>JABJVO010000020.1:23010315-23032879 GCA_026770805.1 Boulengeromyrus knoepffleri
CACACACACACACACACACACACACACACACACACACACACACACACACACACACACACACACACACACACACACGTCCGCAAGAACACCCCAATAGCATAAGCACACAGGCACTGCCCTGAACACGGCGTGGATACTGATGGTGCTGGCGACAGACCCACAGTGTGCCGGTGGGGGCAGTAATGTCACCACCCCACCCCTCCCAGGCACCTGCTTAATTAGTCCTGCTAATCCAGCCAGGGCCATAAGTGTCACTTCAGCCAGACACCTCAGTCGCAAGCCTAGAATTAACTGTGTGCTGGAACAGCTTCGAGTTTCATTTTTATGTCCCTCTTAGTTTCTCATCTGCATATAAGCAGAAGAGGAAAAGGAATTAGAAATATTTTTAAAAGAGCTAGTCAGTGTTACACATACCATTACATACCCCATTAGTACTCATTTATTCTTTATTGTCTCTATATTGGCTTTTTATTAGAGAGAAATGTTGGAGTAAAGAAACTTCCATTAAAATGTTTTATTTCCCTTGCTATTTAATTTTAATAAATTTAGGTAATAACAGGCCGCTGACTTTGCATCTAAATTGCAATCACACACGGCGCATCTCTTGGATACTGACTGTGTTTGATGCCATGCTCTATATGACCTTCAGATGGCGCAGTTTCTCCACTTGGATGCTTTTCTGTGGCCGGGACTGTAACCGCTTATGAATCACCAGGAGGAAAGGTCAGCCTGTCTGGAGGGGGCTGTGGTTCTATTTTTTTGGCAAGCTTAACGCAATCAAATTCTCTCGGTGTTTCTGTGACATTGCAACAAATTTTAATGCTACTGCTGCTAACATTTAGAGAGACTGTCATTTATATTGCAGGACGTTCATTCATTGGGTTATTTATACACTAGTTCCTGGACACAAATTCGCAGTTTCACCCAGACTATAGAACAGGGTTTCCAAATTATTTCGCACCGAGGGCCAAATTCCATCAGCAACACAAAGCCCAGGTGCACTGTGTCTGGGGAAAGCACGGCGACCGGGAAGGGGTACCCTCAATGATAAAATATGGCGAATTGGGGGAGGTTCGGGGGGGGGGAGGGGGAGGGTCGATCACATGGTCCAGATTTAATTGTGTTCCGGTCCAGATATGGACCTGAGTTTTCCAGTACTATAGAAAAATAGAGTGTGATGTTATGCTGCAATGAATCGTGATTCAGGATGAGGTTGCATGTTGCCTCCTGACATGAGCAGAACAATAATAATATTTCAAGGAAATGAGAATATTTCCGCACAAAGGGAATGTGCATTGATGCTGGAGTAAGGCTTTGCACCTCATGTGGACCTGTGCACGTTCTGTGTGTTACCTGAGTGGTAATGCAGCCGTAGGTCCTCCCTGTAGTCCCCAGCTCTTTTGGGTAAGAAGTCCACTGTCACCTGCATGCTTTGTCCCACCCCCAGGGTGCCGAGGGGGGGGTCCACTGAAAAAGGACTGTAAGGAAAGAGCACAGAGCAGGAGATACACAGTGCAGGAAGCCACACTATCGTTACAGATCCCACAGTTTTTGGTTTGCTCCCATTTTGCAGCCAAGTTTTTTTGTAAGCAAACAAAAAGCTCATGACCTTCAAAACTGCCAAATAAAAAGTCACATTTTGTTTTTAATTGTCTGCTAATGTATCTACTGCATAGGTGTGGCGTATCAAAATGTTGATTCGGCAGCATGATCATTGCATGGCTGTTCCGTATTGTGGAGGCAATAAAAGGACACTGTAAAATTTGCAGTTTTTGTTGAGCAACAAAATGCCTCGAGATTCCTCAAGTTTCACATCCATGTGACCTGCATGGACCAGCATGTACATCAGTTCCAGCTCCCAGTGATACCAGACAACTTCGCAGAGCCACTGATCAGTGGGCGTCCATTCCGACACTGATCAGTGGGCGTCCATTCCGACACTGATCAGTGGGCGTCCACTCCGACACTGATCAGTGGGCGTCCACTCCGACACTGATCAGTGGGCGTCCATTCCGACACTGATCAGTGGGCATCCATTCCACAGGCCACAATCAACAACCTCATCAACTCCTAGGACATGTGCTGCTCTTTTCTCTGACCCACGTTGTTTTTCCAGAGTATCTGTGACCAAGAGAGCCTAATGAATTGATTTCAGCCATCAGGTTTCCATTTCTTAATTTCCTTTCAATAAAGTCATTGAAGTGCTGCTTTTATGTATTTGTTTTTTATATAATTCTTTTTCCCTCCAAAACAGAATATTATTCTCAGGGCTTTTTGTTTCAGTGATGATGAGTCAGTGGGCAGTACAGTCACCTCGTGCCTCCACAGTTTGGGGTCAAATCCCACCCCATTTCATGTGCGTTGGGTTTGTATGCTCTCCCTGTGCAGCGTAGGTTTCCTTTGGTAGAAGCGTTGCGTGTGCGTGCCCGACGATGGACTGGCGTCTTGTTTAGCATGTGCCCTGTGTTGCCTAAGATATGCTTAGGGGCCCCATGACCCGGACCAGGACACGTGGTTAGTAGATGGATGGATGGTGCTATAGTGCAAAATAAATCCATTCCTTAACAAGCCAGAATTTGGTTATAACTATATGGCAGTTTCAGCAGATACTGTCAACATGGAAGCGTAAGATGATCACTCAAGTTCAATCAGTATTGTACAGCACAACATGGCCAAGTAATTAATATTTTACTATGTAAGATACAGGAAATATATTCAGGACATATTCGGCAAACATTGCAGCACTGATATATTATAGATAGATATACTGTATATGTCAACATATATAGAATCTTTCTAACAGATTTTTAAATTCTCAGTATATTATTCATCACAGGCTGGCTGGTTTGATACATCCTAAAATATCATACAGCAAATATATAGTGAAGGTTTAGCAAATTTAGGTTTAGAATTTAGGTTGCACTAGAGAAAAAGGACTTTGTCAATAACATATCTGATGCGTTATGGAAACTGACGATTCAGCCTGAAAACTCTGGGGCTTTTCTCTGACACGCTGCCCCTCCATTTAGCACGGTCAATGCAGGCTAACGAGACGGTAATGCCATTCTGATGTTGTTACCATGCTGTTGAACTCCCAGGCAGGGCTGCTGTTTAGAGTAAAGGGCTTTGCATTCATTTTTCACAGCTCTTTGGGGTACAGTAGGGTTACCTGAGGCCTCCCACCAGCTGGAACCAAGTGCTATTATACACAGTGTGGCAAACATGCATGATTTTAGCTTGTGGGAGTTTTACTTACACAAAAATGTTCTGAGGGCAGACCAAAAAATGATTGGTTCAGAGAGAGAACAGATTGTAGAGGAGGCGGGACCAAGACATCTGATTGGCTGGTCCCACATCCTCTAGTTGCTTGAACTCACCTCCTCTACAATATGATTGGTTCAGAGAGTTAACCAATAAGTTTTCATTTTGCCCTCAGAACAGTTTTGTGTGAGTAAAACTCCCATGAACATGGTTTCACACATCCATTCCAGGTTAGATCTAATTTATACTCTAATCTCCATTATAGGAACCATTTTAATACAGCCCAGGATGAATCTGTTTTATATTGTATTTATTTAGCAGAAGATCCAACGCAATGCCCATTTTTTTGAGAGAGTGGGGTGGGTGTCCTTGGAACAATTGGAACCAATGCTGGGATTTAAACCAGCAACCTTCAAATCACAAACAGAACAACCCGACTCACTAAGGCACACACTGCCCCCAAAAGAATAATGCCCACATTGGCCAGGAATCAAACCCAGGCCTCCCACACGGGGGGGCGAGAACACTACCACTGAACGGCCGACATTAGCTCTAGTGGAGGTATATGTTTTTATACCTCCAACTTGCTCTCACCTCCGTGTGCTAAGCTGGAACCTGGCCTCACACCTCCCCACGTTACGCACAAGCAGGGTCCGTTGGGAGAGGCACTTCACGGGGCTGATGGGGAAGTGCAGGTGGTCTGGGAAATCCAGGATGGCCCTTGGCCCCACAGCCCGGATGGGCACCTCAAACCGCTCTCTCTCGGTCACGCATATGACGCGGTGGGTGTAGTCCTGCAGAGAGAACGAGACTCTGAGGTCCAACGATAGCAGGATGGCAGCAGGCAGCATGGTGGTGGAGGACAAGGACCTGAAGGAGAGACTCTGCTGCTGCTCCTTTGTGCCTGGTAATTATCTTAAAATACCCTGCAGTACAAATGAGTAAAAAACATTAGGTAAAATTAGAAACTATAATAAACTAAAAATAAATCCCCTTTTGGGCAATTCAGGCAATTGCTGTTGGGAGCACAAATTCTTAACAAATAAGACTTAACAAATTTTACCAAGCAATAAATTATGTGTCACCTGAAGAGAAAATGTATCCAGTTTGAACTGCATGTGGGACTAGTGAAAATCATATTTGTAAACAGTGAGATGCCGAATGGTTCTGCTATTTCCAAAGAGCTACTGTCTTTATACGCTTCCATGAAAATTTATTCCATTCTTAATTCAAACCAACTTGCAATACCTCTGCTAATTATCTGAGGCAATTGTAACGGGTTGCACAGAGACAAATTGAATGAATTTGAAAAGAATACGAAATGCGCAACCCTCTAGCAGTCATCTGTTGCATCCCGGAGAGAACGATGAACCCACGTACTATTCATGGTAAGACCTGATAGTTTCCTCCAGAACAATTACAGTACAGGAAGCCAATTAAATAGGAGCTGAGAGCTATAAAGCAGAGCATAAGATTACAAAGCCTTGTGAGAAAAACACACAGGTTTCTCCTCATTTTTCCTTATTACCATCTCGAAGCTAAGTCACTCCACGTCACTTTCATCATACTGTACTGCAACTGCACATACTTTTATTATTGATATACTGCTCTGTTTTTATTGTCTATTTTGCAATCACTTTATCTTGATTGTTTTTATTGTTATTTTATTTTAGCGTTATTTTATTCTTTTTATATTATTTTGCTTTACTTGGCATTGCATTTGCATTACTTCCTTCAAAGAAAATCCAGAAAGCAGATGGAAAAACACTTCACTACACAATAGTACAGCGGCTGATTGTGCATGTTAAAATAAAACCTGAAGCTTGGAATTTGCAATTTCCCCATCATCGTCAAACCAGCTCACTGCATTCTATACAATACTAAACCTGCCGGAGGCACGGGGAGGGAAAGCCCCCGTCTTCCCAGGGGCATCCAAACAAAGCGATGTCATTAGCAGCCTATCCCTCTGTATTCACAGCATAGACAGTAATCTGGCAAAGAAGAGGCAGGATGGTGGCCAATGAAGGGACGGAACTGGGAAGCGGTGGGCGTGGCCTCACGCCCGCAGTAGTTAAGCAAAGGCCAAACTGCCGCTGTGGTTATTTGGTGGAGCACTAGGAAAGAACACGGCTGGTGGGCATTCAGTCTCAACCCATTTTTATTACAGAGAAATGAGAAAGCTGCCACAGAGACGTGACATTGTTGTCCCTGGGTCTCAAATGGTTACGGATAGATCTGCTTCAGAACGATATTTCTCACAGTATCGTGCATTAATGTCTGTCTGATGCATCACACGAAAACTGAGTCAAAATTTTGTCAGAGATATTTTTATTGTGAGTTATATCATGAGAGAACATGTAAACTCACCCACAAGATACCTTGACATTTTGATGTAAGACTCGATATGTCATTCAGCACAGCTGACTTCCTAATACCTGTCCAGCATTTCAGAATCAACCACCGGCTGCGGGATGATTATTTTTCCACGTGAGAGCAGTCATGTGACTTTTCTTAAGAAATGTCAACAGCTAGAGAGAACAAACAAGAATAAATGCTCCCGACACAGATGGAAGTGTACGGGGCAGCATTAACCTTCATCTCCCATCCGCTACCGCTTACAGTAGTGTTTCCCAAACCAGTCCTCAGGGACCCGCATGCAGTTCCTGTTTTTGCTCCCTCCCATCTCCCAGTAGGAGCAAAAATGTGGACTGTCTGGCAGGAAGCTGGAAGGGAGCAAAAACACGGATAGTCTGTGGGTCCCTGAGGACTGGGTGGGGAAACACTGACTTACAGGGTTACATGTGGAGAGGAATCACAGGATGTGAAGGAGTTCTTGCACACAGTGGACTGTGCAAGAGTATCATGCGACTACCCCAATACTTCTTGGCATTGACATGAATGATGTAAATATCTGTTGCTGGCGTTTTTGTTAATCTTTCTCTCTGTGTCTGTGAATTTCCACAGCAGTTTGTCTCTCTCTACTGTGCCAGTACTGGATTGTTATTTATCAAATGCATAATGTATGCTGACATAATCCAGCCAGCTGCATTTGCACATCACTCTCAGGCAGGCATTGGGCAGCTGGACTGCAAGCGCATTGTAATCTCATGTGTGACACAAAGTCACCCTCCGTGCTTTACCTTGTTCTCTTGGGGCGTGAAGAGAACAGTGAACGTGGACGCCAACCCCGGAGCGACTTTACTGCACATGTCCGCTGGGCTAATTACTTTAAAGTACAAGGATTCCTCCTCCACAACCTTCACCAAGCGCGGGATCTGAAAAGCCACAGCACATACACTCTGAATCACACCAGGCAAACATCAGACGCGTCAGAGTCAGTCTGCAGTGAAACATCATAACAAGAAATTATGGCATGACTGAGCACAATGCATTTACATCAGGCCTAAGCAGATATTCCTATCACTGAAAAAGAATAACTGTGCTATCAAATACCATAGGAAATCCCAAGTCTAACAGATTAGCTCTTTTGTCTTGGTAACCATCCATTAATCCAATAGTGGTAATTTAGAATAAACCCTAAATACATCCTGTGTATAGAAGATCGGTAAAAGGGACACAGGTATGAGGATACAAAAGAAGACATGATGCCTCTTCGTGAGCAAGTTTCAAGGTGATAACAAGTAAATACCAGAGTTGGTAGAGTAATTTCAGAGCCCTTAAACCCCCAAGCAAGCTGACACTGATGTCTAAAAAATGTACGACACTCTGGATAAAAGCTTCTGCTATATAAAATGCAAATGTAAAAAAGGCAGATGGGTATACGGGTCATTTGTCCTTATGGCATCATTGGCTTCTACCTCTACTGAATGCATTAAGCCTGCCAAACGTTCTCCACTTTGACATCTGCCTTACCTTGTCAGTATTACGAAGCACCAGCGGTACCTCGTACGACTCAGAAGGAGTGTAGTTTTGGAACACTATCTCTGAGGGGGAAGGCTGGAACAAGGCCTGGTCAATGTCTACAGACGAAAACTAAACATGGGAAAAAGGAATGGAAAGGGGTAATTATAATCAGCACAAATAGTACTAACTCAGTTACTATACTGAAGTACAAATCATGAACAAATACAGTAGATAGTTGAGATAAAAGATGCATCAAGATCAGATCACTATTTCACATTATACTGTACTTGTTCCTTCAGTAGTTCTTTCAGTATTTCACAAAGGTTTACAGAATTAACAGATATACTGTAGCAACAAATACAGCAACTGCTTGAGATAAAAGATGTCACGATTCATTAATGATGAACAAACATGAGATCAATATGTAACTAACACTTAGCTTGCGGTTAATTAATACACAAGTAAGTTTAATATACTATTTGTTCCCCCTCAAGTAAAGTGTTACCTATGATAATACTGTTTCACTGCGTGTTGCATGAAGGTAAGTGATTACTAAACCAGGAAAGCTCCGAGTTCCTTCAAAATCACTTAGACCACAGACTCAAACTGTGCCACACCAACATAAATTCTGCTCAAAAATGACAGTCATCAGCTGTCCTTAAGTGCTTTTCACTTGATGCTGACTGACTGCTGCACCTTAGAAGTGATGGAGTGTGTGTCAATATGTCTTTTAGCAGAGGGAGGTCTATGTCATACTGTCAAGTCACTGGTCTGTGCACCATTTTTTATCAAAGATTTGATGGAAGGGACCCTTCGATTGACGATGGGATAAAAATACATATTTGCCGTGACGGCTGGGGAAAACTCCACGAGCGCGTATTGGCTTAGAAAGTTTTACTTCACTCTTGTCATTATACCCTGATGTCTGATGTAGCTGTTTCACAGTTTTGCCTCTGCAGACAATAGGACCAAGGACATCAGTCCCAGCAATCACAAAGTGTGAGAATGTAGCCCCCACCCCAGCCCAACGTCCCCCACCCATCACCTCTTTCTGTCCTCTTCTTTCTCTCAATTTCAGGGCATCACTTTTTATTTAATTAGCTGCACTGAGCCATTCCAGTTGGCTAGGGGCTTTAAATCTATTCATGCGAATACTGCGCTATGCAGCAAAGGAGAGCAAGTCAGGAAAACCCAAAACAGCTAAAGTTTATTGATTTTTTTTCCCGTTGTTGTTGAGAAGAGGAAGAAAATATGAATCCAGAAACAATTTAGAGACATTCATAAAATAAGCCCCAACAAGTGCACAGGAGTCTACAAAGCGGCCCGTTCAGACTCTGTCCTAAGCCATAAAGAAGGGGAAGAGGCTAAAATAATGCAGAAAAGGGAAAACCAAGAGATACACGACCCAGATTGTTTGATCCCTAAGATTCTACATATCCAGAGTCTCTGGCCAATGCAATTACCACAGCACTGTCTTTGGCCTTGGCTGCTGTACTGAAGGAATAATGGCTTGAGTTTCATCTTTTCTGTAATAAATATGTTGATCAAACGGACCAATAAAAGCGTGATGAACCTACAGGACAGTGTAGAAATGGCACATCCATTCTTTTCACTGACGTTAAGGAGTCAGATGGTAATGGATAAGTAATGTCCCTTTTTTACTGTGTAATGCAGAAATGCCATTATGCCATTGTGAGATTATCAGCCAGGCTTATCCATAGTAACGTTAAACACTACAGTCACAATCAGGGATTTTAAGACGCAGCTTCCTAGACACAAGTATTGCTCCCAAACTGTCATCCAATAGATGACTATGCCTCTGTGTCTTTATGCATTGATATAAACCAGAGCAGGATGATTTTAGGATCAGGTTGTGGTAGCTCCTGTCTTCGAATGCAGAATCCCATAAAGCAGCATTCTTATGATCTCATTGCAACATAAAACGAACACAAAGTCATATTATTTCATGGAGGACACTTTATGTAAAGAATACAGAATATGCAGATTTTATTTTCTGTTATATTTCCAGGGCGAGCAGAACAGATATCATCTAGTTTAATAACTGGCCAATATTTAAACACAAAAGGCCTAAATAAAAATCAGTACAGTTAAGTCATGCTTACTCATTGGTATTTTCCTTAAGACTAATATGTGTTATTATTGCAGGCATTTCAGTATGCGTGGGTCAGCATAATCGCCCTCTGTATAACAATACATTCTGTTCTTACCTTCTGGTGAGTGGTTTCGCTCATATCTAGGACCTCCAGAATCCGAGGCGGATGCATTGCATGTGTGTTTACCAGACGCTGCTCTGTAGATAGGGACATTTCGTGGGCAAACGCAGATGGAGTCATCTGAATCGAGAAAAGGACAACAATCAACAACCACTGAATCTAATATATCTGCAACATTACAAAGAAAATATCATCAGCACATCTAATTAAATCTCAGATTTTTAAATTACTACTGAAAAGCATACTGCAGTATGAAAATGTTTCAGAGTACTGCTCTTGCTATGGCAATAATAATTTGCAAGAAAATTACCCATAAGAATGCCAGGTATGTCTAAAAGCCAAATAGACAAAGCACTTCAGCTGATTAGCTGAAGATCAGTGGATTAAAATGTTAATATGCTAAATTATTATTTCAATGCTGAATTCAAAACAATTAACAGTGGGAAAATATAGCTTGTTTATACTCATCAAAAAAAAATTATGTATCCAATATCTATTCATGAAGTATTTTATATGAGCATGTTTCAAGAATATTTCCTTTTTCATAAACAAATACCTTCCTGAAATAGAAAAACACAGACTTGCACTTATCCTGGCATCAGAAAGAGGACAGCAAAGTGCACACTATCCCAAAACACATGATGAACGAGATATATTTTATTTTCTCAGTTACCTTATAATTCTCATTCTTTAATAGAGCATCATTTAGGAGTTATGTCACTCACTTTTATATTGTGTTACATTGAAATGAAAGCAAATGATTTTCAACAGAGATATGTTCATTTATACTTATTGTGTGCTTTAAAATTGAATTTCACAAAGAGTTATACCAGAAGTTAAGTTTGGCATTGTTCCTTCAAACATGACAAGTATCAAAATAACAGCTTGATTGAGTGGGAAAACTTGCAAATTATTTTGCCACATCAGCCAACCAACAAACTGGAAATGCATATTTGGGGCAGTTTGCAGCTCTGCAGGTAAGGCCTCTGGGCCTGTGACCAAAAGGTTGCTGCTTCAAGTCTTTGGCAGATTAGTTATATGTCCAGTGGGCCCTGGAGCAAGGGCCCATCACCCCCTGAAATGCTCCAGGGGCACCCCGGATAAATGACGTGACCCTGCACTTGAACCCCAAGCGTCATTCTCAATGGTATTTGTCTCACAGGAGAGCATGATGGGATATGTGATGGGATATGTGAAAAGAAACATTACAATATACCTGTACTTCGCAAATGGCAAATAAAACATCAATTCATTTCAATTAAAATGTGCAGAGGCACAAGTAGTGGATTTCACAATAAGAAAGGATTCAATACGTTGTAACGTAGTTTCCTTATTGCATTTTTCTTGTAACCCTGTTATTTTGTTAATGATAAAACTGCCCCAAGTCTCCAGAGATGTATACAAAAAGAGCCGGGATACAGTTCATGTAAAGGAGCTGCATTTATTTTGCAACCAAAATGGCTTCGAACATATTTAAGCATAAGTATATTCAATCTGAAATGAATTAAACAGGAAATTGGTTAAAGAAATTATCTTGGGCTAATTAATTCAATAATGATCTATTTAAAAAAGGAAACTTACTCTAACTTGCTGGTGCTGCTCTTCGAGTAGTTTGTGGTGGCGTGATGCCCTTACTTTGCTCATCAAGCCCTGGGACAAAACGGCGGGTGCAGGTTTGTCCATTCCGCTTAACATTTCAAATTTGTGAGCATCTGAAAATGGAATAAAACATGAAATAAATAAGCAACATAAGGTAACTTATAAAGTGCTATTTCTGCGTAACTCGAGTGCCTTTGCGATTTATTTGTGGCGTACCAATTTAGTTACCCAGAAACTGGCAAGCACGATATAATACATTTTAAAAAGATTTATCCTTAAACAAACAATGTTGCTAAATGCATACAGGTGGGTAACGCCGGTCGACGTATACACTGTACGTCTTAACTGCTCTACTTAGCTATACTTACAGAAGTACAATCAGTCCTCCCTCCGTACATCTTTCAGAGTCTTTAGCTTGGTGGTTGCCATAGCACCGTATCTCCATGCGCTACAATAAACTGCTTTCCGATTTGTTAAATTAGTTATGGTCACTCTGATTGGATTGGACTTCAGATTGAAGGCTCGGGTAGGCATTGAGGTTTGGTATGAGTTAATAAAACCCAGGCAAATTAGTATTATCGTGAAATCCCGGAAATAAGTAGCAGACATTTGTAATACTGTTATAGTGATCGGTTTATCTGTGCTAGTTTTTTTGTGTTTAATACCGATAGCACAAAAACGAAAGTATTTTGAATATTTAAAAATGAACTGGCGTGTAATTTTTCTTCTGTTACGTTTAATTCTAGTGTGCTTTTGCTACTTTACATTCACTTCACCGTACCTGTCGTTCAGATTTTCCTGTTTTGGGTGATCAGAATTTCGCCCCCTTCTGTTTTTGTTATTGTATCAATTTTAATTTTATAATATTTCTTCGTATGTTGTTTTATTGCAGTATTGTTAGTACTATTATTAATTTGAACTCTAAAGTGGTTTAAATAACAATAACTAATCGGTGATTAATGTTGAACGGCTCCGAGAATCAGCTATTAAGCTGTTACACAAAGGTGTGCTGGTGTAGTTAACTTAACTAGCGGTTCCCCGCTGTGGGTATGAATTACAGGGCATTTGCTACCTATTTTGTTTGTTGACGTCACAGCCGTGCGCGTATCCGCGCATGCTCAGTAACTGCAGCCATGGTGGATAGCTGGTTCGTCGCGGGTTAAGGACAGTGAAATGTGAAGGTAACTATACTAATCAAACTGGATCATTCTAAGTGTGTGGTGTAGCGGCATTTGAGGCAACGGACTGAGCGTGAAAAGCATGGGGACCACTCAAGTTTAACCAAGTTTTAGCCGTTCCATGTTAAGATTTCTATTTTACTATTGTAAGGGAGTGTGTTGTGACAAGTGCAACAAATCTATTAAATAATACAGCTGCTGACAACTGTTACGCCCCTCTTCTGCTATTGTAATAAAATTTCTCCTGGGAATTTTGTTATTCTGTCATGATAAACATTTGCAGTTTTGCGGCCAAACTATATTATAAAATTAATTGGACCGCTGCTGTTTGTTTGGTTGTAGCATCTTTGGTGGCAGTTAAAGTTACATGTTTTGTGCGATTTACCTGTCCGTTGAAAACTTTTTGTGTGGGTATCAGCACTGGTAGCATTTGAGATATTTCTGTGGGTTGTCAATGGTAATATCTAAATAGGACGTTTTAATTGCTGAGATCTGGCCTGTTGGCAATATACAGTACACAAGTATGTTGTGTTACATGGTATCAAGAAGGAAGCCATTGCTCTGATGATCCTTGCAGAAAATGACCCGATTGATCCTGCCAGAATGCCAGTTGTAGTTAAGAATATGGACTTGTAACTTAAGGCTGTAATTCAAGTCCTGGTTGGTCCGATTGCGGTGTTTAACCGCAATTTCTCCAGCTGTGTTAATCGGTTTACTTGTTAATGTTCCCTGCCTCGTGCCCATTGCTTCCGGGATAGGCTCCGGACCCCCCGCGACCCAGTAGGATAAGCGGGTTGGAAAATGGATGGATGGATGTTAATGACCATTAATCCACTAAATGTAAATCTTACAAAATATGCTAATCCAAAACAATTTTGAGCTATACATTTTTGTATACAGTTGGAAGACTAGCTCAAAGTAGCATGCAGCTGCCAGAAAGTTTTCCACAAAATACCGTGTTATGCTAATGAAATATTTTAATCTCTCTAAAACGTGTGCTACATATCCACAAAACGCACCCTTAAATTTTTTATTTCAATATCGAAGATTTTTAATTAAAATATATGATCGAGGTAACGAGGATGTTCCACGGCGCTTGTTATTTTTCTGACAGATATTACGTAATAATGTTAATGTAATATGGCTGGCTTAACTGAATCAGACTTGTACAAAGCACTGTATACTGATTAAAAATAGTGAGTACAAGCTTCCACGAAAACCAGAAATCATTCTTTAGTGCATCGTTGGCAAGTTGTTTAAAAAAGAACATTTGCTTCAAGCTCAGCATAGATATAAAATCTGTAGTAGGGTTGGACTGATGGACAGTGCTATCGTCTATCAATGTTGAGCCAGGAAAAATCTGAAGTACCTTTACATGACAAGCCTATATATCGCTATGTTTCACTGTAGACATCATCATATGCCAATTAGGTATACATCACCCAACACTAATCTGTAGCTGTTGTAACAAGTTTTGACCCCAATGCTGAAGCATTATAATTTCATTTTGAACCCAATCCATATTCTAATGTTTGAGTTAAACATGAAATTAAAGGGTTACTGACATATGATACTGTGCTTGATTTTGAAAGTTAAATCAGCATGTTACATGTGCTGATAGCTATTAAGGTTGTTGTGAAATTGCCCTTTTTTTTTTTTTTAACCCAAAACCTTGTGCAAGAAATGTTATTCAGGTCTAGTAGAATGGTCCACCAAAAATCTTGGGTGCGGTATAATCATGTTTTGTCACAGGATTACAGAGGCTATAAATTGTTGACATACCTGTCAAAATGTCATGTCTTGTGATGAGTCAATGATTTCAAAAATGAAAAACATACAATACGCTGGTTGCATAAGTGTGCACACCCTTAAACTAATGCTTTGTTGGCACACCTTTGAACTTAATTACAGCATTCACTCTTTTTGGGTACATACCTGCCATCAATTACGCCTGATTACCCTGATTACCCCAAGTAAAGTTCAGTTGTCCTAGTCGGAATTTCCTGACATTTACTCAGTTGCATCTTACAGCAAAAGCCATGGTTCACAGAGACAAACCATCAAAGGGATCTCATTGTCGAAAGGTTTCAGTCAGAAGAAGAGTGCAAAAAATGTCCATGGCATTAGATATACCATGGAACACAGTCTTCGGGAAGCTGAGAAAATATGGAGCAACGGTGACCTTACCAGGAGCTGGTATATCCACCGTATTTGTTTATATACAGTACAATTAGTATTAAAGTAGCATCTAATTTTTATTTAAGAATGAGCGGTGGGAAGATATTCAAAATTGAATATTTTCAGAAGCAAGAGAGAAAATATTCCAAGCACTCAACTGGGAACAATCTGATTGACTGTAACATAGGGTGGGGGCTTAGATGTACCAGGGAGTCATGTGATGGACACATTTATACAGTTACCGGTTCCTAAATCAGTCTTCAAAATTTAATGGTAGTTAAGTTCTTACATACATCTTGTGATGCACCTGAACACATCATCAGTGATGTAACCTGGGGTCATCGGATCCTTCAGGTCGTTCAACATCAGACACCCTCGACCCCGCCACAGTTGATCAGACCGCGGCAGGTGTTCAGGTAGCGAGCCCTAATCCCCATGGATCTCTCCGGATCCAGAGCCATCTCGAGGCTTTCTCAGCTGCTTCGTTGATGTTCTTGATGGCCCCTGCTCCTTTATCTTCCTGTCATGCCTAGTACACTGAGGGCTCTGTGGGGTGAGTGACCCACAGATCCCCTACAGCCTACTCCGATGGGCATACACTTGGCCTTCCATCTCTGTTCTTGGCACTGACAGCTCCATGATTATGATGTTCTTGGTGCTCTCAGAAACCAGAAAAATATCTGGCCTCAGTCTGGTTTTATGTTTCTTCTGCTTCCGAATTCAGTCTGAGCTAAGAAAGCAGTGGCGTGTGTACAAAGTACAATGAAATTCTAACATGAAATTCTGACTTGCCTACTTTCATAAGCAGCGTTAATTTTCAGTACAGTTCCAGTATTTAGAAATCTTGGTGATAAAATTCGCAGAGAGCGTGGGGTTTGCGTTTCGTTAGAACATTTGTATTTGTTATTGGAAGCAAAACTTAGCAAGCTTTGCCATTTTAATGACCGCTCCTTTTCAAGAACACCTAGTATGTGTTTAACGTTAAAGTTTACTGCTGCTACTTTTAGATGAGCATCTGCAGGTGCTCTCCAAGCCAAATTTAATCATTTTCGTCCTAGTTTAAATCCCTCATAAATAGATGTGTTCGTGATTGATTTATTTTGGACAAGATTTTCCTTTATAAATATTGCTATATTTATTGCAAAAAAAATAGATTTTTTTCCAGTATCATGCAGGTGTAATACTAAGTACGAAATACTACTATGAGATATCTAGCAACATTTAATGCAACGTTCAACACAAGGTAGTAGAGTGATATGTGGCAGAGTGAAGTACCAGTACAATGTGGAGCAGTGGTTAGAATATGGAGAATGCTGCATAAGTATTATAAAATTAGCAACGCGATGTTCAGGTACCGAGTGTACAACATTTCATGCCACAGCCTCGTGCAAACAAGTGAGACCGAAAGGAGCCGACCAAGATGGTTTTCTCGCACTGTCCTGTGGTGGACAAGACCTTTAGTCCAGATTAATGTACACCCCACCTGCAAGACAGACCAGCAGCACCGCTTGCGTAACGTCGCATCATCCGTAAACACACACATTGCACTCGTAGGTTATAAACTGCATTAAGTATAAATTGCATTTATTTACTGAGAATCTCTTCTGCTTATTATACGTGCACTTACTTCCCTGTCTGTTTATTATTTATGATTTTAGGCATAAGGAAATCTGAGAGGATGAGTGGAGCCCAAGGACGGAGAAGGAAAATTAAAGCTGGAAAATCATCGGATCTTAACTCCTTCAGTGTTGATGTTGCTGAAGAAATCAAGGAACTATTCAAAAAAACGACCAAATACGATAAACCGCGGTCAGGGGGCTGGTGCATTCCAGATCCCAGTGAGTCATTTACGCACACCGCCCAGCAACATGGCTGCTTGCAAGCTCTGAAGAATTCCTTAAATTCTGTCAAGAACCAGCTGAGTGACAAAAACCTGGAGGTGTGGCACCAGCACACATCCTTCACCAATAGAGCTGGTAAGATAATAGCCCAGGTACGTGCCACTGCTAATGCAGAAATCTGCACCCAGGCGTGGTGCAAGTTTTATGAGATCCTGTGCAATTTTCATCCGATCCCTGACAAGGTCCTACAGTGTGGGGAGCTGAATTCCGTGCACCTCTGTGAAGCTCCTGGCGCTTTCATTGCCAGTCTTAACCACTACCTGAAAACCAGCTCCTTTTTCTGTGACTGGCAATGGGTCGCCAACACCCTGAACCCTTATCACGAAGGCAATTCCACTAGCACCATGATTACAGATGATCGCTTGATTATCAACACACTACCCTGGTGGTTTTTTGGTAGTGATAATACTGGAGATATAATGCTTCAGAAGCATCTGCTTGAGCTGCAGCGTTTGACCAGAAACATGTCCGCCATTGATCTGGTCACGGCAGATGGAAGCTTTGACTGTCAGGGAAGCCCAGATGAGCAGGAAGCTCTGGTGGCCCCACTGCACTACTGTGAGACGGTGGCTGCGCTGCTTCTCCTTGGAGAGGGGGGCTCGTTTGTCCTAAAGATGTTCACGCTCTATGAGCACTCTTCTGTCTGCTTGCTCTACTTACTGAATTGTTGCTTCCGCGAGGTTAATGTTTTCAAGCCAGCCACCAGCAAGGCTGGCAACTCGGAGGTTTACATCGTCTGTTTGGACTACTGCAGCAAAGAAGCTGTGAGACCCTTGCTGTCTAAAATGATCCGGAATTTCGGCCCTGATATCACCGGCCTGGGAGCGCTCTTCCCCAACTCTCACATTCCGGAGTCTTTCCTCACACAGCATGAAAAAATCTGCAAGTACTTTCATAAGCACCAGGTTCAAACGATTAAGGAAAACCTGCAATTGTTCCAAGCTATGAGTGCCAAACAGCAACAGAGACTGGAACAATTGAGAGACTGCGCGGTGGAATTTTACCTCTGTCGGTTTCGAGTGCAGTACCTCCAGCGAAGCAAGTGGATCTCAAAAAATATAATCCCAGGCTGTGCTGTGAATTGCAGACTTTTTGGTCCTAGAAAGCAGGCAGCATCCTTTAATGAAAGGAAAGAACAGCAGTCCATGACTTGGAGGGAGAAGGTTTTAAAGGGCTGTTACAGGGAGGAGGCTGAAGAACACACCTTGCGGGAAATGGGAACAGACTGTGTGCTTGAAGGACCAGCAAGAGACTGTGACATGAATAATTGGTACATCCTGGTCGGTCCACAGTTGACTACAATCAAGAGCACTCCCTTTTGTGACTTGGAACTGCTGAGACATTTAAACGAAGCTCTGGAGCAGTCAGAGTTGGGAAAGTGTGGATCTGCGGGGCCGCTTGTACGTCCTTGCAGCTCTTGCACGGTTCTAATGCCTTCCTCCATCCTTTCTGAGGTGCTGAAATGCAGTCAGCTGGACAATAGCGTGTGTAGGCAGGGGTCTCGGTGTGTGGTTGTGGGGAGCTCATCCTTGCTTAGCCATGTACCAGAGATGGACAAGACATTACTGAAGATCACGCTGGAGCCCCCTTGCCACACATTGCATCAGAGAACACTCCATGATGGTGAACCACGATATCAGTATGCATTTCTTACCTGCATTTTGCATGCGCTCCAAAGTCTTCAAGCGGGGGGATCCTTTGTGCTGCCTATCCTCTCTGCCTTCACACGGGTCACAGCAGGGCTGGTTCTTGCCTTGCATCAGTGCTTCCGCTCTGTCACGTTCAGGTGCCCCATATCCTCTGATGCCTTGGGCCCTGTTGCCATGCTGTTGTGCATTGACTACCAACAACAGCCCAACAGTAAACTACTGACCTTCCTGGAAGAAATGCAGGGCCAGATGTCCACTTTCCAAGAGCCTGACAGCCAGGCATCCCAGATCCTGCAGTTTGTGCCAATGGAGGTCCTTCTAAACGGGGCACTGCCAGAGTTTCTGTGGAACATGAACACGACCATTGCAAGATATAAGCTGCACCTGCTGATGGAAGCTGAGCAGAGGTTGCTGGTGCAAAAGAGCCAGATCCAATAACTGATGTTGGCACCTGAAACTTTGTGCTGGTGCTCAGTCAAGATTAATCATGTTTAGCACGGCGTTTTGCCTGCTGTGCGGAAAATTTAAATATATTTTGAATTATGAGTCATTTATATACGTGACTGGAGGAAATTTGTGTTCTTTGTAAAATTGACTGTTTTTAAAAAATAGTCTTATTTTGTATGGTGCATTTTTATTTGAGATTTCTCACTGTTGTTTCTTATGTTATGCAATATATTTTCCAAACACATGTTGGAGTGCCGTACCTTACTACTGAATACAGATGAAATGTGACTGATGTTGCAGGTCATTGGGGAGCGTAAGTTTGATTTCTTTCCTTTGTGACGTAAATACCAAAAAACGACCAAAAAAAACAAAAAAGTGGTTCTAAAGTCAAATACCATCATTTGAAAACAGTGGATGCTGTTAGGTCAAATTCATATATATATATGCATTTACAGTTTTTTTTATTTTAACAAATCCAATTTTGTCTTTGAGAGGTTTTTCATTTGAAATCTAGATTTATTTACTTACCTATTTTATGCAACAGATGGGATTATATAAGATGGGATTAAATAGTTACATATGTTTTCATGTTTTTTTTATGACAGTTGATCTGAAGGTTTTATTTTATGAGAAATGTCTAACAAGCAGTGAAATATACAAGCGCTGTCATATATGTGTGTGTGTATATATATTCTTTTTTTTTTGTTCTATCGAGTTGAAGTAAATGAATGTTTAAGTTAAACTGGAAGATTAACATGTGAAGTGAATGGCAGGGGAAAGGTAGCTATTCTCTCTGGCATTTAAAGTACGTAATATCAGTTATCGGCAGGTAGTGAGCTTTTGCTTCAGAATTTTTCACCCTTTTGTTTCCTGCCTGTTGGTTCAAAGATGAAGGATTTGATAGAAGCTAAGAAATGCAAGCATGTTGATGAACAAGTACGTGTATTGGCAAGGTGGACTGCATCATCAAGTGCAGCGTGGGGTTGGTTTTGACAGTTGGTTGTGGGAGGGGCGTGGAATATTCCACTGCTGTAGAGGCATACAGTATGGGATCAGCCTTATTAAACGTTAATGCATGCATAAACAGGCTCATTGTGTTCAGAAAAAAAACTAAGTTATGGGTAAATTTCGGTTGATTGTATATATTAAAAGTGAAGCAATGTTTTGGTTCTTTATAGCTTTTTTGTTTGCCATTTGCAAATAAAATATGCAAGTAAAACTCGGTGATGGTTATTTTTCTAATGTAACTTCAACTCCAAGGTGTTCAGTCTGTCAATTTATTTATTGTGCATATTTATCCCTTTGTCTGCTTGCAGCGAATCCTTATACAGTATCAGTATTGAGGCATGAAATCTTCATGGACATGGAACTCTTGATATATGAATCTGTAAGAATGGTATTCATTCAGTCTTTTGAACATTGATGTAAATTAGTAGTGAAGGGAGAATCGAGGCTTCCAAGCACATAGTGGGGAGAGCTGTCATTAGCTATCGGTTGATGCATGATTGGTTGATAATGACGTAATGATACAAACAACATAAGCATGGAGAAGCGTGCTAGACCAGCTAGTGGTTAGGAATACAATCCAAGTTCTTCATATCGACCCCAGACTCTCTGGTTTCATTTCCTTTTCCTTAAGTCCTGTTTCCATTTAAAGATTTTTAAAGACCCACTTGAAGATCTGCCATAACAAGCAATTTGCCCATGCACACTATGCAAGTGAAGTTCCAGTAAGAACAGATTAAAAGCTATTCCCACTAAAATTTAATGTTACTGGCTGTGGGTTTGGGTCCTAGAGCTTGCTTTTTTTTTTGCATGTTCAAAAAAAGACTATAAAAATAACTGAAAACCTAAAAATGTTGAATTTATGGAAGGAGGCTAGTGTGTTTTCGGTAATTAGCCAAAATAATACACATTTAGGTACCAATGTGCTTGAGGACACTTTTAATTGTGACATCATTTGGTTTAGTTGAAAACTACCTTGTAAATGTGTACAATATTTGCATTGTGTTCTAATCAACATCACAGTTGCCTGACATTAATTCTCCTGACACATTATCACAACAAGAGTAAGTATCCCGTCTGCCATCTCTTCTGTCCCGCGCTACCGCTAAGCACCAGGAGGAGGCGCTCATACTAATTGAAGGTTCTCCACACCAGTTGAATCCTTGATCCCACTAAGCGTTAAGACCCATAAGCCCCTTGGACATATTACCAGCTGGTGATGCATATCTAAGTCCCCCAAACCGCGTCTTATGTGCCGTTCCTCTAGGGCCTGTTGGGCCGCCGAAAAAGCGCCACACTCTGTACGGATCGCGGCCCACACAGGAGTGGATAACAAGTCAGCAGAGCAGTTTGGGAGTCAAACTGTATTGGCTTCAGGATTAGCGCCATCTTAGAAATGCCCCTCAGCAAAACATTTGTTATTGGGGACCATGAAGGAGTGACGGAGCTGTGAATGAGATGCTGTTTGGCACCTCGCAAGACTCAAGGCTTCACACAATCACTAATAATTGCTGGGAAAAGAACATTTGAAACTATGGCAACTTGAGAATGCACAGTGCTTTTGGTAACTAGCACATGTGTGTCTAATGATAGACTGGCATCCCGTCCAAGGTGTACCCACGCATTGTGTTATATGCTGCCTGGCATAGGCTCCCTGCAAGCATGCATGGATGCATTTAACCTTGGTTTGTTAACTATGCAGGTCCAAGTTTAAGAAATCGTGTTATTCATGGAGCTGGCAGTATGCCGCAGTCCGGGATCCAGACGGGTGGCAACCCTTGTTGGGTAATTTATTTTTTTCAAAGGGTGGCTGTAGATGAATAAAACCTACTTTTCTAGCACTGTTCTTCTAGTTACAAGCAGGAAGGTTCCCGTTTGGGACAATCCGTAAGTCCATTGGCAAAATAAGCGGATTGGTTTTATAAAAGCCTCTCAAAGTCTAACCGAGCCCGCAGCCAATCGCTCCGCATCACGCCACCTCGAAGGTGTGGTGGCCCCGTTTATCTGTAGCAGTCGCGATCTCCTGTCTCCACACTCATGCGGCATTTGCCTTCATTCCTGAAGTCTCCGTACTGCACTTAACTCGGTGTCTTCAGCTCTCGATATGTCGTCGCCTGTGGAGAGCAGGTAAAATATCCGTGACGGGATTAAACGCACCTTTATAATCGACCATATTTTATTACAGTAACTATATATCCTCACACCCCGATTTGCATTTGTTTAGCAAATTTTTTTTTTGTCAAGAACAATAATACGAGAATAATGTCAGAATATTGTCAAGGAAGCAGACATCGAAAAGTACTGCCCGTCTGCGATATCACTTGTGACCGTTCACCCTATAACAGGGTTATTGAATAATTTAAATGCAGTCTTATGTGATATTGAATATCATATTCTGTGTGGTACTAGCATTGTGATGCATCCTTGTTGTGAATGCATATTTAAATGCAGCAAAATGCTTCCACGAAAGCCCATGCCAAATCCATTTAAATGTGCCACACGAGAAGCTCTTAGTCAAGTGGGGGAAAATGTGTCAGGTTGTGTCATTAATGAAAGACTGCAGCGTTATATAGCCGGCTGACGCAGCGCAGGGGTGTCCTGCGCTCTTAGCGCTGAATGGAAAACGCTGCTGTTGCGGCAGCCCAGGGCACTCTGGACAGTTCCAGGTGTCCGGGAGGGACAGGACGCTGCACTCTTCGTACTCATGATTTAAAGATAGTCATAATAACTATTCATGTGATTTTTACAGATTCATTACGAAAAAGATTTTTAAAAATAATAAAAATGTAAACATGCACACCAGTATAGTGTAATTATTGTAGCATATTAGTGAAGTGGTTTAGGTTAAATCATAGTGAAATATTGGGGAGGGAGGGCTAACCTTCTTTGTAGAAGCATGGTGCATGGTGCAGGTATAAATAAGGTGGGGGTGTTCCACTTATGGGTCTGAGACAAGGGTTTATTTAATACAACTAAAACAAACAGACCGTGATAGGTCAAAAACAAACACAGAAAATAAGGAATTAACTGAAAACTAACCACTACTAAGGAACAAGCAAAGATTGGAAACCAGGTAACACAGAGAACAGACCAAGAAACTAAACAGAGCAGCAACAACAGGCAGCTACTTATCACACTGACTGACTGGGGAAATGAACAAAGGCAGGCACGTAAACACACAGGAAATAAGGACTAACTAAGGGCAGGTGTGAATCATCAAAAACACCAACCAATCAGCAAGGCACAGG
>JABJVO010000020.1:23035084-23049501 GCA_026770805.1 Boulengeromyrus knoepffleri
TTTCAAAGAACCCAAACTCAGTGATGGACACGTTGCGGTAATGAGAATTTTACTCTTAAATGTGAAAAAACAACAAATTTTTTTTTTATGATATTCACTTTAAAACATATGCAAGATAGCCTATGATGAGATGTTTATAACTGCATCCTTCTCATTTTGATAGCATTTACTTTTTCATCAGAATGCTTCATGCCACCTCCTAAATCTGATTTCGCGAGAATCACCCATATATAAAAACTTGAAGACTTGACTGTTGATGACAGTACTAGGGACCATCACACTGCTCTTCTTTGTCAGAATGCGGAAGCAAATTATTCCACTTGTGTGTCTGTCCCTCAGCTACACATATGAGAACTACAAAGAAACTGCAGACTGGCTGTTGGCTAAGATAAAGGAGAAGCAGAAACCCAAAGTAGCCATCATCTGTGGCTCTGGTCTTGGAGGTTTAGCAGATCTGCTGCAGAACCAGACTGTATTGACTTACAAAGACATCCCACACTTCCGCGAGAGCACAGGTGAGTGGGGTCTCTGTGAAAGCCCAGGCAACATCTGTATGACATCACATTGACCCAACCACAACACTGTCAGCCCCATGACCCAATAATCAATCATCAACAAAACAGAAAAAGGATCAGGGCTACTTTCTAGGACTTTTGGTAACGTTGAGCCAGTAATGATTGGTTTTGCAGCCTAAAATCTTGACTTGAGTAGTTTCGGTACAATCAGTATATCCAGTATATGGCCAAAAAACTATTAACTGTAGTCAAGATTGATGAAGTAACATGCAATACGAAATAAAAAAAATTCCCCACCTCGTGCAGTGCCATCTGTAAACCACCAAGCTTCTGCAACCAATTTTACTATGATAACAGGTCCATTTACAGTAGGTGCTTTCACATTGCCAGAACCAGAACCTTTCTCGAGAACCAGGGACTTTAGCCGTGTTCACACCACAGGAACTAAGCCTGATTGTAGTTCATAGGAGTACCTACTCCAGACTAGGTACTTTTTGTTTCAACACAAGCTACTCTGGAGGCACTTACAGCGGTAGCTTTCTGATTGGTTGACAACAAGCACCGGCAATAACTTGGAAGTTACACAGAAATGCAGGCAAAAGAGATAGAACTAGTGGAGCAAAACCTGAGCAGATAGAATTATTTTTGTACCTGTGTTACACTTAATGCATCAATTAAATTTTTTTGTTTGCATCTCCATATTTCTGCATCGAAAAATTCTCTCGATAACCCATATAGTTGTGTCTAATATCGTTGGTGGCAGCGATGAAACGTGCAAAACATTTATTAGTAGTTTCACTCCCTCCAGGAAATACGCGACACCGTGGTTCATCTGGTTACTGATGGATTTATTCTTTACAATCTTTCGCCGTCCTTACACAGCATCGACAGATTCTCTTTTCCTATATCCACCGTCGAACTATTCACACAGAACAGCGAACAGGCATTCACGTTACGTACATTAAAACTTAAAATACAGCAAAACATACAACTAAAACATAAATAAACTCAAACATACCTCGCTGGCTGCACACAACCAAGAGGGAATGAATCTTCTTAGAGAATATATCAGTCTCAGAAAGGGTGAAACTTATAAATAAAACTCTTTTCTGCCTTTAGCTGGCGAGTCTCCTCTCTTCCTTTTCCCTTCGCGTCCGTAAGACAGAGCGCAAACGAAATGGTTTCGGGTGCAACAAATATGGGAAGTTTATGTAACCAAAAAGAAAATATAAATAACGCAAATCATGTGTGACAGTTACAAGTAGGATAACGTTTCATCGTTCTTTATTCTGTGGAAAATATAAGTTTGATAAACTGGCCAGATTTAATAAGAATCATTAACATGTTGTGAGTCATATAAACAAAAGGCTGTGTCCCGTTTTGATCCTGAACAATCCCCCCAATAACTAACAAAACAACTTATTTATCCTGCGTTGTTTTGGGGTGACGCTGTAGTTTCATGTGAAGTTTTGCGTGAAGTTCAGCCTATGAATGTTTTGTGTCTCCCGTGCTTATTTAGCATAAAAGTCCCAGTTCCTGTTGTATGCTTTGAAAGTGTCACACAAAAGTGGCCTGGAGCTACAAAAGTTCCCAGTCGAGACAGCCCAGGAACTTGTAAACTGGGACCAGGTTCTGGAACTTTAGTGTGAAAGCGCCTAGTGATATTGTAGATCCTGGTGACTGCGCTACCATAGGAGTGAGAATAGGAGATTGCCATACCTGGTTCACACTAAAACAGGTGTCATTTTTTTCCCCCACCAATGTCATTAATCAAGCCTCCTGGGATTTGGACAATAGGTGATGCAGGTTCCATTCCAGAGATCCTCCCGAGGGTCACCTTACCCAACTGCCCTAGCTCATTACCTGGTGTTTGACGTATACGTGACACGGGGAGAGTGGCACCTAATGAAGTCTCCAATTAATGAGCCAGAATCAACAATCTTAAAAATGCCTTTGAATCTGTGAATCACAGAAATAGATATGAATGTATATAGTCATCCAAATTTGTAATCAGTGTATTACAGTATGCAGTGTTACTATATGTAATACTTAATTTGTGCAAAGTTGCATGCAAAGGCTTTGAAAAACTAAGATTTAACAGTATAAATACAGCAACTGCCTTCCTGGCTTCATGACAAATACTGTATTTGTGAAGTAGATGTTGTTGAATCCTTTAACACAGCGGTGGTTTGGGGGCTCACACCGCCCCCCCCCCCCCCCCACACTGTTGTGTTTTGAACATGACTTTGCCGATGTGCCCACTCCGCAGTGCATGGTCATGCTGGTCAGCTGGTGTTTGGAGAGCTGAATGGGAAGTCCTGTGTCTGCATGAAAGGCCGCTGCCACTTTTACGAAGGTCGCAGCTGCTCTGAGGTGAGCGCCTGACATTTCTGAAAAGTTCCCTTCTGCCTTGCCTAGTGGTGGACTGAGAGCAGGTCGTGGCCATCATGAGATAGCAATCATGTAGTAGTTCAGCTTCCACCTCCCAACTTGACTAGCGTGATATTGGGTCTTTCTTAATGCTGAGGTAGCTTAGCTACAGCATTGCAGCAGTTTTCAACCATGGCGACCCTAATGGGGGGCATATATGAGCTCTTTCATGTGTCATTACATACTCATCAGACCAATGGATCAGTTCATTCAGTTCGATGGGACCCGATAGGACAGGTCTGCTATAGGGCTTCATGGAGTGATTTAGGGATATATAAGCATACTGTATATGTGTATCTGTGGAGTTTATCAGTTCAGTGCGAAGATCAGTTTCTTACCACTACATCTGAAAATATGTTGTCAGTGGCAATTTTGGCCAGAAGTCGAAGGGCCCTTGAGTGATAAATCCGGAACATAATCGGACTGGTCTGGGTTGGAGGTCCAATATGATATGATTGCATGGGGCCCAAAATCTCTAGCAGCACCCTTGGGGCAGAACTGTGGCTTAGATTATAATAAAGAGAGCGAAGCATGTATGTGTGGTTAAAAAATGAAATGAAACAAAGTAACAGAAACTACATCACATAAACATTTCACAAATTATTGCATATAACTTATGTATGACATCAGAACAGTTGCCTCCAAACACTTAGTATTAAAATGAGGTTTTCCATGTGATAATTATTGCTGATTGGTATGGAAGATTATACATTTTGGACAGACAAAGTCTGGGCCAGACAAGAATTAAAACTAGACACTCTGTAACTGGAGATGAATTCTTTATTGAATTCTCATGCACAAGGAGGAACTTTCCTCCAAGCAAGATAAGAGTCTTTTATGTACATTCAGGAGCGATTCATCAGGCATAACTCTCACTCCCTCATCTATTGTTTTCCTCAGTTCTCCTTTTCTCTTCCAACTTCTGCTTCTTAGTGTCATCATGGTCACTCATACAAACACCATTGTTAGTTACCTGAATTGACACGAGTGCTTTATATCTTTTACCATGTGTGTGAGACAAAATGGGATCTTGGTTCCCTTGCAAACTGTTTGCGGCTCCTGGGTCACGGTGTCCTGTCAGACCCAGACCTTCCGAGAAGACTCCTGGTTTTACCTTTCTTACACAAGTTCCACATTCCTGCTGGGTCATCCTGGCCATTATGGTTAAATGCTTGAGTGCATTCATTTAACAGATAGAAGATTATGTTGGTAAATATGAAAGTAATTACTGAATAAACGGATACAATTTTCTTGATAATACATTACCTACCTTGAATAAAATAATACAATTCCTATAATAAATGCGCAACTGGATATCAGTATGAATACTGTTCCCCAGCCGTGCAGGACCTAGGTCACCCGCCTTTTACTGGTACCTGTATGTTCTCGGATGCTGATGGACAGTCACCCGTTTTTTCCATCCCATGGAACATCCACAGTGTTCTTTCCACCTAGCATGCTGCTGTCTCAGCGGTCCTCAGCTTCCTGCCTAGACAAGGACATTAAGAAATACACACACAAACAAAGAAGCTGAGGCTTGACCGCTATCCCAGCATGCACCTCTCCTGCAGGCCTCTCTACCAGCACTTCCAGCTTTTCTACCACATTGGGACTTGGGAATTATTGTAAACCCAAGTATTTGCAACTGATTGAATTTAAGATGCGTTTTCTATGACCCCACCCCCCCATCTTTTTCTCTGTCTTTTTGTTCCAGGTGACATACCCAATACGAGTGTTCTCCCTCCTTGGGGTGGAGACACTAATTGTCACTAACGCTGCTGGGGGACTGAACCCCAAGTTCAATGTGGGCGACATCATGCTGATCAAAGATCACATTAATTTCCTAGGATTGGCAGGCCAGAGCCCCTTACGTGGCCCCAATGAGGAGCGGTGAGCAGCTGTCTGTCTGCCTGTGTGTGTGAGTGTGGATCCATGCATGGATGGATGGGACTTCCTTACCTTGTTAAAGTACCTCTCTTTCAGCTGGTCAACTATAATTTAAAAAGAATAAATATTTTGCTTGTCGCTACTCCTTGTCTGTTTTTGAATTTTGTTGCTTTGGGGGTTGTGTATCTGTGTGTGTGTGTGTGTGTGTGTGTGTGTATCTGTGTGTGTATCTGTCTGTGTATCTGTATGTGTCTTTGTGTATCTGTGTGTGTATCTGTGTGTGTCTTTGTGTATCTGTGTGTGTGTGTGTGTCTGTGTGTATCTGTGTGTGTGTGTGTGTGTGTCTGTGTGTATCTGTGTGTGTATCTGTGTGTATCTGTGTGTAGTCATGTATATATTCGATTGGGGGACCAAATGTCCCCACAATATGATAAAACCTGTTACTTTTTAACTTCTGGGGACATTTTTCAGGTCCCCACCATATAAATCTCAATTTTATGAAAACGTGTGAATGCAATCAAAAAACTAAAATAGCCAAAAGTCTCTTATTCTGTTTGGTCACTTAAGGTTAAGGTTGGGGCTGGGTGGGGGTTAAGGTTGGTCTAGCTGGGATTAGGGTTATGCCCATGGAAATGATTGGATGGTTATATATGGGTTACGGCTTCTCAATTGCATTTAAAATGCAAGTAAACAGGAAATATATATAAACATAGGGACTCAAACGCGTCTGTGTGTAGAATTACAATATTAATACTTACACAGAAGTCATCAGTATTATGTGTGAAAACTGTTAACATGCATGTACATTAAGCCAAACAATTCTGTGGATTAATAGTCAAAGGCACATCCTCCTTCATATTTAGCGTCCTCTTTATGCCCCGTCCATGTGGCCCGTGACTCCGTCTCCCTTGTGGATGTTGCCGCAGGTTCGGCGTTCGCTTCCCCTGCATGTCAGACGCCTATGACCAGGACTTGCTGCACCTGGCCCAGCAGACCGCAGAAAAGCAGAACTGCTCCTCCTTCCTTCAGCAAGGAGTGTACTGCATGGTGGGAGGCCCAACGTATGAGACTGTCGCTGAGGGCAGGCTGCTGCAGACCCTGGGGGCCGATGCTGTCGGTGAGTCTGAATCAGTCACATGGGACGTTATGACACGTTTACCCATAATGCACCACTCCAAGTCACCTAATGCTTTATTCTTAACATAAAATTATCAGGGTTTTCTCATTCTTCCGTACCTGTCTGTTCTTCTTTATCTCTGTCACTCCGCCATCCAGGGATGAGCACAGTGCCCGAGGTGGTGGTGGCCCGTCACTGCGACCTCCGCGTTCTTGGCCTGTCCCTCATCACCAACAAGGTGGTGAGTGAGTATGACTGCGCTGACCGTGCCAATCACGAGGAGGTGCTGGCGACCACTGGGAGGAGGGCTGGGGAGCTGCAGAGGCTGGTCAGCAATCTGGTGTCCCAAATATGACCCGTCGGTGTGGATGGATGGTACTTCTTGTGAAATAATAGTCACAAGTTAATCAATCGTTACAATCTTGCTGTCAAAACCCACGCCTTAAAGTAGAGCAAGAATATGCATTCCTAACTTGATTAACAGCATTTTCACATACAAGAAACATTTAAAAAAAAATAAAAAATGACACCGCACTCTGCCTTAAAATAATGTCCAGTAATTGTGGATGGCATCTATTTAGGAAAGCTAAGTGACACTAGGGTCACCACCTAATCTATGTCAGAGGACACTATGAGTTGGGACAGGGTTTGTAAAATGCCATTTCAGTTAAAGACCTGGATTTCACTTAAGTACCGAGTTCTTGCTGTGTGCTGATTGGTCAGTCTCCTGTAATCATGCGTGTGTTACTGATGTTGATGTGCAACAGCTGGATGAGTCTTTCAGTCAAGGAAACAAACCAGTAAAAGCACAAGAAGAACTGAACTAATCAGCCAAGCACAGGAGCATTTCAGGTTTAAATTGGTTTGTAAAACCTGAAGTAGCTCAAAGTGACCCCCCCCCCCCCCCCATATGTGGGGGGTCACCCTAACTGACGTGGATATGGCAGAGATGGGGTTGTTCTAGGTATAGGGTGGACTCTGCAGTCTGTTATATTTTCCTTATGTTTCCAGCATGGACCATGGAAGGCATCTGAATAAGGGAGGCCGGGGGTGGCATGGAGGGTGCCCTTCCCCGGTGCTGCGGTCCATGGTATTTAGCCAAAAATGCTTTATTTGGTGATGGGTGAGGGGCTTCCCTTCCAATGCTGATGTCCATCTGGTTGTTCTCTCTTCCGTATTCATTGCGCTGTATGCAGACAATGTGCCTTCCACAAATGTTTTATTGATATTTAGCTATCAGTTACTAAACTGGTTCTTACTATATACAGTAAATATTAAAACAAATCTGAAGCATCCTAATTCTTTAATATAAGCTAATCATGTGTCGTATGTATCCACAATCCGTTTACCAAGAGCAGAGACACTATTTTTCATTTTTGTTCATGTTTTAAATCAAAATATGTTAATTACTGATGTGTGAAAATAAATGGTATTAAGGCAGTGAAGATGCTTCTGTGGTTTTTGGATCATTTCCTAAGATCATGATCCTTCTCTTCAGCTAGCTCCCTACTGGTGCCATTCTTTAAGCATTACTCATGCGGTGTTCCGGTGTTACGGAGCTTTGATCTTTAACACCCACATGCTTCTTGACTCAGCAAGTCAATAGAGATGGGAAAGTTTCTCCTGCTCTGGCCATTAATATTGCTTGACCCCTCCATGATTCGAATACATGGTATGATCCATTTATTGCAGCTACACATAAAGCCTTGACGAGAGGCATAAATCGTTCAGCAGAGAGGGGTCCATTTTTTCCACACTGATGATCCGTTTGCCCTTGTGGCCTTGCTGTTTGCTTTAACGAGTCTCCTCTGACCTCTCGTTAACGAGGGGCTTTCACCCGCAGATCTGCCAGTGGCTGGGTGTTTTGTCCTGTTCTCTGTGAACTCAAGACACCGACGTGTATGAGAATCCCAGGAGGGTGGCTATTTCTGAGATGTTGGATCTGCTACGTCTGGCAGCAACAATCACAGCACATTCAAAAACACTTATGTCACACATCTTAGTCGTTATAATGTTTAGCCAAGCAGTAAATGAACCTCTTGACCTATTTCCATTTACAGTTTTCTTTGTAAGCGTAAAGGAATATTTGGTCTCTGACAACATTCATTATAGCATTTAGTTATAGCAGCATTAGCTGCTTATACACACACATATCATGAATAAAGCTCAGGCAGTGATGCCGTTACCTATGAGGACATAAATTGCAATAACCTTGGACTGACTGAGGCTCATTAGAATTTACATGCACTTTATACAAAGTATTCCTGGGTGTGTTCCAGTGGGATTAGCAGTGTTTGTGGGTTCGAAGTTAAAACTTCAATTTAATATTGTAGGAATCTTGGATTCTCCTGTTTGTTTTGCCATCTGCACTGTATTTACATGGCAAATCCTTGCTTACAGATGGCTGAGTAATGTCCAAAGGTACAACGGGGTTTAATGAAAGTCAAAAGGTCTAACACGTTAGCCCGTTTCAGATATAAAATTACCTGAGGAAAGGCGCCATGATTAAATGTCATAATGAATTAATTTCCAGCACTTGAAAGCAGCATGACGTCTAGAGGAGAAATGGATTTGATCCATCTCAGTCAAGAAACTGAGCGACTCAGATTAATACAGATAAAGGCACACATGGTGATGGGACTGCTTGGTGAAGAGTTAAATCATCCTGGCTGGTGGCTGCTTCAAGGATTACGGAGAGTTGCTAATGAAATCTGACATCCATCATCCTTCTGCTGGAAATAAGGTATGTGTGAGAGAAACAACTAGTAGAACACATCTTTTATGTAACTGATGATGATCAGGGTCATGAAAATGACAATGGTCATGATGACCTTAGTGATCAAGGCCGTGGTGAGAGCTGTGTAAAACACCGAAATCAGCTCGGAGCAGAGCAAAACCAGCCACGGCTGAAAGCTGGGGAACGTTTCATTGGGAATTTCATGTAACATCAGCCGAATCAGGTACGTTTACCCACAAGCAGAAACCCACATCTAATCTTTTATGCAAATAATAATTTCACAGAGCAGGAAGGAAAGTCACATTAGTATTACTACACTGCGAAATAGATTGATTATTTAGACTATTTAGACCTCAAAAGTCGCTTGTCTTAAAATGTATAATGAGGACAAATTTGGGTACAAAATATTATAATCATGTACTTTGTGAAATCCCAAATATTATTCTTCCAAAGGGACATTTCATTTCATACACAAATACCTACTGCCTACTACAACCACTTACATGCAGACATGCACTCAGTTGCACTCAGTTGAAATTATTAAATGAAATGGGGGGGGACTTCATTATGTATTTTCCATTCTTCCCTCTCCATTCACCCACATGTTGCAGACCTGGGTCTACTACTCAACAGTCAATTAAAATTGCAACAGAGACTCAATTTTATTATAGCTTAAGTGTATTTGTGGCAAATACTGCACTTATTTGATTAATGGTGATAGTGAAAGCAGCAGTAATGTTTTCTCTGTTTAATATTATCCTTTCTAAAAAAAATACTTGTTTTATTATCCTTCTAATTATTCTTTGCATTTGTTAACATATGTATTAACTTGCCGTCGCAACAAAGGAGGTTGGGTGCTGAGCTGATAGGAATCGTGGTGAACTAGCAAACATGAGGAAAGATACATTACCGATGATCCATTTAAGGTGCATCGCATAAAGAAGCGCTAGGCCTATATTTTTCGTGAAGTCTCACTTTTGATTAAGCGTGCAATAAAATATAAGGGTAAAAGACAGGTGTGTCCTGGACACCCGGGGTTCTGCAGTCCTGGGCATTGCGCCAAAGTTAATTTGTTCAGGTGCTTAGGTGACCCTGGAAAGTTACAGTGTCAGTGTATAAATGTCCTACAATAAAATGAGGTTTTATGTTGCCGAAGACCCCGTGCTTCCTGACATACGCTACAGATGCAGATCACAATTAAATAAGCATTTACTGAAAACGGAAGCATTAGAGAGCGTCAAGATCAGCAGACACAAGCACACAACAAAAGCAGCTTCCATAATCCATTAGTGTACCTTAGGTTACTGTTTCGAGCAGTAAAACAAAAAAAGTTTAAATTCAGTCACAGATACTTCCGTTTGGTGATGGTTGGGTTGTTCATACGATGGATTGATGCTACAGATTTCTGATCCTTCCCAATGTTGAACACCACATTGTCAGATTTGCAAGGTCAAAAATAATGAGAATAAAGGACAGGCACAGATGTTCTACGCAGATGTTATGCAGGTATAATGTTTCTATCCTAGTGGACCTTCATTAGGTCATTAGAGAGCACTATCAGTACTGGTCCTTTTGCAGATTGGAGCTACGTATGAGCTTATAAGCTTTATTTTATTAACCCATTACCTGAATGTGAGACATTGTCAAGACTTCAGCCTGCCCAACACCACACAAGCACGTGTCTCATTCCAGCACAAGTTATGGTGGTAGGGGAGGCCTAACTCACCCCTGCTGGCATTTAAAGAACACGACGGCTGCAATCTAATCCTCAACAACAACAACAGAAAAGCAAATTAAACTGCTCTGCTGTGCCGCTAATAAGAAAAGCCCTGTGAATGTGTCAGTAAGACCGATGGGGGGGGCAGGCCCAGTGCCGCTGTCCTAGCTGGGCCCATTATGACTGTGTAAAGCAGCTGGGATGCCCTCCAGCATGGTTTCTTATGGGGGGGCGGCTCCAAGCTCACTATTTCAGTCACACAAGGAGTAAATGCCAGTATACAAAGCCTCTAGAAAAGAGTTAATTCATTCAGACAATGGTGATGTAAGGGGACATAAGTTCCACTATCCAGTCAAGACTAAAAGGTTCCTTACTGGAAATACATCCATGTATAAGTACACAGTGTGCTGTAAAAGCATTTCCCATGGGCTCCGTGCCATGCCGCACATAGATGCAAATGCACAACATAAATGTATGACATTCACAACACAGTAGAATGCAATAAATGTAAACATATAAATAGTGTACAAAACTATGTTTGATTTTGCACATGTTTGCAGTGTAGTGCAAATCTACAGTGTAGTGCAAATCTACAGTGTAGTGCAGATGCACGCCTACATAATAGCAGGCAGGGCTGTCTTTTGCTTCAAGAACTGCTACAAGGATTAACAAATTATGCATTCAGAGACCCCACTGCCGAACGAAGCTGCCATTGACCGGATGGTTTTTGTTTATTGCACTCTTCTGTCTAAACTCTGGACACTGGTTTGTGAAAATCCCAAGGAGGAGTCTGTTTCTAAGCTGCTGAAACTAGTACGTATTGCAGCATATCCGCATTCACTTAGATCACGAATCTAAGCTGTTCTAAGGCTCAGCCAGTATCTGTACCTAACAAACTGTCTACTAAGTGAAAGTATGGATTGTCTGCAAACCATGCAGGGACGTAGCACATGATTTTACAGAACATCAGCACCGAAAAAGCTGTTTGGATATTGGAGAGATACACTTCTGATATCTGCCAAAGACATCTTGCCTACTGTTAGTAAGGTTGCTGCCTGTCCCGTATAACACGAGACACAGTAGCTTGTTTTCCAATGCAGGACAATCACATATTATAATGGATGGGTGGCGACCCAAGCTGTTAGTCATTTAGGAGCATTTTGGTTTTGACTTTAGCTGTCCTATAAGGCTTCTAAATATTCCCATACATTTTCTTCACTGTAGGTAGAGAATTCTGAGAGGACAAGGATAGAAACACGGCATGTTTTGTTTCTCATCCATACCTCCAACAGCAGAGTCAGCATGTGGAATATTTTCAAATGAAGGAAGCCATCGGGATGTGTCATTCTCACCTTTCTGGAATTTTTATTGTACCTTCACTCATTTGCAAAGATACACACAGAGATAAATAATCATACAGCTCAGTTTCCATCAAGATCCTAACAGCCAGTCTCCTTCACTCACAGCTATGAATGCATGCACAGTCCCAATGACAAGCAGATCAATAGCTGCTGATTCAGGGCAAAAGTCATTTTCCAAAATATACAGCGGCAAGCAAAAGTTTGGGTACCCTTGCTTTAAATGTCTGTTACTGCGAATAGTTAAGTGAGCAGAAGAAGAATTGATAACCAAAAGGCATAAAGATGACACACTTCTTTAATATTTTAAGAAGATTACATTTTTATTCCTTTGTGAAAAAATAATATGGTATTAACATATTTAAGCACGCCCAATTTATAGTATTCTTTTATCAGGCTTTTTTGACCTAGCTTAAAGTACATTTAATATACTAACGTTGTGATATTGATATGGATTTAATACACTAAAAGTACATTCACTGTACTAACTTTGTATTCTTTTGACCCAGCTTAATTTATACTTAAATGCACTTTAAATAGATTTAACGTAATGGCCACATACTATTTAAATTATATTTAAGTATTAATAGTATACTTTTACTGTATCTTAAATGTTTCAATAGCACACCAAAATTGCACATAGAGTATGTTAAGAGTATATTTAAAGCTGATACAATGGTGCTATGTGGTATGGAATGAGTATACTTTTCATATACTAGTATAACTAGCATACATTGATGATGCGCCCAGCTTCAAATTTCTCTGTGTCCGCATCTCTGAGGATCTCACCTGGACCATCAACTCCGCCGTGCTGGTTACTTCCAGCAGAGGCGGAGTAAAGCCCACTTGCACCTCCATGTGCTGTTGGACTTCTGCCGCTGCACCACTGAGAGTATCATCATCAGCTGCATCTCGGTATGGTACCGCAGCTGCTCCGCTATCACCGCATAGCTCTTTATCAAGTAGTGAAAACTGCTCGACGGATTATTGGCACCCACCTCCCCACCATGGAGAACATGTACCTTAATCATTGTCATAGGAGGGCAAGGGAAATCAAAGATGGCTCCATCCCTAATCACAGACTACTCTCCCCGCTCTCACATCCGTGCCCACGCCAGCTGGTCCAGGAGCAGCGGATCACGGCGCTCGTAGCTCCATCCCGCTCTGCTCCCTCTATCCTCCAGCACATTACTGTAAATTATTATGGTGCTTTCTGTAAATAATGCTAATCTTGCACTTTTGGTCAGATGCTAGCTGCATTTCATTGGCATTGTATGTGTACTCTGCATGATGACAATAAAATGTAGCAATCTAAATATAAAGTGCACATCAAGAAATGAATGGGAATGTCTGTATTAGAACACAACTGCTGACATATTAAAAATTTACTATGTAAAATTAACAAATGTACTTCTACTATACTGGAAATATATTTAATTATGCAATTTTTCCATCGAGCATAGGTACAAAATACCAAAAAACATGAAGAGATATTTGAGGTCTTAGGTAACATTTACCAAGGTCCCAGACCTTCATTAGCTTGTTAGGACTATGGCTTATTCTCAGTCATCTTTGGGAAATTGCAGGTGATGCAAACTGCAAAGCTGTATAAATTCTCTGACTCCTCAAACCTTGTCCTAACAATCAGCAGCCATGGGCTCCTTTAAGCAGCTGATGCTCACACAGCAGAAGAAGGCTACAAAGAAGATAGCAGAGCGTTTCCGGGTAGCTACTTCCTCAATAAGAAATGGCAGTTAACAGGAATGGTGGAGCTGAAGCTGAGGTCTGGAAGACCATGAACACTTTCTGAAAGAACTGCTTGTTGGATTGCTACAAAGGCAAATAAAAAGCCCTGTTTGACTGCAAACGATGTTCAAGTAGATTTAGCAGACTACTGTCCAGTAACACCTGAACATACATGGCCTCCATGGTGACTCAGCAGAAGAAAACCTTTCCTGCATTATAGCCATAAAATTCAGCATCTGCAGTTTGCAAATGAACATCTAAACAAGCCTGATGCATTTTGGAATCAAGACCCGTGGACTGATGAAGGTAAAACTTTTGGCCACAATGTGCAAAGGTATCTTGAATTCCAGGAATAGAACATCACTCTATTAAGCATCGTGGTGGGATGATCATGCTTTGGGCTTGTGTTGCAGCAGAGGGAGGAATACCAGCTAATTCTGCTACGCCATCTATAAAACAGCTGAAGTTAAAAGGAAGATGGGCTCCTACAGCAAGATAATGATCTGAAACACACCTCAAAATCTAAATGGAATACATCAAGAGGCACAAGCTGAAGGTTTGCTGTGGCCCTCACCGTCCCCTGACCTAAACATCATCGAACATCCGTGGATAGATCTCAAAAGAGCAGTGCGTGCAAGACAACTCAAGAATCTTGCAGAATTAGAAGCCTTTTACAAGGACAAATGGGTGAAAATCATCCACCAATGGGGGTGTTACTAAGTACTGACTATGTCGGGGGCCCAAAGTACTGACTATGTCGGGGGCCCAAAGTGCTGACTATATCAGGGGCCCAAAGTACTGACTATGTCGGGGGCCGAAAGTACTGACTATGCCAGGGGCCCAAAGTATTGACTATGTCGGGGGCCCAAAGTACTGACTATATCGGGGGGCCAAAGTACTGACTATGCCA
>JABJVO010000020.1:23049601-23066832 GCA_026770805.1 Boulengeromyrus knoepffleri
GTCGGGGGCCCAAAGTACTGACTATATCGGGGGGCCAAAGTACTGACTATGCCAGGGGCCCAAAGTACTGACTATGTCGGGGGCCCAAAGTACTGACTATGTCGGGGGCCCAAACTCTTTCCATTTCTTTGGTATTTTGTACCTATGAATGATAGAAATAAAAATGCAATCGCTTAAAATATTTTAAAAAGTGTAATCTTTAGCTTTATGTGTTTTAGTGATCAGTTCATCTTCTGTTGACTTAATTACTCACAGTAACAGACATTTTAAGCAAGGGTGCTCACACTGTTGTATGTCACTGTACAGCACTGTGCAGTGAAACAGGCGTCGATTTGCCAGCTTAGCCATTTCACAACCTCTACTGAATTCATCTTAGTATTTGCAGCAACCATTCAATACATCAATGTATTTTGACTGTACTAGTAGCACACCTTGTTTGGCTAATCAGTCCCTCAAAGAGCTAAACTAATTTAATTAATTCATTAATTAGTTAATTAATTAAGCGAGCTGGTGATGAAATTTACCAAATACATGGAATGGCTGGGGTGTCCCTGAGGAGAGGTTTGGGAACCAAGGTCGGCGTTCATCTAACATTCCAACAAAATATTAGTGACATTTGGAGAACGGAAGAAATTCTTATGTTTTATTATGTTATATGTTGAATTGTTTTTTCTGAGCAAATATACATTTACTACCCAGCTTTAAACATTGTCTTTGACTCCCTAAGACTTTTTTTGCACAGTATTGTATGCGAAAATGTCTTCCATGATAAAGTTGTTACCATACATTTTGCCTAAAGCGCCAACATTTCTTACCATGTGGGGAAGATTGACTTGGATCCAAAGGTTTCAAGCACAAATTCTGTGTTGAGAGTGAAACTTAAAACTGAAATATTAAAAAATGTGTTTTTTTAATCATATTAAATTCACATAAAATTGTATCTGTTTAATAAAACATTAACAGTCTGATCTTTCTAATTCTTCGAATACGAACGTTTTATTTATAGTGTTTCAGGCATAACAGGTCGGCCCTGTATCAACATTTTGGGATGACCTTTAGGTCAGCTGTTCAAACCCAGGTGTGAGGACTCTTCTTCCAATCAGTCCTCTAATTAGTAATCTAATGAGGGAACTGCAGCGAAAACCTGCATATACAGCGGCCCTTTGATGATAAGATTGGCCACCCCTGCTCTAGGAGCTAAGAATAATGGAACGGTCAGCGACACCTGTTGGCCAAATGGGAAACTGACATACAGAGGTGGGCAGGACGGATGACGATCCTGGCAGGAACAGTCCCATTCCCATGTGCCTGCCAGTCGATCTTGGCACAGCTGAACCCCTTACATTGTCTGATAGATGCCCACAATGGCATGCTTGAAGATACAAGCCCTCATTGGCTGTGCCAGGGAAGAGTTTGGGGGTGTTCTAACCTCTCCTACAATCACCACAGCACCCCCCAGAAAACTGGCTTCTTTTTTCCTTCCAGAATGTGTGTAAAATCTGTGAATTACCAAAGCTGAGAAAGACAATGATATATTTTTTATACCGTTTTCTCATCATAGCAGAGGGGTTTTGTCGATAACATGAAAAAACAATGATGATGGAACAATTTTCTTGAGACCTCGAGGTTATGTGTTTTACAAAGACTGTAACCTATACAGTTTAATTTACATTGAAGAACTATAGTTATCAATTGATAGTTTAACGTAATAGTCACTGTTTCATTTCATATCCAGTAGTGAGTGTATTTTCCATGCTGCTTCTATTCATTTATTTACAATGCAAAGGTTTGAAGAATGCCATTCTCTGCAGTTTTTTCCCCCTTGGTCTTATACTTTCGCACATAAGCCCACACGTTGCCTGCTTTATCAAATTCTTCCTAACAATAACTAGTTAAGTTAAAGTATCCACTCTAAATAATCTAGCTCCTTCATAGCACCTGCTACATTAAATCACCGGTGTCACAAGTGCAAGCTATTCACTTTAGTTCCACTCTTCCCCCTCTCTGTCATACACCTGTGTGTGTCCCACTTTCCCCACACCTGTAGTAGTGCTCCACTGTGTTTAACTATCCTTTAATCTTATACTAAAATACATCACTCATTACATCACCAGCATCACTCATTACATCACCAGCATCACTCATTACATCACCAGCAGTCATTTTTTTTTTTCCAGAAGCCATTTTAGATGAGTAGCATTCCATTATTCTGGTCTGAGCATAATTTAACAATGGTGACACTTCAGGGAATCAAAAACTGTCTATTATACCACAGAGCTTAGTGGGAAAATATACTTTGTAGAAAGATTTAATTTCCCTTTTTAGTAAAAATACTCCTATGACATTTGTAAACCAGAGGGTTTACTGTAAACATTATTTGTGATTAGATATCACAAAAAATGCTAATTAATCGAACTCTAATGTATTGAATCTTGACAAAAACTTCAGTGGCATTTTAAAATAGAAAGATAAAAAGAAGCAAAAAATGGCAAGAACAGATTTCTGTAAGCGAACAAAGACACCTGTCTGTGGATCAATGCCTCAGAGCATAGAGGTGGTTCTTGTTTCAGATCAATTAGCTACCACACCCTGCTCAGCCAACAAACCTAGGCAGTTAAAAGCGCCCGTCTCGTCAGCCTGTCATGTCTCCATTTGGCCAGCAGAGGTCGTCCTCTAATCACCTGATTGTTTTCCAGTTACTGTGTCAATTATTTGCACCTGTCTCTCATTTGTTACTCATTGTCTGTGTATATATGTCCCTGCCCTTGTCCGCCTCCCCAGTACAGTCATTGTAGCTGTATTTAGGTCTCATAAGTACCTGTTATTGTGTGTTCTCTTTGTAATAAAGCCTCCATCCTCCATTAAAACCAAGTTTGCATATGTATCACCACTTCCAACCATGACAACCGTAACGATGGTGCAGCACAGAGAGACACTGAGGAGACAGTCCCTGACGTCCTTACTGAGCATTTGTTGGGCTTTCTGCACTCCCAAATGGACCTGTCAGCACCTTCAGTGGTGAGCCAGGAACCGAGGCCCGACAAATGGTGGCTGAGGTGACGGTGCTAACCATCTGGCATGAGATCACCCCAAAAGGTTTATCTGGGACCAAAGTGGCAATGGTAATCTTGTAGGTAATAGGAAAAAGCCCTCAATCATATAACCCCAATCCACTTTCCCCAGAAAGGCATGACAGAATACATGCATACAGGTGTCTCTTCATGCAGGTTAACTGGTGTAAGTTTGAAATAAACAAGAGAGACTCTAGAGGGAATTATTGCAGTTGCTAATTGCAGTCCAGGGAGGAGCTGATCCATAGTCCCCTCTCCCCACATGAATGCCTACCCAGCATGCACTGGGGCTCTGCCCACTGTACACTCATAGGAGTCTGCTTTACTGGAAAGAAAATAAAAACAACAATTACTGCAGGATAGGTTGTGAAGAATAAAAAGTATTTGCACAATGAGGCTCATATTTCAGCAGATTACCTATATATTCTGCTCTGTGTTTGATGTGGGAGGTTTGTCTCAGTTCTTCTTAAAACGTTCAGATTCATATATTTGTCTTCATGCTAAATGTAAACAGAAGCAGCAATATCAATATATATATATAAAGAATGCAGTAATAAACAAGATTACTATCTGCCCACCTGCTAAAATACAGTTTATTTTCAACAATTGAGAGATTACCAGCGAGGGCTGGGAGTGGCCACTGGTGATTTAGGAAAAGCAAGTCGAGGAAGTGGCTGTTTCTTTAATCTTGATGAGTTCCATTGACCCCTCGATGTTTTAAGATGTATTTAGTTCTGCTTTGTTCTGCCCTCACTTAGAACCCAGGATGATATCTGTCCCAAGACCCAGAATCTCCTTTGGTGTCTTGGTCCTGTGTTTCGATTTTTGTGTTGTCATGTGCTGTGCTAGTCCTGGCCCATCTTCCTCTCTCCCTGGAGGAGCCAGAATTCTATAATAAACTTGGCCCTTGCTGTAATATCCCTGTGTCACGTGAATCTTTTCACCGTCCAAACCTGAGAAGCTCAAAAGGTTATTTCAAACGGATGGACCTTATCTGATATTCTGAAAAAGAAATATACTATTCAAGTCTGGCTCTCGGAAATTGTGCAAGGTGTGATTAGTGTGTGGCTTCCAAATTAATCTGGCCTTTATCCCAGTCACAAGGGGGAAACTCATTTAACTACCTTTTGAAAGAACTTATTTCAAGCACAATTATGGCTCTGCTTTCCCTGTTGGGCGGCACTGTGCTGCCATGCATTCAAATCCCCTCGACTCTGGTTTTCTTAAACGAGCCGGTCGATTGCAGTAGTAAACATGAATTTCCTGGGAGTACGAGGAAAATTGGTCGATTTCTATCAGTGACCAGTGAGTGAACTTTCTGAGAAGTTCACAGTTTAAGCGAAACATGACGCAAGCACAACAGCGGTCTCTCTCCACGAGCAAACATACAAGAAAGCTATATTTGTATGCTTTAACGTGTAGCTCAGTATATATCTGTATGCGAATAATACGATATTTAAAAATGAAAGTGTAATTTCCTGCCTATGGAGGTAAAATTTTGTGTAAAAAATAATTTCTAGAATTACAATAATATTAAAAATCGATGCTTCGAATGCATTGGACGGCCCCACATGCATTACCACGAACACACCACTCTCAGAATGATAACGCTGGGGCGAATGATACGGAGACGCTGATACACTGACGTGCGCAGAAAATGGTGAATCGCAGCGATCTTGGAGCCGTTGCGCCTCCCTCAGGACTTTCTGAGTATCACACGATGACGGGGGGTTTAAAAGCGACGGCTGAGGGAGAGTCAAGCACAGTGAGTATCGGAATCTAATTGTGTAAAAGTTCGCGCGGGATTTCAAAGCGCATAGAGCAGAAATCATGGCCAACAAGGCGCAGGCTCCCTACCTCCATCTGGCAGAGCTCACGGCGTCCCAGTTCCTCGAAATCTGGAGACACTTCGACAGTGATGGTCAGTACCGCGACGTAAAGAATTTTATTTTTAATGCAAGTTAACTTTCACTGGAACGAAAGTTGTTTGAAATGCACAGAAGATGGATGCTCATTGGTACTGAGAATAACTGCGAAATTATTTTATGGGGGAAATGGTAAACATGATCGATTTAACTGCCTTAAGTGGTCATTTCTTTACCTTGGAGCTTTTTAAACAACCTCGAACATAATAATAATAATAATAATAATAATAATAATAATAATCATTGTCATCATCATCATCATTTGACTTGAAATTGAATCGCTAGAAATGTGTAATAATGCAATATATACATTATCAATGTATACATAACTGTCAGTGTTTGTGAAATTGATTTATAGTACATAAGCCATATTGCGTATACAACGATCTAGAAGAAAAATATTTTTAAATTCTTAAACCGCAGTAAACCTCAGATAGGTTGTGGGTGCGTCCTTACATCAGGGAATCTACATAATGGGCACTTCATACGTAAATTTGTTTTATTCGGAGTATTGCTCCTGACCTGTCACTCACGACACTAATATCCACGTATTCTTTGCGGTTATCAGCAACACCTTGCAGGTTCTTACGGTCATTTTCTTCATTTATTATCCTCAGATTTCTAGTTAGGGAAAATACCCACACCGCTTACAATATGTTTATTCGAACAAGTCGCATTGTTACGATCTGAGTTGCTCATAATACAATAGTTTACATTATGTGAATAACGTATGAAAATGACACATTTCACCTGTAACGCCGCACATACAGAACTGGGCCGGGTTCGAATCCTTTGACTGTCATGTGCAGCTGCATCGTCTGCATGTCGGCGCCCCCACACAGCTTATGTGCTTAAGGTTGCTTCTCATTTGTGAACCACTTCTGATAAGAATCTTAGATGCTGGAAGTCTGTCCGCCGTTACTGGTTTACCAACTTTAACTTTTAAGTTTCACCCTTGTACTGCAGGTGGCACGGTTTAATAAGGTTAATTTCGATAGTTTAAGAGAATACCCAGCTGTATAGATAGATAGATAGATAGATAGATAGATAGATAAACCACGTAAAATAACACTCACGAGCAAGGTGAAGATAACATTACTGGTTATTTTATCCATGATCAGTGCGCAGGCGACTCTATGCTGGGGAAAAACAAGCATCCCCACTAGAGAGTATCGGGACTCCCCGGGCGGAGCGGAGCGGACGGACGGACAGCGGTGCGCAGACGCTCCCGTGCAAGCGCGGCTGGCTGCGCGCTTTCTGGCTGCGCGCTTTCTGGCGTCGCTTCTACTGCCCACAGCTCATACCTGCCGATTATATATTTTTTATACATGTGGGTCTGAGAAAGTACTCATTTATCCTGAAAGCGCTTTGGACGCTAAGCGTAAGAAGGATATTCAAGGTTGATGCAATCAATTGAATGCTTATCACACAAGTGCACCTAATACAAAACATGAATATTATAGAACCGCGGGTACCCAGAGCTATATTATTACTACCATGATATACTAGGAGCAGGCGTAGGCGAGATTTTGATATGGGGGTGGGGGTGGGCTTAATTCAAATCTATCTATCTATCTATCTATCTATCTATCTATCTATATCTATCTCGACACAATGTAGGGTTGAGCATTGTGGGGGATTGAGGTCTCCACCCATTTAAGGGGGTCCAGGGGGTTGTATTGGCTGATTTTGATTATTGGAGGGGTCACAACCCCCCCATCCCCACAAAATGTATGTCTATCTATCTATCATATAAGAAGTGTTTCTTGATGAGACGTATTTCTCGAAAACGGCCAGTCCCTTTATGAAAGTAGAGAAGCACTGAACATTTTAGATGTCCAAGGAATACAGGTTTAATTTTATTTAATGATGCGTAACATGGGTGCCACGCAAATTATCCGGTTGAATAGTAATGACTTGCTTAAGCAGTGGTATATCCAAATGCTGGTGGATGGGCTTGGCGAATTATGGTGACAATGTGGCGTTCAGTGTAACGGGATGCACATCGATTTTAAAATAAGGAAAATGAGATTCTTTTCTCAAATTAAACCGACCAGTCATATTTCTCATTCGTGGAGTACCCTTAGAAATAATGTCCAATTATTTTACGTTATTTCGCTCATTTCGTACGTTATACTGTAATTGAACGGGCTGCACGCCCCTTCGGTGTTTTCTTTCCATTGCTGCAGCGACGCTTGTTTCATCATGAGTAAATCGAGCCTGACGTTTAAACCACATGATAATGCTGAAAATAGTTATGCATTAGAAGGCGTCTCACGGTCGTTTACGTGCCTATTTTTTCAGGTAATACCAGCGGAATCCGAGCTATCCTGGGGAGTGGGGTTCCTATCCATATGTCTGTTTACTTGTTTTCTAAAAGATGTCTCCCATTTCTTTTGAAACAAGCCGATTTAGCACTACTGAAGAATCAACATTTTAAGCGCAGATTTGACTGTGACGGTTCTATGCTATCTGCTCGTGGATTTCCCCTCTCCCTGGTCCTGCCGCATGCCCCAGAATACTAACAAGGCCGCTGGCGCAAATCTGACTCTATCGATCTAACGCTAACGGTGCCGGCCCCTGTGTTACATTAACACCCTCACTGTCAAATTAACACCGCCAGGTTTATTGTGTAGTTTCCTATGGACTAAATATGCAGTATATTATGATATGTTATACCTCTACATACAGTATAGCATAATATATTTTGGGGAGACTGGGCATTCATAATAATTGTTAATATCATTTATCTGAATATTTTTCGTCATGATATTGTTGAATGGGCTTCATCTTTCCAGTTCTGATTTAAAATGAGGGAATTCCCACGTGGCGTCTAAGTGGTATGTAGTGTTTTTCGTATGATGTTGCTGTAGACAGACTCCCAGTCAATATTATTCACAAGCAAGAGCTTCCAAGTACATAGATTTTTTTAACCCCCTCATCGTCCATCATCTTCTGACTGCTTAAATCCAGGTCAGGGTCACAAGGGTCATGAAGATGCTTCTCCAATAATAATTCCTCTGTTTCAGTATTCCAGCTAAAGATGGATTGTGAGATTTTCACATAGATTCCTTGTAGGAAATTTAACAAAGTGACTAAATGGAGGATGTCTCGAGGTCAGCAGTAACATCTTACAGACTGGTTCTTGTCTGACTTCTGTTTTGCGGGTCAGTGTCAGCAGTCAGGAATGATCACTTATGATACCTTCGTTAGCTGAAAGCCAGAACATATCCAGGGGTGGGACCACAGGGGCACTGAAAGCTGATTGGTCCCTGGAGTGCCCACGCCCCTGTCACTCACCGATTCCAAACGTATGATTGGCTAATGATAAGGCTGGCTCCTCAGTATGAATTATGGCCTTTCTTATGCCTCCCACCTTAGAATATTCTAGAATCACTGCTGGCTCAAAGCTCCTTTTCTACTCCGGTTCTCTTCCTGGTTGTGTTATGTGACCATAGGTTACTCTGTCATAATGTACGCCCCTCTGACCAAATGGATTGTCGGAATATTGATTACGGCAAGAATCGCTGAATACATGCCAGCATTGTAGAGTGCCTGCAAGCCCTGCATCATTGTTGTCTGGCATAATGACAGTATGGGGTCAGTTATGTGATGTATACCTTTATTTTCGTAGTGGCGGAACGGCTTACCAATTATTTTTTGTTGTTTTTTATTTACTGGTTATACTGTAAGAACCAAATGGGTACAAATAAACAACCTGTAAAAATAGACACAGAAAGTGAGATCTTCTGCAGCCGACCACAGACTTGTCCCCTCCCACATACACACACTTGTCTTCTCCTTTAAAGTGAATGCCTTTTGAAAGCAGATTCCCAACAGAAACATGGTGGAAGTCATTTATTCATTTCTAGGCTCTGGATGGTTTCAGGTGATGGAAAAGAACATCGGCAGATCACCAGAAAGATCACCAGACATGGGCCCTTTCTGTCTCCCCAAAGATTTCCCTCTTTTGTCTTCTCCGAATGTAACACCCCCCCCCCCCCCATTCAGAGAGCCTCGTGTGCTGCACGCCATCCCACATTTTAATTGAGCTGTTCCCTGCAGTCGCACCGCAGCCAGCCGATCAGTCTGCGAGCGCGTAGGTTTGACAAGAGAAAACCGTGAAGCTAAACTGCTATTTCCCCCTCGTCATAAATACAAAAGGCATTTGTCCAAATCAACATGCAGTTTTCATCCCTTTATACAGGTGGAACAGTTCAGGGGTCGAATTAGCAGTTTCAACCATCCTTCCACCTGCTGGCCTCTTCTAGGAACAGATATGAGTTATTTAGGACACTAGTATTCCCATAAACATAACAGTGGGATGGTTACTGTTTCTTATTCTCCCAACAACATGGTGTGATCACATGGTCCAAGGTTGCATTTGCAAAAAAAGGTGTATATGACCAGGTGATGGTAATGCTGTCCAGGGTGTCGCCTGTGTCTGTGGTGGATGTTTTTACAGTGTGGTGGTATAATGAACATTATGGAAACCTGTTCCATCGCTTGCACTCCAGTGCGTTATCTCATCCTTCTCCTCCATACCACTGCCGTCTTTTACTCCAAGTCACAGATGGTTTGTACTCTTTCATATTTCTACTTCCCATTCATGGCAATCAAGGGCACTTGTGATGGGCTGGTGCCCCATTCTGGGTTACTCCCTGGATGGATGGATGGATGGATGGATGGGTGATGGTCTGCAAAGAATACAAAAGTAAAATGACAATATTTTCAACAATAATCATCTAGCTATTTTTAGTTTTTTGATTGCAGTCACAGATCTTTGTGGGAACCTGAAAAATGGTCCCCACAAAGTCAAAATAACAAGTTTTTATTACATTGTGGGAACATTTGGTCCCCACAATGCAATATAAACATAATCCACACACACACATGAAAATTAAATATAAAGAAACTGCCATGGCTGGAACTCTAAGCCTAGTTTCAGCACAATATTCCTGAGTGCTGCACTGAAATGTGAATCCCATGTGGCTCCTTTTCGTTGCAGGAAATGGCTACATTGAGGGTAAGGAGCTGGAGAACTTCATCAGCCAGCTGGAGATGGTGCGGAAAGGGGCAGGAATGGTGAGTGTGAGGGCTGTGCCCGGCAAGGAGGGGCAGGAATGGTGAGTGCGAGGGCTGTGCCCGGCGCGGAGAGGGGCAGGCATGGTGAGTGCGAGGGCTGTGCCCGGCAAGGAGGGGCAGGAATCGCCAGGTCCATCAAAGAAAGGTCCTTTTGAAGCACCATGCAAGAAAAATGCTGAGATATTTGACTTTCACATTGTGACAGCCAAGTCGACCTCACAGATGGTACGATGCCTCCTTATTATGTTTAACCTGAGGTAACCACATGTTTACTCGCTTGACAGGACCCCAGTAATGCCAGTTTCAGAGAAAAGATGAAAGAATTCATGCAAAAATTTGACAAGAACGCCGATGGGAAAATTGAGATGTCAGAGGTATGTTTGACAATTCATGATTTTTATTTAAGACATAAATGTAATTAAACAAATTAAATAATGTGAAAGAACATTACCTCAGAACTACGGATTTTTTTAACAGTCATATGAAGTGGAAGACAAAACATCCTATACTGACAGCTGGACATACTGCAAGAACTCTTAACTGTGCAACACAGTGGACGTCTGCAAACTTCTAACTGTGATTTAACACTGCAGGCATTATCACACTGCTGTAATTGTGATTCAATACTGCATTCATCACCATACTCATCTTACTGTGATTTAACACTGCAGGGATCACTATACTGGTCTAATTGTGATTTAATAGTGCATTCAACACCATGCTCATCTTACTGTGATTTAACACTGCAGGGATCACCATATTCACCATATTCTTTTGACTGTAATTTAATATTGTGGTCATCACCATGCTCTTCGTTAAGTGATTTAATACTGCAGTCTATAACATATTTTTCTAACTGTGCTTTAATACTGCACCCCCTCGTCGCACATTTATTCTTGTGCTTTTTCTTGCGCTGAGGCTGTGCTGATAATATTTTGCTTGCTCTGCTGTTGTACGCATGATAACAGATTCAGGAATGCAGGCGTATTACCATATATGTTGGGATGCAGACATTCAGTAACGATCATCATGGCACTGGGTAGCCCTGTCCATGCATGACACAAAGAGCCATTACTGAGGGTTACCACCATTATGACCTTAAAGTAAAGTGTTTGTCCATCTGGATGTTGGTGTAATCTGGTAGCGTGTAGCATGAACTCAATGCTGGAATGCTTGAGTGCGCTCAGCTAGCATGGGAATGCACATTAAATAAGTTTTGGTTCAGTCAGCAAAGGGCTTCACCTGCTTATCACAGAAAACTAGTGTCTCTTTGGGAAAACGTTTAAAGGATGAGTCATCGACCCAAATCATGAGGTCCTTCTAAACCTTCATTACTCCTCATACTCTGTAGAGTATTGATGCTGCTATTGTGGGAAACTATGAGCCTCCTTCTTCCATTCATCCCCTATTCCTTTCATTCTCAGCTGGCCCAGATTCTGCCCACAGAAGAGAACTTTTTGCTCTGCTTCAGACAGTACGTAGGATCCAGCTCCGAGTTCATGGCGGTAAGCCGGCTTGCGTGTGTGTCTGCCTGTGTTTATGTGGCTGGAAAACTTAAGCAGAGGAATTTATGTAAATAGCGATAAATAGCAATGCAACTGCAATTATAACACCAGCAAAACTGTAATTAAAAACTACAGTCATCCATTTATATTGAGTCATTTTGCCTTTTTTATGATCATATTTCTGATGTATGTCCTGTGTACGGATATTTATTCAAAGGAACCACAGCCCTATGATCTATATCGAGTTTCTAGTTTTCCATTATCTATCCCAGGGGTCCAAATTCCATCAGTGGCTTAAAGGCGAGATCCAGTGTGTCTCCCTAGGTAGGATGCAGACCAGTTGTACCCCTATTCTATCCTAACTCACGTCTTATTCCATGTCCATGTCATTGCCAAACTAGATTTGGGCTCCTTGTGAAAATCTTAAGAAAGTTTGAGACACTGGTTGCTGTTTCCAGCCACCTTTTCCTGTGAACAACCTCAGCGAGAGCCGTCCGCTGCACATACCCGCAAACCCCTGCGATTTACCCCTGTGCTCCTTCAGTGTTAATGCTGATTCCTAACTACTTTGTCCCAGGCAGCCAGAGAAAACTCTGCATAGACTATGACTTTTTTTAATGAGCAGAAGGCTGAAATTGCATCATTCTAATTACAGCTCATCCAGTTGTCACCAGAAAAATACAAGCGGGAGAAGTGCTAAATGAATGTAGAAGATTTCACATAGATCTGTTTTACTTAACTGGAGCACAATGGTATGCTGCCAGGCATTTCTTTGTCACCCAGCATCTGTTTTAACAGAGCTGAATAATAATAAAAAAAGACGGCCACTATTATAAGAATGTCTTACATTATTGATGCCTCAATTTTTCACAAATCCAAGGAGAGCTGGATTCCCTTTGGCGTCTTGATATGTGCTCACAGAAATTTGGACAGCTGCTGGATTCAAACAGAAATTAAAATATATTTATTGTTATGGTGCATGCATTAGTCAATGGGAAATATTGGAAACGTATGTCAGATCTTTTATGAAAAACAATCTTTCTTTTAATTCCATCTCTCCTCTGCAAACTGGTGCTCACCTTATTGCACATCCTGCCCTGTAATTGTTGCATTTTTTATTCCATTTTCAGTTGTTTGCCAAAACCTGCATTAAAGTAAGGTTTCAAGAATGGTGCGAAAACATTCTTGTCACATTTCCCCTTCTCTCAATTAAAGAGGAAAGACATTTTACAGGAAGCCACAAAAATTATTCACAAACCATCTAATCTATGTGGGGTTAGGAACGATGCCCTTTCTGACACAGTCCCTTTGTCATACAGCAAAGTTTGCTCAAGTACTTAACAGAAAATGTAGCATATTGTTGCTGTCCAATTAAAAACACATATCTCCAAAAATCCCATTATTTCAGAAGTGTGGAAAACACATTTTCTTAGAAACTACTTCACAAAATAAACGTTAAACAATGTAATGAGACACCCTTTGTTTGCACAGACATCAAAAGATGGTTTAATGTTGTATATGGACTTACATGGATTATTGTCAGCGACACAAACATTTCAATGTCAAGAAGATACAAATTAAATCTCGCTTTATATTCACAATTAACAATGATGTTGGATAACTAGATGTTTAGCTACCAATGTTAAGTTGTTAAAATTAGCGATATAAAATAAGCCATACAAACGACTATCATTAATGCAATTGTTAACTAGTACAAACCTAAATAATGGTTAAATATATGACTTTATAAAAGATCAATTCTTTGGTCAATCAGATGTCAGACTTAGTAGACAGAGGAGAATGGGTATACTCCATCTGAGGTAAAAAAACACAATTATCAAAAAGTGGGCAAACGTCATTTTCGTGGGACAACGATGATATGCAAGTCCATTGTCAGGCAGTAAATTCCCAGTGGCCTGTATATAATGTTTGCATGTTTATTTACCCTATAGGCATGGAGGAAATATGACACAGACCGTAGTGGATACATTGAAGCCAATGAACTCAAGGTAAGGTCAGACAATTGGGGGCGGTGTGGGCAGTGAGGTCACCAGTTCAAATCCCAGCATCAGCAGAGTAATTTCCCAGTTTGGCCCTTGAGCATGGCCTTTAACCCCAACTGCTCCAGGAAATGTCGAACCCCACTCCACCACACCCCCACAAAAAAATAAAAGCATTGGATAATGGCTTATGCTAATTACATTAAAATACATAATCTCGTTAGCTAAGAAAGATCAACAGAATAGGAGTGCAGGCCATAATGAGCAGCCCAGTCAGTGACACAAACCTTAGATGAGACCAAGTAGCATCCAAGAAGGATGGCGGTCTGGTGAAAGTTCGGTCTTGGTTAAAGTTATGTCTTGAATGACGGGACGACCTAGAGTCATTAAAATAACAGTGAAGCAGGGCACTAATTATTTTGCGATTCTAGCTACACTAATGAGCCTGGGGTCCAGATATCAATGTACATTAGATGCTGCTTGGGGACGATGGTACATGAAAGCATTTTTATTCATTTTGCACCTCACGGCATATTTAATATTGTTGGAAAAGGAAATGAAGCATTTTTCATAAGTTTAGGTGCCCGCTGTGGCCTCCCTTCGAGGGGCCTTTTGATCCTTCAGGACCACATGAAGAGGCAAATGGAAATGAATTCAAATCAGCCAGGTCTCCACAACAGCCAAGCAAATCGCTTATACAAATCCCTCAATATGTTTGAAGCACACTGGCAGGGCAGTGATTCAGTATAGACCGATTCCCAAAAACAGACAGCTAGCAATTAAAAAATTAAAAATAAATGTAATTTGGAAGACATTACTTAAGCTCTGATGTAATAAAAATGAATGATGCTATTAGGAAATGTGCTATAACCATTCAGGATATTTTCGTGTTTTTTTAGTTCTGTTTTGTTTTTCTCTGGGTGCTTCTGGGAGATATTTCACCATTTCTTGTTCCACGTTCAGTTACTGTGTTTGTGTAACTTGACAGTATGTGGGAAACGAGCTGTGTGCCTATTAGTATATAGCAGGCGTGTAACGATTCTCCAAATCCATGGTTCGATACCTCGCTTTTTTTGTGGGAAGGGGGGACTGGTGACTAGTTTTATAAATCACCAACTAACAGAAGAGCAGTGAAGAACATGTTAGATTTCCTTAACTTCACATATAATAACTATGTAGGGAAAAAATTAATTAAATACGATAAATAAATTACTGTACTCTACTGGATAACCAAAATGTTCCCACACCGCTGACTTAAATGTGCCCAGGTGCTTTGCAATCACTGGGTTATTATCCATCTTTAGCTCATGAAACTAGTCTAGCTTTTACTGCAGGCGCGATCACTTAATCATGATTATACCCAAAAAGTCACATGACACGCACAATTGGAAGGTGTGATGTGTAGTATTTACAAAATATACTGCTTGCCCAAACTATAAATAGAATAAGTTGATGATTTACATGTGTAATAGTGTTAATTGTGAAATGAAAAATGAGTTTTGTAACATTGTAACGTTGTAATGTAATGAGAGCTGAACATGCGGCACGCGCGGGTTTGGGGGAGGGGATTGGGGGGGGGGGGACAGTTGGTTTGGCTGGATATTGACACGAGATTGTGAAAGTTTGTTTCACAGCTTTGGTCTCAGTTTCAGAACCATTGCACCACTAGCATATAAGAAGAGAGTGCCAGAACTGATATCACGGCCTGTTACAGGGGTTCCTGTCCGACCTGCTGAGGAAGGCCAATCGGTACTACGACGACCAGAAGCTGAACGAGTACACCCAAACAATAGTGAGTATTCATGCTGGCATGTTTTGTCACTCTAGTATTATATACTGATGGGCACATCATGTATCTGGACTCTGGACATACGCTGACCTCGGATGTTTATGTCACCACGGCGAAAATCTGCTGTAATGTGGGATGGTACAGTAAGGGGAGGGTTGAATTTAGATTTTTTATCTAGTATGGTATCTAGTATGGTATCTAGTATGGTATCTAGTATTGTATCTAGTATGGTATCTAGTATGCACTATGGTATCACCACTGGGCCCTACAGCAAGATTCTTAACCCTTAATCCCCCATTTTCCCCACAGGGATCAATAAAGTGTCACTATTTGTTTCTTTTATAACCCACCACTATTAGAGGTGGCAGGCTGCTGTTATCATGAGTAATACCTGCCTTCTCAGGTGGGCACCTACCTACTTAATGATGAAAGTCATTCTCTCTAGCTGAAGATGTTCGACTTGAATGGTGACGGGAAGCTGGGCCTATCTGAAATGTCCAGGTGGGTGACAGATTCTCCTGAACCAATGAATGATGGGATCGGACATGACTCACCTTGTCACATGACGCCTTCCATACCAACCAGCATGGTCTTTTTTCTGTTGTCACTTTAGGCTGCTACCTGTTCAAGAAAATTTCCTACTCAAGTTCAAGGTAATGGCATTACTCTTCAAAATAAATATAATTACAGAAATATGACTTTTAGAAATACCCAATGCTGAACAGATCTGCCTTCTGAATAACATCAAAGTGAAAAGAGAATTTATGGTGTATTTTGACAAACAAAAGAAAGCTGCAATTTTCATAGTAAATATAATATGCAGTTTGAATTTCAGTTCAAATTGCATTAAAATGTTCCACCAAATCTGTTAACAGGGTGTCAAGTTGAACTCTGACCAGTTCAATGCCATCTTCACGTACTATGACAAGGTAAATAAGAGAGACGTACTGTTCAGATGTGTAGTTAAAGCCTAAAACCGATGTACATGTCATGTCAAACTGGACTTATTCCTGCTTCCTTGCTTCTTGGAGCCTGTTATGAATTGTCATAGTAGTGCACTTCAAAATGAATAGGAAATTAATTAAGTGGAGTGAAGGTCACTTGAGGTCATCCTCCGATTTATGAGGCACTGCCGGATAAGTTGACGCTCATCTCTGGCATTAGAAAGTTCTGCCCTCTATCTGGCTGGTTTTTGGTTATTGCCAGTGTCTCCTGCTTCACCTTGTTCTCATGTACTGCAGTCTTAGAAACTTTGAGCCTGGAAGCAGCCTGCCGTGCAGTGTAGCCTTCTGCCAGCGGAATCAGGGTTAAACCAGGATTTTAAAAAGTGGATTTTTTAAAAAGATGTAGTGATCTCTTAATTTTTTCCAGAGCCTTATATAATAAAGGGAATAAATAAGATTGAACTTATGGGTGTTTTATTTTTACAGGATGGAAATGGCTACATTGATGAACAGGAACTGGATGCTTTGCTGAAAGACCTTTATGAGAAGAACAACAAGGTATCAGATGGAACTGACCTTTACTCCCTGAGCATGGTGCACTGAAGCTTTACTGGGGTTGTAATCCCACCAGCAAGTTCTTAATCTTTGTGAGCTGCATCCGTGTAGCTCATGGACAGTTAGTCAGCAGCTCATGGGCAGTTAGTCAGCAGCTCATGGGCAGTTAGTCAGCAGCTCATGGGCAGTTAGTCAGCAGGTCATGGACAGTTAGTCAGCAGGTCATGGACAGTTAGTCAGCAGCTCATGGACAGTTAGTCAGCAGCTCATGGGCAGTTAGTCAGCAGCTCATGGACAGTTAGTCAGCAGCTCATGGGCAGTTAGTCAGCAGCTCATGGACAGTTAGTCAGCAGCTCA
>JABJVO010000020.1:23066932-23083219 GCA_026770805.1 Boulengeromyrus knoepffleri
GTTAGTCAGCAGCTCATGGGCAGTTAGTCAGCAGCTCATGGACAGTTAGTCAGCAGCTCATGGGCAGTTAATCAGCAACTAACCAGGCAAATTATAGTTATCTATGCCATTGAATAGCAAGAGTTTTCCCCTTGGCGAGAGTAAAGGACAGCAAACTGACTCAGTTCTCCTGCTTCCCCTTGCGTTTCATCAGGAAATAGATGCCAATAGTATGATGGAATACAAGAAGAGCATCATGACCCTGTGTGACAGAGGCCGGCTGTACCGCACCGAGCTGGAAATCGTGCTCTGCAAGGAGTCCCTACTGTGACAGCGCCGTCCTCTGGCCGGATCTCTCTTACTGTGCTGTAGCCAATTGCATGTGCTGATCTCTCCGTTGGTCGGTGTAAAGACACCTTTCAAAGCACAATCAGGCCTCTGCCTCCCACCCTCACACTCCTTTGTGAAAATAGCAAAATGATAGTAAATAGGTTGTTTATTTTTAAAACTTGAAATAAAATATAATAAATGTGCTTAAGATATCAATATGCTAATTTAATTACCTTGGTCTGAGTTACAATCTCCTATTGAAATTCTTCACTTATTTATTTTGTAAGCTTCATCATCCTGTGTTTTCTTGCCCTTTTTGTGCTTACATTATCTCTTTAATTTATCCCCTTGTTATTTGAGTATTGTGTTTTAGTAACAATAAGAAAACAACAATAAAGGTCCCAGATGATTAGACCGCTGATGTGTATGTCTGTGGTTTTATTGATTCGCTTCATTTTCACGTTTTGTAAAAGCATCGCGAGTTGGCAAACCCCATTCTTTACATAACCTATTCAGGCGCTCAGACTTCTTAGACTTCAATACGTCAGTTTATAAGTAATTTTAGATGTGAGTCACTATACATGGCTAACAGATAGCAGCGTGTCATGAAGGGACCCTCATGTATGTATGGCAAAGACCACTATATACAGGAATTCATGTCCCTGCATTTGAAATCTGGGCCCTGCTAGGATGTCTACTGTTTATCCCTGGTTATGTGGAAGTGCTACCATACAGACAGAACAGCCGTTCCAAACTCACTTTCATTACAGTGAAGAAGCAGCTCCCATCAAAAGGCTCCCAGTCTTATTAATAGGATTCTCCACATAAATCTGTCCTTTGGAGGCCCTGTACAGTGTTATAAAGGGGAAAGGTAAAGTTCAACACGTCAGGTTAAAAAAAAAACTCTGGCATATTATGGGTTTGTCCATTCTTCGTCATTTAACACCATAGCTGTTTACGCTGCTTTGCTGTCTATGTTTACAGAAATGCAACCAGACTTATCTGGAATAAATGAACCAATTGTGAAGAGATTAGTTCTCAGAAGAGGGGCCAGCACTGAAAGTAACAGCATTGGGCATAGTGTGCTTAGGAACAATCGCCTTCCTCTTTATTTCACGTTATCCCATCAAAGCAATGAATGAAGAAGATCTGTTTGCAGAAATACCTTGGCGACGGACATTACAATCCTCACCGCACCTCAGACTGGGCAAAGAACTCCAACCATGGCAAAACAGCAACAATAATTACAACAACAACAAATGTGTGACTATTTTGGAGTTCCAACAAAGCTTTGGAGGAAAAGCAATTCTGGCTTTATTCATTTATTGTGTTTCTTGTAAGAAAGGCTGATCTGTAAATGAAAGGGAGTTAAAATGCAATGTGGTCTACTTTCATGAAAACAGAGCAAGCTATGAGAACAAGCAATGCGCAATCAGTGTATCACCATGGCGTTCTGTTACAATTATTCTAATCCACATCGATTGCATAGACTGTCCATGCTTTATTCCATCCATTCATCTAATCATCTTTTAACCCCTCATCCTGGTCAAAGGATTACAGACATCCTGTCATATTAAATATTTATCTTAATTTGCAGATTGGTGTGGGGATTGTGAAAGGGGTGTGACAGACAGTAGAGGTGTAATAGAAAACAGGTCGATGACAAGAGACCAAGATTCAGCTATGGCTGAGCAGACAATAAAATATATATGGTAGCACTTTACCTACAGCTGCCATCCATGATGCATTATAATAGTCGGCATAAGTATTAAGAAAGCATTATAGCATCTTCTATTGACAGTTATAAAGCATTATAGCATCTTCTATTGACAGTTATAAAGCATTATAGCATCTTCTATTGACAGTTAAAAAGCATTATAGCATCTTCTATTGACAGTAATAAAGCATTATAGCATCTTCTACTGACAGTTATAAAGCATTATAGCATTGACTATAATACTTCATAAGCTCCAGTGAAGCTCTCATTGTCAAGTATGTAAAATCTAGAGAGGCACAGGAAAAGACAGTTAAAGTGGCTGCTGTACTATTAACACAGATACATGACAATAAGGTCAAACAGCCAGGCAGACTGGTTTAGAACTGGTTTAGAACATAGATTTTTAACATAAACGATAGTGGAGTGGTGGATAGCACAGTCTTAAGGCTAATTTAACATAAAGTTTAACTTCACTTAGAGATTAAATATTCAACTGATCAAAATGGTTTGAATGTCCTTCTCCAAATTGCTGTATGTCCTATAGAAGATGAGAAATATGCCGTTTCCTGGTGCACCTTGGACCTCCAAACATTTTACACTGTTCCCATTTCCTGTTGCAAAACTCTGATACACGCATTTTGATTATCTAATACACTGTTTGCAAAGATATTACTGCAGAGATGTAAATAAAACATCTTAAAATCACACTTTCAACAAAAATAAGAGCCTCAACAGAAGGCTGCTAATGATTCCAAATCATTCTGCCAACTAAAAATCCATATTATCCCTGGGAAGGGAGTGATGTTCTGTGTGCATTTTTATACACTGTTTACTTTTCAGGCTGTTGGTTGGCCATACGGTGGTCACCACCTGGCCAATCAGCACGCTTCGCTTCTTCTGAATGAAAAGTTCCATAATATTTGTACTGAACTTCCTGAGCTGAGAAATAAAGACTCACATAACAAATCAGATAATGATGAACATGAGTCATAAACAACAAACAAACAGAGGCCAAAGTATCCCTGCAACCCCTGTGGTGATGCCTGTGGCACTGCACAAAAAAACACAAACCATTCAAAACACACGATTTGCTTATTCACGTAGATTAATTTGTAATGCGAAAAGGCAAGGCGTTCAACAGCATTTAAGCCAGTTCTTACAATTTGCATTTCATGGAAAACAGTCTGCAAAGGAGGTGTGGGTTGGTACTATTTTCCTGTCAGTTTACTTGGTCTGTGATCTCATTGTTATTTCCCGGCGCCCCAGCATATCCTACTACCAGATCATCTGCAGGGTTGCAATTTTCCGCACATGTGAGATTTTAGCGAGGTAAGAGTTAAACTGGGCTTCTCCACATCAAACTCCACTGTAATTAAATCCACTCGGGTATCCCTTGGGAGATATCACATCATCTGAAACTAAAAAAGCGAAAGAGGGAGGAAGGAAACCATTTTAAATACTGTACTGGAATTTCACTTTAAAAGTTTCCATGACAACTGTAGGAAGGGCTCTTTCAACCGTTTCATGCTTTCTAGCGCATAGTGCATGTACATGTACATATACTGTGTGTGGCTGTGTGCTTCTGATACTGAGGCCAACAGCTTGACATCTGATGGAAGCAAAACCAAGAATAACGTGCCTGAAAAAGCTGCGGATTTACTGTATTATTAGGAGTGATTTGGTTACATGCACCAGAAGCCTTGCCCACACAGACCCACACGCCACGATCCCACACCCAACCAAACACTACCCAAGGCTCAGACATCGCCTCTCCCACCACCCAACACTCCGAGCAGCACCTACCAGTTTACCAGTTCCCAACCTCCCATTTCAGGCCAGTTATCACAAGCACTATTGCCCTCCACATAAACCCCACAAATATTGTGCTGTGTGAATATTGCGTGTTTGTCTCACTCCGCTCTGGATTGTTTTCTGGCTAAATTAATCTTTACCTCTCACCTACGCTATACACAGACTTATTTGTTCTTTCATTCTTCTTGTTTCCCGGCTTTGGTTAGCTGGTTCTTTACACGGCTTCTTCTGAATCTTTTTGTGACTGAACCAGTCCTTTGAGTGGCCTGGTGCCGATCGCTCAATTTATACATTTATTAGTTATACATACATTTCACTCTGAAGCAACTTTACTGTATGCGCCACAAACAGAAGTTGTGGCAAAACGCAGCTGTACAGGACAGGAGCCGCAAAACTCAAGTGTCCAACTTAAATTCATCTTGGTTTGGACGCCAGATTTACTAATCATACTTGGAGTATCTTTTCACTTTTTATTCAGAAATATTTGATTTATTTTGTAAATGCCATAAGCACATAGTAAGCACCTTAACCCACTAATCTCAGAACTTCAACAAGCAAAGTTTTCCTGGGATTCACACGATCGCAGGTGTGATCTCTAGCTAATGAACAAATTAGCTCTCAGTAAACAACAGAAAAGAGGTCTCAGTAGGGCTACAGCCCCCACATACTGTATAAACAAAAGCTCTATGTCAGGAATATTCCATTTATACTAAGGCAGCAAAAATATGAAGGTTAGTGCCTTTCTGATCTTGTGTGGAAGTATACAATACTATAGATCTGCAAGTGAGTGAAAAGGATTCTGGGTACCTGCAGCTCTTCAGAAACACTAAACCATGCTATTAAGACTGTTAAACCTCTATCAGTAATATTTACAAATTGTTGACATTTTTTCAACCTACAGCTTTTTTTTTCAGGAAAACAAAGTCTACTGGGCACAGAACTTAGAGAGAACAGAAATTTATATAAGGGGAGGAGATGGAGGAGGTGGATATGGACAAATGGTATGTATAACGTTTCAGAACTTTGCTAAGGACTAAGAGGACAAATATGATGAATGATGTGTTTCTAGACTGTGTTCCCAAACTGTTTGCCCATTTTCAGTAAAAAATGGAAAGATAGCCCAAGCTTTCTCTATCATACCCACAATTGGGTAAAATGGGTATTTGGACACAATCATCGCAATCAGTATCATCGATAATCATCACCTTCCTTATACATCCTTATATTATCACAGACAACTTCAGACCCTCAGAACAAGGGCAGAAACCAAAGTTATACCAAAGTATAGCAAAGTATGTAATGGAACACAGAACCAGAGCCAGGAGCCAGTCAAGATCTTCCCAAAACCAAGTAAACATTCTCTGATCAGCTTCACTGGAGTCTTGATCACCTTGTAACTAACTGCCCAGTATGTTTATAAACTTGCCAATCAGCTATTATGGTATAGCGAGTTGGCTCCCTAACCAGCATCCCCAGTACGATTATGTTGGTTAGTTGACCTGTGTATATCAACCTTTGTTTTCCAACTTAGATTCTCAGATTCTGTTTGTGTGTCTTTGTTCTGTTCTGGTTTTTGACTTTCGGCTTTCTCTGACCCGGGTTCCGGACTGTATTTTGGATACATGTATTGTGATTAAAGCATGGTTTCCTTGGTTACCTTGGCACTGCACCCTTGTCTCCATCTTTACAATATATGGTTGAATGTGCAATTATATTACTTATTTAAATTACTTATTTAAATTACTTCTAGTATTTAAACACAGGCCTGGAATAGCAGTATTATTTTAGTATGCCATAATTAGCTATGGTAATGATTTTGTTTAGCTTTACATGTTTCAAAAAGCCAACAGAATGTGTGACCTTTGCTAATTCCCGTTGCCCTGAGTCGTTCCTCCAGCCGGGCTTAGCTAAGCACAGCGGACGGGACTAACATCATGCTGCAGACAAATTTAATCTGCAGCGTTGCTGTTCAACCGGTAAATGGACCAGCAGCTCCGGATGAGTTCAGAGTGAAGCCGCAGGGAAGCACTGCTTGCGAAAAACACATGAACCACAGCGATAACTGCTCTGGAAGCGTGGAAAAGGATTTTACATTATATTTACACAGCAGGACAGAAATGAGTGACCGGCAGCGCTGGCTTTATTAAGACCGGATAATTGGGGAGGAGCCGGAAAATAAAAGGAGAGAAAGGTAGTTCGCGTCCAAGGCTAATGGTGCATTATTCACCACATAGTCTTTTATGTTACGATTTGATCAACATGGTAATTCTGAAGTGAAAAAAAGAACGACGATGAATACAAAGCAGTACGTTCTTTAAATATTTTGAAGGTATGCGCGACTTAAGTTGGATTAAATACAGAGGAATTACCCAGAAGTGATAATGAGGAAATGAGTCTGACCTTTCAATATGTTAATTATATCTGCCCTCTTCCGAGGAACCCTAAGCTACATAAGACAAAGTTCTTTTATTGATTAAAATTAAATTAGGCAGTAATAACATGGCCCTGGGGAACTACGAGCACAAAGAGTAATTCCTGTCCTTTAGACTTGTAGCCTTGGAGGTTTCAAGGTTCTTTGGCTGCATTGCTCAGTTTTAGCCATGATTTACTTTGATCTGAATCATCCACAAGCTTAATGGGGTAGTTCTTATCGCTATAGACTCCAGTTTGGGCTAAATAAAGAAACACAACTATTAACTAGCATCTGAAGGCTAAAGTGTGATTATTAATAAAACGAAATCGATCCGTAAATAAATCATTCCTAACTTTGGTCAGCTGGGAGGAGTGAGATTTTCAATTCGAGATAAGTCCGCACACGCATTTACATGTATTACCTTGTAAATAGTTTGCAGGGTTTGCAAACTATCCCAGTAGTTTTGCGTGTGTGTGGCTCAGTGGGCTAAGCCTCTGTGCCTGTGATCAGAAGGTTGCCGAATCAAACCCAGCCTCAGCACATCTGCGGGTCCTTGAGCGAGGCTCTTAACCCCCGGCTCCCTGGGTGGATGCCCTTCGCGGCCAGCTTGCTTTCACATAGCAAGTTGGGAGAGGCGTAAAGAGAGTTTCCCCACGGGGATCAGTAAATTATCATTAATAATTGTAGGTTCATAATGGAATAATATAAATTTGCCGTAAGATTTCTTGTGTGAGCGTGAGAGTCTGAAAACGTGAGTGTCACGCCAGATGCGTGAGAGTTGGCAACCCTGTAAAAAAACAGCGGCGCTGGTACCTTAGTGCCTACGCCTCCAGTGAGAGACTTTGTCTATGCCTTATGACACAACTTAGCCTACACTGAGCAAGGCACCAGATCATTTCAGTAATACACATTATGGTATTGATTCTGGTGTAAAAATACAAAGCCTTTTGGATGAAAGTGACTGGAAATCTGGTAATAATAAATCAATCAATAGATTTTTCTCCTCTGCAGATCGTTGTCTTATGAATGCACATTGCTCGACAGTATGCGTTTTATTATTGTATTGCTCGACTTTGCTTTATATGTCAGCAGAATAGTAACTTCTGGCTCCCTCTGGTGGAAGACTTAAGGAATTAGTGGGATTCCCTAATCCACCTTTCCTTCTTTCCATACTGTATTGTTTTTTTCCTGGGAATAGTAATTCTACCAGCCACTGGTAAAACACACAGAAATTAGCTACAATCAATGAAAAACACGCAGCTCATTTTTCAGGTAACCAGTATACCTCCACCAAAGGAGAAATAATCAGTTGAAACACACTCAGTAAATACAAACCACTTTCAAATGGCTAAATTCATAGACACATATCATAAGTGCATAAATGTGTATTTTAAAAGTAAACCTGAAAATTATTGTATAGGAGTGGTCAGACTGGCTTACAGTTCTTGTTCAACAGTAACGCAACGCAGAGAAAACAGTTTTATCAAAAGTACAACAGCATCTCCAAGTGGTTATACAGCAGTATTTCACACAAGTTCTCAATATATACGTGCTTATAATACTGGACCAGTATTAAATGTGTTTTTAATGCAAGTAGTGCTCAGCTCCTGGTAGCAGTATAGTGACTGGGTGTTTGTGGTTTCTGTCCATTTTAAATAATATTCTCTTCAGAAATTATGTCATGGTATTTCAGGATGTACATATTTACTGTTAAGTTACAGAATATTATAAATATTACAGGTGTTAATTAGGACCGCCCCCCCAAAGCCTGCATGAATATGGTGGCTATAGGGGTACCATGGCATTTTCACACCTCCAAGGCTGTGGGTTTGAATCCAGTCCCAGCGGCTGTCATTTGCATGTTCTCACTGTGTTTAATGAGTATACTCTGCTTTTGGCCGCAGTCTGAAGACATGCTGGTGACCTTTTGCCTCCAAATTTCCCTTTATGTGTGTATTTGTTTTCTCTTCCTAGATGTTCCCTGATTCGTGACCTTTGATCCTGGCACTAACCATTCTATTTAAATTCATTTGAAATATTTGGTTCAGTGGGAAAGTCTGTAATATGCAGTACCGGTAAAAGTCCATGGGGCGCTTTACGGAAGCTTCACCAACGGTTATTTAAAAATATAAAAAAAATATGTCATTGAGCATGTAGTGCGAATTTTGTCGCCCGGTGAGCTGTTACGGACCGGCTCACGGAACTTCCCACCGGCCCACACGCGCTATGATTTCTGGCTCCGCTATTGGCCCGCGAGCTGTATTCCAGAGGTGGCGCTGTAGGAAGACCGCGCACTCATATGAGTTACATAATCTTTTAAAGGTACGGTTGAGATTCTTTGCCTGCCTGGATGACAGGTGGTCTCTTTTCACACATTGGCAGCGTCTCCCCATTGATGATGGCCATGCTGAAATCTTGCGGACGCATTTCAAGCGTCGGGCTTTATTCCCCTCCCTTCGGAGGGTCCCCCCTGCGTGCCAGGTAAAGGCATTCTACTTTTGCGTCTGCACTGGGTAAAGTGATTAAAGCCCGCCAAATTAATGTGATAATTTAGTTATCTATTCCTATGTATATATTTCAGTCCTTGAAATTGCATCAACAATTTTTAGTTCGTAGTCAGTTATAACTGTTCTCTAAAACTTTAAGTATTAAAAGAGGTTGCTCACTGCTTCATCATATTCTTAAATATACCGTTTTACTTCTTAATTAGTGTTCTATATTTTATAATAATAAGAAAATATTCTAATTATAAGTAAACCTGTCGTATGTACATTTTAACAGAAAAAGCTGAAAACGACTTCGGACTTCAATTACCTGTTTGCTTATCATATGGCGGTTTTCAGCGCTGCGAAAATAACATTCTCCAAGGACGCTGGTGATAAAAATAGATTATTTGCATCGCTTTTTGTGTCTTTCGTATCTGGTCTAAAGGTCTCTGAAAGCACTATTTGCTGTACGCTTGATGGTTCATTGATCCTCGAACACTGCGGCTTTCGGGAAGCTTAACTGTGATTGGCCGATCCGTACGGACCCTCTGTGTCTTATTGGTTAATTTTATGTCAGACTGAAGTATGGCAGAAGTCAAAGTCCTGCCAGTTCAAAGGGCAAGTACTGGCAAAAGGGCATTACTGCTATTAATAATATGTCAGTGGTTCAGAGTGAGAAAGCGCGTTATGTACTGCACTGTTGTTTCTACCAGAACAGACTGTAATTTTCTTAATAGAGTTAAAATAATTATTTTATAAGATTTTACAAATATTCCCTATTATGACCATTTATGACATGCATCATGGTTTATGTGTGGTAGGAGAGGAGACAAGAATATTGTAATTGAAATTAACACAGATTAATTACATTAACTACTGTTTAAAATATACAAGGCCTGATTACAATTAGTTATGATTGTTAAGATGAAGAATTGTTCTTTATGTTGTTTACCTTTTCACATGTCATATTATGTCACATCTACCTTAATGTCTTGTCTCTCCTCTTGCTTGCTGTTGTATCTCAGCACTTGGTGGTCTGGGGTGCAGATGGGTCCCCCTGACCCAATCCTGGGTGTCACCGAAGCTTTCAAGCGGGATACAAACCGCAAGAAGATGAACCTCGGTGTGGGAGCCTATCGAGATGACCAGGGCAAACCCTACATCCTCAGTTGCGTCCGCAAGGTGTGTGTGTGCGTGTGTGTGCGTGTGTGTGTGCGCGTGTGTGTGTGCGCGTGCGCGTGTGTGTGTGTGTGTGTGTGCTTGTACTACAGATGTTGACAGGAGTTTGGATCATCGATGGGAGCAGCTCATTCCAAGATTGGCTGAATCTGTTAAATGACGTTTCGGCATTTTAACACCTGGATTTCTGTGGGAAACAGTCAGGCTTTATGTAGCGTGTAACTTGCACATTTTTTAACAGAACCTAGACAACAGGTCATGAATGAAGTATTCTGATTGTTGTATATGCGGATATTGCCTTTGAGTGTGAAGGTAGTACTTTTGTTCGCTGTTATCATTACATATCTCATGAATACGGCTTTTCTGTCAATGGATCTATACTTCTTTATGTTTGTATGTTCATATTCAGGATAATGCATGCTATTCTGCCTTCATTGCATTTGCTGGCATGACATTTAAATGGATATTATCAGAATCTTTCCACGAACTTTGCTTCTCCCACTAAGGCTGAGGCTCAGATTGCAGCAAAGCAGCTAGACAAAGAGTATCTCCCCATTGGAGGTCTTGGAGACTTCAGCAAAGCCTGCGCAGAGCTGGCTTTGGGTCCTGATAGTGAGGTCCTCAAGAGTGGTAGGGTAAGTCTGCTGCTATTATGACAGTGTGCCCTACTATATGCCTGCCTGAGTACAATATACTCATTGTCTCATCTCTAATCTGACCTTTGACCCTTCTCGTGTTCAATTTAGAGCGTTACTGTCCAAAGCATTTCTGGGACAGGGTCACTGAGAGTTGGGGCCAACTTTCTGGTATGTCCATTTCATTTTATCTCAAGTTCACTTTCAAAATTCAATTGTCAGCAAAGACATGCAACTTACAAGCTGACTGTTCTCCCTTCTAGTCCCGCTTCCACACTGCGACCAGTGATGTTTACCTGCCCAAGCCCTCCTGGGGGAACCACACCCCCATATTCAGAGATGCAGGCTTTCAGCTGAAGGCATACAGTTACTATGATCCAAAAACGTGTGGCTTTGACTTTAAGGGAGCCCTCGACGACATTTTGGTGAGACGGCCACAGATCTGGGTCATGGCAATAGTTGAGGCTCTTATTATGGGATGCCTCATGGTTTTTTCTGTGATGAAGCGAGATCAGAGATGGGTCTCATATTGCAGCAGCAATGTCGTGACTAGGTGTTTATGGTTTCTGACCATTACACTTCACTTGTCAGAAAATCCCACAGAAAAGCATCATCGTGCTGCACGCCTGTGCCCACAATCCCACAGGGGTGGACCCCCGGCCCGAGCAGTGGAAGGAGATTGCTGCCCTGGTGAAGGTCAGGTGTAATACAAGCAAAACAATCTCGCTACCACCCTGCTTCTATGGGGTGCACAGGTTCCTGATACTCCTTTTGGGTCTGGCTTTGTGTTTGGCGTGACAAAAAGACCTAAAGAATTTATGGGATGGATGGATGTTTACATTTTTATCTATTTGGTAGACTTTTATCAAGAATGACATGCAATTGAGAAGGTACAGTCCCTAAAGCAATTGGTGATTAAGGGTCTTGTTCAAGGGCCCAATAATGGAATCACTCTGCTTGGGATCTGAACACAGTATCCTAACCTGAGGAGCAATACACTGCCCCCTGAAGTATTAGCAAAGTATTAATAACAAAGTATTAATAAAAAAAAAAAAAAGGTATTATTGAAAAATTACCACTTTCCTTGTTGGTCAATAAATCTATATGGAATATGTCGTTTAGTTATTTTTCCGGCAATAAGACGACAACAATAAATCATCTGATCTCTTCCTCGCCTCTGTTTCTCTGATCTCTTTCAGCAAAGGAACCTGCTGGTCTTTTTCGACATGGCGTACCAGGGCTTTGCCAGTGGGGACACCGACCGCGATGCCTGGGCGGTGCGCTACTTCATCGGGCAAGGCCACAACATCCTACTGGCGCAGTCCTTTGCCAAGAACATGGGCCTGTACGGTGAGGACGGTCTTTACGCAAGCAGCTGCCACAGGCATCCCTATAATTCTTTTATTCATATCCTTTGCTACAGAGCTGAGACGTTTTGTTCCTGCAGCATCACAAACAGCTTCTCCTGACCTCTCTGCTATCTAGGCTGCAACGTTTTTAAGTGATTAATCACAAGCACCTTTTCTCTGGGATTCGGACATGACATATCGCACGATGTATCCATATTTACAGCACTTTGAAACACAGAGCCAGCCTCATGTAGAATTTACTGATTTCACATAAACATACACAGAATCACCCACACAGTCATACATTATGAGCAACCTGTAGATGCCAGTTAGATTTCCTGGATGTCTATGGACTGTGGGAGTACCTGGAAGAAACACACATACAGGGGCAATTCTAGGGGTGAATCTCAATATGAGTACTTGTACCCGTTTTATGTCATCTTCCAGTGCCGAAGACCAGTTCCAATACCAAGAACACAAGTAGAGAGGATGGTAAACATCCTCGGATGTTGGTCTTGCCCAAATATCAAGGACACATCGGTTGCATCCTTGCCAAACGAGACCAATCCCATGATTCATTATGGCCCGAGTTCGTTCTTGGAAGGCAAGTTAGCAAGACCGGTCTTGCCAAGACCACAAGTACAGTCTGCGTTCTTGGTATTGAGATTCACCCTAGGATTTTTTTAAGGTGAGGGCCATAAGGGAAGCTATAATTCAAACAGAGGGGCCAACCTTATCATTAGCCAGAGGTATGTTTTGAATTAGTGAGTGACTGGGAGGGGGCACTGCAGGAGACAGTCAGCTTTTAGGGTTCGGTGGCCCCGCCCCTGAGGATGTGCCAAGCCCACACGCACAGAACAGAGATGGGATCTGCACACGGCTTTTGCTTCATTTTCTGTTTGTAATGCTCTAATGGAGAGTGTTCATCGGCCCCGTGAGACAGGAGAGCGTGTGGGCGGCCTCACTGTGGTGTGCAGGGATGCTGAGGAGGCCAAGCGCGTGGAGTCGCAGCTGAAGATCCTCATCCGGCCCATCTACTCGAACCCGCCCATGAACGGGGCCCGCATCGCCGCCACCATTCTGAACACCCCTGAGCTACGCAAGGAGTGGTGAGCAGAACCCCATGGCAATCTCCACCACACTCAGCCTGCCCACTCTCTTATTGGTGGAAGCGGAGTCACATGTTGAATAATAACCCACCTTTAGGTGATTGGTAGATTGTCATGTGGGCGGGGCTAGGACTGTTCTTCCCTTTAATTTTTTTTAATTATGACTTAAATGACCACCTCCTTAGTCTGGTTCTGACCTCTCCCTCACCTCCAGGCTGGCAGAGGTGCACAGTATGGCCAACCGCATCATCCAGATGAGGCAGCAACTGGTAGCTGACCTCAGAAAGGAGGGCTCCACCAAAAACTGGCAGCATGTCACCGACCAGATTGGCATGTTCTGCTTCACAGGCCTCAAGCCGAACCAGGTATGGCCACGGTGCGGCTATTTATGGTGGGGAAGGGAGCATCATTAAGATCTATGCTAATATCCAAATTATTAAATCGCTACATCTCAAAAATAGAGTGAAACTCACTGGGGGTGACGTGGCTTCACACAGGTGGAGCGGCTGACTAAGGAATTCTCCATTTATATGACGAAGGACGGTCGTATCTCCATGGCAGGTGTCACCTCAGACAACATTGGCTACCTGGCACATGCTATCCATGCTGTGACCAAATGAAAGGGTTACGGTTTCCTGTACCCATAATGCAAAGGAATGATGACATCACTGCTGTCAGCCTTTTCTGAAAGCTTCTCTCATGGAATGTAGAACTTTCCAACTGCAATGTCCTGGCATCAGGATATTTTTGCTCGTCGTTTGTTTCACTTTTTATTTTTAAAATTTTAGTTAATAATGATTGGTGCATACAGCCAATGAATATAAACGTAGCTCTTTGCATTCCCTGCAAGATTATCAGAACTGGATTAGAGAAGGTTAAACCAGAACAACTCTGTGGACCTGAATTACAAAATATGGACAGTTATAACATTAGTTATATTTTTCTTGATTTAAGGCTACTTTACTTATCATTAAAAGGCATTTAAAATTTTATTCTCAAAGCCATAAAATATTTAACCGCAGTATAATTTACAAATAAGCTTAACCACAGCCGTCTATGTTTCCTTTCCAGGGAAACTATATTTCTCTTTATTGAGCTTTTAATGACAGAGTGCACTTTTAACTGTACCATACAGATTCCAGAACCACTGCTTTGAAGTGCTGTAGAACTGGCCACAGTGTGTGCTGAAGCAATAATTATTTCTGATTAAGAATTGCAATGCAATCACTACTAAGGATTTAATGTTTGTGTGCGTCGAAAAATATTTAATTTGAGTGAGCTACACTGGGTCAGTATGTCCAAAATAAAATCTCTGCTTAGACAGGGTGGTGTAGTGATACCATATGTAACACGACCATTACACATTCCTATCTGTGCATATACTTTCACACACAGACGTCCCTTTTTAGGTGAAATCCGGCTACGGCCATCATGCTGGATTTCAGGTTAACTCCGAAATCCTCCTTCCTTTATTTTTGGCGTCTGTCAGTGGCAGAAAGCCATTGTATTGATAGTGAGCCTAGACGGTTCATCTCATCAGTGAGTATCATGCTGTCTGTATGTCATATTTATCTCTAATAAAATTATTTATAATCATTAAGCCTTGGTGTGTATTTTTGAAGGAATAATATAAATTTACGTCAATGAAGCTCAAAGGTTTTTAATGAAAATCATGACCTCGTGGAACAGATCATTCAGTGCAAATAAGGAGTCCAGTTCATTATTGCAATAATTCAAGATCAGCAACATGAAATTAAATCCCTAAAAAAAATTAACTGGATGAATTAGCATTTTTGATGTGTAAAGCTAAAAAGGTACGAAAAAAGTATAGATTTACTGCGACTTGCTTACTGAATGGATTATGTAAAATCACTCATATCTGTCATATATCATTTACATAATTACATAAATGATTTATGTAATTATGTAATTAAGTAATATGTCTTGCGCTTTTTACCTCCAGAAATAGTATAGCTAATGAACCATGAAGATTATGATTAAAAACAACACGGTATTGCCCTCAAAATGATTTCCCTTCATATCCCTTTCCAAATGTTCTGTAGTTTGCGTGACACAAAATGCATCCGCGGCTTCGCAGTTTTTGCCTTAGTGCAGCCTTGGCTTCTAGTCGTCGTCAGTCGGCTGGAACAGATTGCAGAAGCTGAGCTGTGTCTTAGAGACCGCCAGCGCGGGGTAGAGCGGCTGGGTGAACGAGTGCTGGAAGCTGTGCAGTAGGGCTAGGTCGCCACCCTCGGCGACACTGTAGAAGGACACGGAGCCCGCTTCCAGATCCAGGAAAACCCCGACCTTCTGTGGAGTGCTGTCCCCGAGGGCGGTAGACACCGTGTCGTGCAGGACCTCCACCTTATTCCGCTCCCCAAACAGACACCAGGAATGGGGGTTGTATCCCAGTCGGCTGCAGTTGTTGGCTCCCTTCCGCTCGATCAGGGCCTCGCAAACTCCCACCTTCCAGCGGCCCTCGCTCGACACCTCAACCTCCCAGTACACACGGCCTGCTTCGTGACACCGGCTGCCCAGCACCTGCGGGAAGACGCTAAAGCGAGCCACGAGTTCAGGGTACGGCTGCGGGTCCTCACTGTACGTCACCTTCCTGTTCTTCTCAGACAGCACCAGTTTCGGATGAGCTGTATCTGGGTTCAGAGACGGAATGGTCCCATCTGTGAAAGGAAACGCATGTATGAGGGAGTAAAAACTCAGCACAAAGTGGCAGATGCAGTCATCCAATCAGATTCATGAGTGAAAAAAGTAAAGGTCAGTAATCTGGATTAGTGTTCTGGGGCCATGTTCTGTGAAAGCCCTACAGCATCGCTTAGAAATGACTTACTGTTCAAGCCATACAGTCAGTATGTATGTATGTATGTAACATTCAACAGGACAAAACAAGTCAAGGCTCAGTAGATTCATGGTTAGGTGTTGGAGAGGTAAGTATTTATGGTATAAATATTAAATATAGAGGAGAAATGGCTGTAACACGAGATACAGCTAAATACATTATAGTAGATAAGAATTTGAATGGGTATTTGAAAAGACCTCATCAAAGAAGAAAGATTAATGTTGTGTCTGCATATGTGGCATGAGGCAGATTCAGTAAATAAATATAGATAAATATTCATATACTGTAGATTACAACCAGAAAGAATGCTATGTGTGTGTGTGAGCGCGCGTGTGTGTGTGTGTGTGTGTGTGTGTGTGTGTGTGTGTGTGTGCGTGCGAGCGGGTTTACCTATCCTTATGGGGACACAATGTCCCCATAACGT
>JABJVO010000020.1:23083319-23107685 GCA_026770805.1 Boulengeromyrus knoepffleri
TTAGCATTAGCATTTTTCCCATTGAAATGAATGAGCGGTCCCCATAAGGATATGTATACCCTACATGTGTGTGTGTGCGTGTGTGTGAGCGTGCATAATGATAAAGAAATAAAGAAATAAATAACACAAATACAGAACAAGCTTAATACTACAAGGTGTGTATTAAATGTATTTATATTTGTATTTATGAACCCTGATTGGTGACACATTATGAAAACCACCTTGCAAAGTAGACAAATAAATGATAAACATATGCAATGGTGAGATAAATGAGAATAACAAGCGGTCTCACAGAGCAGACGCAGAGCATCCCTGTTGGGCATCGTCAGGGTCACCTGGCTGAGCCTCCGTGCCGCCCAGCCCTGTAACTGCTGCAGTCGGTACCGGTCCACTCCGTCGAGCTCGGAGTCCTCTGCTGGGCCGGGTATTCCACTCAGGCTGGGAAAGGACCACAAAGCGAAAATGTCTCGCGGCAAAACACGACAGAATGTTTCTTATAACAGGTTTTTTTTTTTTTTAAGGATGAAGGTTGAAAGCAACAAAATTCTATTGAAAAAGTCATCTGGGCTCAATTTTTTCCATTTAAAATTTATGGTGGATTCAAAAATATGCAGCTGGTATTCAATGGTTTATTGTTGATTTCCCTGAATATATAATAAATGTGTGATCCACAGACATCATAAGCTCTACCTCAAACTGTATGCTCCCGATCTGTGTTCTGGAAAAAACATCTAGGGAATGATTTATTTGCTGAAAATAGAGTAACGTGACTCTACCAGAAATAATGGAGTAAATATATTTTTTAAGCAGCATGGAGTCTATTTTAGAATCCACAGGCAGGCGGCAGCACAGATGGGATGTCATTTCAACACTGCGAATACATATTAAGCAGAATGACGTCACATTGGGGATGTCAGTCCTACCTGCTGCACAATAAAACTGAAATATGCCTCTTTCAGTATCACCATAACAGTAGTATCTTATTCTTTAAGTGTCAAAAGTTATGAGTGATTTAGTTCACATTTTGTGGGCAGCCAATAAGCCATCGATTAAAATATACATTTTCTTACCTTTTTGTTATCTTGTTGTACTCCTGTTGGAAACCAAAGATAATTTAAAACTGTTATATGTAGAGTGATTTAACTGTACGTTGATGATCAGGCACAGTTTAAAGAACCATGTGACACTCAAACCCCTCAATTCTCTTAAAAAAAACTTTAATAGTATAAGTGAAGTGCATTTGCTAAAGGAGGAATCGGCAGCAATCGCACAGTTCTCACATTTATCGTTTAAGCTATTTTTGTACTACGTGGGGATTGTCTCCCTGACACATCTCAAGGATGCCAATAAACCTTCCCATTCTATCCTGCATCCCTGTGGCTCCGTTCACCATCCAAAGGAACCCAATTTGTCCATCGACAGCATTGCTGCTGTTCTGTAATCAGACCACTCCGCTCCCTACCGTGATGAATGCCTGCTCTTGTATGCGGGACCTTTCCTTGTCATCCACCAGCTTCTCCAGTCTGCTCACAGCAAGCTGAACGTCCTTCAGGAGGTCCGTCTGGAGCCTCAGCTGATGCCCGACGCAGCCCATCACCCAGCTCTCCTCCCGGTTCAAGCTCTGCACAGCCTGCAGCTCCTCCAGCTCCAGAGCTTCCCGCATGGCCGCGTACTGCTCCTGCACCCTGCTTCTGGTACTGTCCAGAAGCAGCTGATGGACCACAGGAAACGAACACCACCAATTATCATTTCCATCACTATCCTCACCATTGTTGCATTGCGTTCCAAGGTTGCATTGCCATGTATGCAGATTGAAATCCTTATGTGTATCCTTCAGACTCGTGCCAAATAGACACTAAAAATTACATAAAATGATGGGCACCAAAAAAAAAAAGGACAGTACAATCCCACCATCACAATCAGCCCCTTCATCCAGGTCCCTTCCTGCTTACCTGAACACCCTCCTTCTTCTCTGTGAGCGAATCAACGATGTCTTGCACTGCTCTCTCCTGTTCCTGCGCTTTCTTCAGCTGACTTTTCAGCTTCTCCTGAAAGTGGAGGCGGAAGCATATTCACTAAAACAGATATTAACACAGATAGTAGGGCTGCACGATATCTCGATATGTAAAATTTCTGCAAATAATATTGCGCTATTCATAAAATAAAAAAGGAGATGACACTACCAGAAATAAACTACAGCCAGACAGAACCTGTTATTGTCTACCAACAGAGTGTGTCAAGCTGCTGGTGTGGCCACATGTCGTGTCACCAGACACAAAGCAGTGCCGACGTAGCAGGAAAGGGATCAAGTAAGACAGAAGGTCCATACCTTAGAGCATGGAAGAGAAGCAAGACCAGGGCTTTGGAGGAGAAGGAGGAACTTGCACACTGATGAGGAGACAGGAGGAATGGAGTTGCCAGCAAAAGCAGTTTTCTAGGAGAGTCAGCTGTGGGCCATGGACCACTCACATGGAAACACACCACAGAGGCCAGCGTGGCAGCCATTAGCCTGAGACCCAGCACACGCCTCATGTATCCAAGTCCTTCCTTTCCATCCTGACCTACCCTCAGCTCCTTCTCCGCCTCAGACACACTGATGCAGGTATGGCTGCGGTGGGCCCCGATGACGGTGCACACGGTGCACACGCAGGTGCCGCAGTCACGGCAGAAGATTTTGTTCATCTCCTGGTGCTCCTGGCAGCGCCACTGGGAGAGGTCCGCCAGCGGTTCCACCAGCGGGTGGCTCTGGAACACGGGCGACTCCAGGTGCGGCTGGAGGTGCTCCACACACATGGAGGCCCCGCACACCAGGCAGGTCATGGCCGCGGGCCGCCGCTTGGCAGTGGCGGGGCAGTAATGGCAGATCACTGTGGGGCCACTGGGGGTGGCTGAGCTGGCAGGAGAGGCGGAAGATTCAAATGCCCATTCTTCAGTTTGGTCCAGCAGATGAACAAGAAAAAATAAGAAATATACCATCAGAAACGCAAAGCAAACATAGTTACTGTACAATTTTCTATAACTACAGACGGCAATCTTACCATCAAATGTAACTGCCATTTTCCTAATACTCTCAATTCTATTAAAGAAAATATATATTTTGCTTTTACTAGATTATGAATATCTTCCTATACCTCTACAACCGTATAATACTTCCTCCAGTTATACATCCATGCACTTATGCTGCACAACGGTATTTTTCTTTTTTCCTTTCTTTTTCTGTATAACTTTCTGCTGCTTATTTATAACATTTATCTTTTTCAGTATCAATTTACTTAAGCAGCTACTAATGCTTAGTAATAACTCACTACTGAAGTACAAATCATGAACAAATTATGAACTAATATAGTCACTACTTGACAAAAGATTCATCATGGTTCATTAATGATGAACAAACATGAAATCAGTATTTCACATGTGTTATTCATTACTTGTTCCTATAGTACTACCTTCAGTGGTTCCTTGAGTAGTTCAGAAAGGTTTACGGAACTGACAGATAGGAGTAACAAATAATATAGTAACTGCTTGGGATAAAACATGCGTCACGATTCATTAATGATGAGTTAACATGTGATCAGTATGTAACTAAAACTTAGTACGTGGTTAATTAATACATAATAGCATAATTTGTGTCCCCTCAAGTAAACCGTTACCTCTTATACCGTTTCATTATTTTGTTGCTATTACTGTTTTTATTAAGGCGGAGTTCACCACCTATAATTTCCTTAATGCAAGTTATAGTCTGACTCTATACAATACCTTTGCGAGTGACAAAAATAATTTAATCCTTAAGCAAATGTTCCAACGGAACAATTAACTTTGGGATGTAATGGTAAGTTGATATATATAGCCAAAGGGAGAGCAGTTTAAATGTGGCCCCGTTCCTATGTGTAAGTACCTGTAACGTTGCGCTGCGGATCCTCGTCCTCGATGGCAAACGCGGGCAGCTTCCTGTACTCGTCCCTGCACTCCGGACAGTAGTAGGGGCCCGTCGGGGAGCAGCTCCATAACTCCTGGATGCAGTCTTTACAGAAACGGTGCCCGCACCTGAGCGTGCTGGGCTCCCTACAGTTATGGCCACACACGGGGCACTTCGGGACCGGAACGTCAGCCGGAGTTTCCATTGAAGCCCCCATTCCAGCCATTTCTTGTACTGCTGGGCAGATCAAACCGAAAGAGCGTGAAAGTAGAGGTGGAGCCTAATTTTAAACGACGATACGTATCTTTTCTTAAAGATACAACACGGAATAAACCGCGTGCAGGATCTTCAATACACGATGGAAATAATAAGGCGTTCAATTATTTTTAAAACTATACTTATTTTAACATATTCTTTCAAACGACCACAAGTGGCCTAATGCATGTCGTTTGACTGTGGGAGGAAACCCACACTACATGGGGAGAATATCGAAGATCCAATGCAAGGTCCATAGAAGCGGGATTTTAACGCCCCAGATGTCCGGGTTTGAGACAAATGTGTTGCGAGACTCCAATCACCTTATTTATGCTCAGTGTTTTCCATGCCAGCGTGACATATTTCACTTATAAACCTCCCATTAGTTTATGTCAGGTTCCTCCACACAGCCCAGCGAAAACCGGTTAAAGAAACTCCCTAAGTCTCTAAAAACGTATAATTAGGTGAACAGGTGTTAACATCGTTTGTGATTGTGATTACGTGCCCTACGACGGCAAGGCATGCTGTCCAAGATCAGACTTGCGTTTAGGCTAATATCCCACATTGTGTGTGCGCGATGAACTGGCATGCTGTCAGGTGCACTGTGCTCAGTGCTGCCACCACTCTGCCTTTGGCTGCTTTTTGTTCTTCTTGCTGTCCAAAGTGACCAGACAGAGCTTCAAACAGCTTCAGGTCTGTTGAGATCAGAGCCGTGGGTGAAGCGATCTAACACTGTAAGTGTTCCATCTGCAAAGTTCCATTCATAGTAGGTGTCAACTGTATTTGTGGTTGAGGTCATTATGACTTTGGAAGATGATGTTTATGTCAATCATTTTCCTGAAGGTGTGCCACGATGAATCAAAAACTGATTATGTTTCTCAGTATCCATTGTTCCACCAGTTTTGACTGGGTCCTCTCTACCATTTATGAAATACATCCCAGACAATGAAAAGTCACCACTATGCTTCACAGAAAGCTGCAGACAGGGATCAATGTACTTCTTGCCAACTTGTGTTCATCATGAACAAAATATTTCAAATTTGGGTTTGCTTCGTAAAACACTTCACCATTGTTTGTCACTCCAGGCTTTATGATCCTTCAGATATTACAATCACTTCTGCTAGTCACATTTCTGAACTACATGTCCTACAAGATCACAGAATACTTCTCATGTTTGCAGCATATATTTTGGTGCCAGAGGACTGGATTTCCATCTGTCCCTTAAAGAAGTGAAGTGCTGACAGCTTTTTGGGTCTTCATCTACTTCTACTTCCTGCTTCATCCATACATCCATACTTCCATCCATCCATCCATCCATCCATCCATCCATCAGCTTCTTCAAAATTCATTATGCTGTCTGACAAAACATCTTGGAAATCCAGTTTGGCATACTGGTGCTCACTGGCGATAGACTTGTTGATTTTCTCATGTCTGGCAAAGTGTGCCAGCTTACGCGTGTAAAATCATCTCCTCGAGTCATCCTAGTATTTCCAGTTATCATCTATATATACCCAGGCACATGCGGGGGGAAGGGCTGTGGAGGTGACTGAACACTAACCTCGATGCCTAAACTATTTAAAATGTCTCCTTTTAAAGGTACTGAATGCCTCTTAAATATGTGTCAAAGGCTGAACTTGTGCCCCTCAATATGTCCCTGCAGGGTACTGAATATACCCTTGTATTTGGTGTACTCAATGCAGCACTAGCACAACTTTTTTCAAGTGGTGTAACTTTTGCAGAAATTCTTGTCACTTTTTATTGTGGTACTGTTCATATCTATATAATCTAATGTTTGAACAGATGTAAACAGATTTAAAACTTTTACACAGTACTGTGTATGTGCATATATATCTATATATATAGGAACCTTAAGTCTGAGATACAGATTTGACACATAGTATAAGGTAACCACAATTAATTTAAGAAGCTTTCCCCAAAATTTTGGACAACCCGTTTCAACGTAAATTTTATTAACGTTAATAAAATATCTGGTTGTCATGAATTCAATGAGCACTTCCAACATAATTAGTGGGGACGAACTTTCACAAAGACCTGTTGAACACGATAAAGATGTTCATTAGGATCCATATAGGAATAGCGAATTATGAAAATGAAATCACTTTTCAACATGTTAAATCGCACATAAAACGTGTCAAATCAAATCTCCAGATTGTTTTATATAATTCCAATCTCTTGGTTTTAACTAAAACATTACTATAGCTGCGCTATGTTAAACACATACAATCTTTTGTTTTATTTGTGAATGATATTGCGATGTCGCGAGCTCGAGCTCAAGAAGATGGCGCTGTGAGGGCGCGCGAGACTTCCGTCGCCATTTTGTAGCGCAAACCAAACTGAATAGGACTGAAAGCTACGTTAATTTTGATAACACTTGGGGAGTGGTAAAGCCTGTAGAAATGAACTGCAGATAAAATCAGAAGCAAGGTAACCAAAGCATAAACGCGCTCTATATATGAATGGCTATAGGTTAAACGAACAGTGGTTATAACTGTAGTTCATTACTGTGAGACCCGTTTTATTTCTAGCCAAGCTAGCTGGATCCTGGGTTGTGACTGAAACTCACGTTAGCTCTATTATGTTTTCTTCGCGATTTCTTTAAAAAGCGTGATGTACTGATATTCGTGCGGGACGAAAAGTACGTTTATATATGGTTACAAGTCTAATATTGCTTACTTTGCAGTGGAAATGCATCGTTTGACTGATCTGCTACATGAATGGGCAGCTAACCGGCCACATTCGCTTGGCACAGGAGCCTCTGGTTAGCAAGTTTGCTAGCGCGTTTTGGGCACGTCGTTAGCTGGCTAGCCAGTTTCGCGTGGCAACAAAGCGAAAGCTGGACAAGAAGTTAGGAGTTATTGGGTTTTAAAGCTGAGGCCACTACTGATTAGAGTAGTACATTGTGTATTTGATATATGGGCTATCATATTGCGACGTCAAATCCTTCTCGCTAACATTGATTCAGTGGGACATTCCTAGTAGGTAGCTAGCGAGCTAACCCAGGGGGTTGGTTAGCTACATTAGCATCACTGGATGGAGGCTTTTCGTATATCGCTTCAATGATGTAATATTAATATTCTCCGGTGTCATAAAAACGTTTTGGCTCGTTTGCTTCTTGGTGGCCGTACTGGCATTAAGAGCCCGTGTGTGCAGCCGCGGCGTTACGCACTTCTAATCGGCGTGTCCATCAGTGTGACCCGTTAGCTCGGCTGGCTACGCTCACTTCGTTTTGTGGGCTTTTGGAAATGCATTGAGGAAAAAGTAGGGAGAGTATTTACAAAAAAACACCAAAGGGTACTTGTTCTGTCGGTGAGGTGGTTATTTCGTAACCCTTATGAATCTAAATTTGTTTCAGTTGAGCTGCAAATAAATGCGTGGAGAGTTTGCGTAAATTGGCAATCGCTCCACCAAGCCATGCATTTCCATTAGGCTTCCAGATTTATGCATTTTAATTGCAGATTGTTTGTGGCTTGATACAGATGGGTAGTCAAATTGGAACATCTATGTATTTTTATTATGAGCAACTATAGTGAGCAAACTATTCATCTATCTAGTGTCCATCGATGTTGTATAGTGTAGCTAATTTGGTAAATAAGCTACCATTTTGACTTTTAAATGGGCCGATTGTTCTGCAGGCATTTAAGATGAATATTTACCAGGGAAATGATGGTTGTTTTGCTTAACCCAATTTGTATCCGTGGTATTATATACCCTGAGAAATTACGAATCTGGCTTGTTCGAGGAAGTTAGCTAATCGTACTATGTTCTTGTTGTCAAGGCAATGCGATGAGGTGGGTGATCGGCTAGCATGCTAACCACATAGCAGTGTTGATTATTGCTGTCTATAGTAAACTACACACTTCTTTCTGAATTCAGCGTTCACGAAGTGATAATGTTGTAGATAGATTTTTGGCGGATAAAGATGATCAAGAAATTTATTGACAAGGTTGGTCGGCGTCGGAGGTAGTGCTACAAAACTACGGACAGTATGTATATGGTGTCACATATGGCCTATACGAAAGGCTTCAAGAAGTCACCAGCACCAAATGGTAATATTTTAACTTGAAGGCCATTTTAAGAAAACTCTTTCCGTGTATTTTTGGTAAGTCAATTGGACACCATAGCAGGCCCCGAGGCCTAGGTCTGTAACTAGTGGAGAAGAGAGTAAATTCAGTTACGTGCTATGATGGGAGCAGTCTAAATGTTCACTGTCGTCTTTACTTCGGCAATACTTAAAATATTTTTAATCAATGGTAATGCGTTTCTGCGGTGATAGTTATTTCTTGTTCACGTGGAGATACCGTTTCACGTTATTTTGTCTTTGTTGTTGTTGTTGATCGTATCAGTTGTGCATCGATGTTGCTTTTACTTTTCGTGTGGCTGTGTAGTTTGTAAAAATATTGCTGTCCCTTTCAACATGGCAAATTTACATAAGCGTTCTGCGTAGTGTGTTGATATATTTAAGGTGGTTGTCCTTTTTGAGATTCTGAACAGGAGATGCTCGTGGAGTGAGTTACAAAATACGTTTTGCTTTGTCTAACACTCAAACTTCTGTTATCTTCCTTTTGTAGATTCCAAACTTGATGTTGGATTGAGGGATTTAACATCAATCAAGAAAAGCAGAACCAAAAACTATTAATATACCTGATTTTTTACACACTGGGGGAAAAGCAGAATTAACCTATCTCTGAGGTGACTAAAGGGGAATAATGGTGATTTTGCGCCGGGCTCGGCCACCTGCTTCCGCCCCGACCAGCAATGAATCTTGACTCGCTTTCGCTGGCTTTGTCTCAAATCAGCTATCTAGTGGACAATTTAACTAAGAAAAACTATAGAGCCAGCCAGCAGGAAATACAGCATGTAAGTTCCAATTTTCTCTCCTGGGATCAATAAAGTACCATCTCATCTCTCTCCCAAGTACCAGGCATTTGAAAGTTTGCACCAGTAAGCTTAACTGACTTCCATTATTAACTTTGTTCTCAGTTGTACTGGAATAGCATTTAGTTTTGAATGATACTTTGCTTGATCATGATCATAGCAACGTGGTATGATTGTTCTGGAAGAAGACTGCGCAGTACACAATGCTGAAGAATTGATGCTGTAGTAGGCTTGGACAAGTTTGTTTATGCGCGGTTTGTTTCTCCTTTAGATCGTGAATCGACACGGCCCTGAGGCAGACAGGCATTTGTCACGCTGTCTCTTCTCCCATGTGGATTTCAGTGGCGATGGTAAAAGCAGCGGTAAAGACTTTCATCAGGTATTTTTTTTCCTATCAAAGACCCAATTTGTCACATCTTCTACAATTATAGGCTGTAGTGTGATATTTAAGCCGTTTTATACGGCTTAAATGTGGACCTTTGTCATCACAAAGTTATTCTCTACCTTTTTATCAATTTGTCCAAGACACAGTTTCTGATCCAGGAGTGTGCGTCGCTGATTACCAAGCCAAACTTCATCTCAACCCTTTGTTACGCCATTGACAATCCGTTACATTATCAGAAGGTGGGAAATGTATTTTGTTTTACTTCTGATTTGTATGATGCCTGACATTTTCTAGCTTAGTAAAGGCTATGTTCTGTTAATGCCTTATTAACAAATGTTCTTTGTTTCCAGAGTTTGAAGCCATCTCCCCATTTGTTTACTCAGCTGAGTAAAGTCCTTAAATTAAGTAAAGTTCAAGAGGTAAACAACGTTATTGGTTTTGGTATTCATTTTTGGCCTTGCCATTAGCCAGTGCAAATGCATGGCTGAAGTCTTTAACCCTGCATTTTCTGCTCCAGGTGATTTTTGGCCTTGCCTTGTTGAACTCGTCCAGCTCAGACCTAAGAGGATTTGGTAATTGTGCAAATTTTTGCTACTGTTACTCATTTCATTTGAGTTTATTTCCATGTAATATGCCTAGATGGATAAGTTGATATCTCCCTCTTCCATCTTTCCTCAGCATCCCAGTTTGTGAAGCCGAAACTTCCCGATCTTCTGCGCTCATACGTGGACGCAGACCTCGGGGGTAACCAAGAAGGTGGATTCCAAGATATTGCTATAGAAGTCCTTCACCTGCTCCTCTCCCATCTCCTTTTTGGACAGAAGGGAGCCTGTGGGGTTGGACAGGAACAGATTGACGCTTTCCTCAAAACTCTGTGCCGAGGTGCGTGGAGCTATTCATACAAGTGAACTATATTTTATATGGTTTTAAAAGGGCATAATAGGGACCTTGTACATTGGTAAAGTTCCGTCTTTTGTTTGCAGTTTGTTCTCGGGCAGTAGATGTTACTTAGGGTTAGTATTTTGATTTGTTTGAAGTTTTGCATAATTTCTCTGGCTAAGTGTGTTTGTGTGGTGGTTCAGATTTCCCGCAGGAACGCTGTCCTGTGGTGCTTGCACCACTTCTATACCCTGAAAAACGGGACATTCTGATGGACAGGATTCTGCCAGACTCTGGAGGGATAGCAAAGACCATGATGGAAAGTTCGCTTGCAGACTTCATGCAAGAAGTTGGCTATGGATTCTGTGCAAGGTGAATTTACAATGTTTGTTTAATTTCACAATATAGTCTGTCCCTTCTGTGTTTACCATTTGGCTTTTTCTTTGGTGTTCAGTTGTGAATGTCTTATGAATGTGATATTTTGAATGCTTATTACAACTATCTTTTTGTCTCAGTATTGAGGAGTGCCGCAACATAATCCTGCAGTATGGGGCGCGGGAGGTTACTGCCAGCCAGGTGGCTCGTGTCTTGGGTATGATGGCCCGTACCCACTCTGGCTTGTCAGACGGGATTCCCTTGCAGGTATCGGCGTTTGACTGATTCTTTTTGAGTCTTTAAAGAGTAATCAATATATTTAAGTGTTTGGGTTGTGTTTAGTCCCTGAAGTCTGACGCATTAAATCAGCATTTGGATCTTATGTGCCATACTGTTTCTTCCCGGATTGTGTCCGTAAATACAAAGGCTGTTTAAATGACTTCATTTCATGTATATATTTAGTTCCAAAGCTGAACAATGCAGAAAAAGCAGTGTCTAACCTAAGTCTTTGTTGGGGCAAAAAGAAACCTAAGTCTTTAAGATGGGGCAAAGGGCATTGCTTGAATCTGAAAGTGTTTTTGGTTGTTCTGAACATATAGGTAGGTAACTCAGTGGTAGCTAGGGGGTTTAAATCCTAGGCCTGCTCTTTGAGGAGTTAGTGTTCTCATCTGTGTTGTCAGCTTTTCCCGAATGCTTCCTCCAACAATCAATCATGTAGTATGACAAATTGGAGTTTCTGAATTCCCCGTAGTATCTTATCGTATGCTCTGTGATGAAATGGCATCCTGAGCAGGGTGTTCCCCTGCCTTGTGTCCCACATAGCCTGTGACAGGCTCCAGGCTTCCCTTGATACTGTACTGCTTACACAGTTGGAAGATAAAAGTATGTGTGTACTGACAGGACACCTTATAAATATCAGTGTTATACACGCAAACCACTAAAAGCTGTTAAATTTACTTTGGATATGAAAAGTAGCTTTTGATATTCTTAAAGATATGCTGAATACAAAATGGGAATGTGGCCATAAGAGTGTACGATTGACTTTTTTCCCGTGTCTGCAGTAGTAATTATCAGTAGCTACCCTGTTGTGTATCTTTTTAGCCAGTTGTGCTAAAAATCTAGCGTGGCACTTATGACTTTATAAGGAGTACAGAAATTTGATGTTTTCGTTTGGTACATTGCCTGTAATAATCCTCATGTGAGGGTCGTCCAAGAACAGCAGTGTTCTTAAATAAGTTTGGATGTTGGTAACCTTGTGACATTTCATAAATGTACCTCTTAAGTACACATGGTACAGGCTTGATGTATTTATGTTGTCCAGTACTGAGACCTTGCTAAAACGTTAGACTTAGCCTTTCCACTGTAGCGGAGTTTTTGGCTTCCATTTTGCAAATAGTTATTGAGGGCCTAATACTCTCTGAGCAAATGCATGTTTTGTTTTTTTTCCCTAGGCTAGTAGTTTAGTAAATGAAATATAATCACAGATCTCAGTTGAGAATTAATGTTCTTGGTTCAGTGTTTAATCACAGTGGTTTTTGTTTTGTGATGTTGAACTCAGTATTTGTATCTTGGCTGCTATTTTCATGGGTAAGCTGTGTATTACATTAGGTCTGAATATGGTTTGTGGCATATTTTTCAATTATACCCAAGAAGTCTTGTTCGGTGTCTAGAAACATAGTTTCATAAATAGTGATTAGGTGGAGCAGCTGTGCCTTTATTTATGCTGATTGTTCCCTCTCTTCATCCCGTTGAACCCCAGTTTTCCCTTCCTTTTATTGCAGATTGGCATAGAGTCGCTACAAATGTAACACAATAAATTATCTATATAGACCTGAAGTTTTAAAAGGGCAAAAACAGTACATTTTATGTAGGGCAATCTGATGGCTTTATATTGTGATCGATCTTGAAGACACCCACAATGTATTTTTCATGTGAATCACAGAGATTGTGATCTTTTATATCATCCTCCTATTTCCAAACTTCACATACAACTTTGATGGGCAGTAGTAATGTGTCACTACCTGATCCGGACCACACTTCCTCACCCACCATGGCAATAGCTCACATTAAATTGTTTAAATTTCACGCATGTGACCCTGTGGTAGACACATGATGATATTTTACCAATCAGCACAGCTATCTAGTAGGAAGTCATTCTGTTGGTTTGTGAATGTAGCACGGATGTGTACCACCTGTCCAATTTGTACCTCCCACTTCTGCAGATGCACAGCATTGTCAAGCATGCCTGCACTGCATTATATTTTTTGGCACTGTCCGATCTGTCCTTCATGCTATTAACGGCAAATCATGCTGTCATATTTACCACAAACTACAGTGGTCGCTCTTTTGATTCTGCTGACTGGAAAAAAAAATTTTCTTTGCTTGTCGTTTTAAGTGTTCACACCAGTCATCCGTTTCCATTTTTGGATTAACACTATTACCTAAATATCCCATATCTGAAATATTACTTTATATTTCCATCAGTTGAAATTGCAGCTATCCAGCGACTTGGTGTTTTGGTCACTTATAGCTTTGGTTCACTCTGAAATGTAGGGAGATATACGGTCACCTCACTGTGACTAGGGTACCTAACACTCGGTTCTGCATCTCACCTGCACTTTTAAGCAGACACGAAGTATCCCAAATCAGAATTTCTGGCTTAATATATTTTATTCTGGGCTGGTAGAGATCGCTTACAAACAGTCCATAAAATGAACATGATGTAGCTCAAGAGAGATTAACAGGATCAGGTTGTGTCATGAAAATGTCATGAAATAAAGTGGTACAAATCGGGCACCATCATAAAATATGTTGTGTAATGCTGCACATACACAGACGTGGGGTACAAATGTGGCATGCACGGTCAAATATTTCACAAGGGAAAGTTATCTGTGGCTGTGTCTGAATTCGGGGGCTGCATCCTTCAAAGGACACGGTCTACATAGCCTTTGTAGGCTGTGTCCTTCGAAGGTCCATGCAATGAATCTTGGGATATGTTGTGCTGCAAAGGATCCGCCCAACTCTGCAAAAGAAGAATGCATTTCTAGACCTCCTTTGAAGGAGCCTTTAAAATGGGGCAGCCTTGTCGCACTGTGATTCACTGTGATGCATTCGCTCTTCAAATGCAGCCTTAGAGGGATTCAGTCCCTGAATACAGACACGGCCTGTAAAGTTTGTCAGGCCACACTTCCAGAGGAAATATGACAAGTCTATTTAACCACCTTTAAAGGAAGCATATGACACAACTAATATTTTAAAATAGTTTACCATTTTGAAAACTGTTTTTATTGCAATATTGTGTATTAAATGGTGCTAATAGATAAGTCCTTAGGCTTGTTCGAGTCGGAATATTTCTGACAGTACATTTCAAAATTGAGAAGAGAGATCGCAATTCAGATCATGGGTCATGATTGTGTTGTCATTACGATATAATTTTTTGGGAAGATCACACATCTCTATATTTTATGTACTTCAAAGTACTTTCAACCCATATTGTGTTGGTTAAGGGCACAGGCCCCCTGCAATATGAAAAAACACACAATTCTTTTTGGTCTCTTTGGCGACTGAAGCAAAAAGAGATGAGAAACGTTAGATCACTGTGAGATATCATGTCAGAGGCTGCCGTTAACAGACTATCCATCCTCCAAACCAGCACTGTACATGTGTTTAATGTATTTAATGTATAGTGGCTTTCGCGTGTCATCTGCTACTTTCACGAAACTCCCAAAAAATTCTCATTTAATTTCTTGTGCCAACCTTGTAATATCGAAACTGATGGGGAAAATTGTGATGCAGAAGGGTTCACTAGTTGACGTGAAAAAATGTGTTTTAGTTGTTCTCTCAATCTGTAAAGCTGTCTGTAAAGTCAGTCAGTCTGTAAAGCTGTAGTCCTTCTGTAATAATCACTCTGTACTAAGCAGAAGATACACACTGCAGCTATCTAATCGTTTCTTTCATTTAAAGTAAAAACCTGATTGGTTAGTAATGTGCCAATAATTCCTTTTGGAGCTTCTCCCTGTTGAAGTTCTTCAGCCTTTTAAAAGTGTTTAATTCTAAAGGTGACACTTGCTCTGTGTTTTAGTCCATTTCGGCACCAGGGAGTGGAATATGGAGCGATGGGAAGGACAAGAGCGATGGATCGCAGGCGCACACCTGGAATGTGGAAGTCTTGATCGACGTTGTCAAGGAACTAGTAAGTGTTTATTCTGTTAGATGCTTTTGTCATGTAGTCGTATTTAGTCTTTATTGCCATAGATTTTAGGCCATAACATCTTTCTACAGCCTGTCAGTAAATTGGCGTATCGTGCTCTTACAGAACCCCAATCTGAATTTCAAAGAAGTGACCTATGAGCTAGACCACCTGGGGTTTATCATCCGTGACAGCAAGGGGCTCCAAATAGTGGTGTATGGCATCCTGAGAGGTCTTGGTATGGAGGTCTTTCCTGTGGATCTCATCTACAGGCCCTGGAAGCATGCTGAAGGGCAGGTAAGGTTTGACTTAACTTTTCAGAATGAAACGAGTCAAAGATTTTTGTTTTGCACAAAGACGTTGGTGAATTTATTCATATGTCGGCTGTATTTCTGTCCCCCCTTCAGCTATCTTTTATCCAGCATTCTCTCCTGAGCCCAGAGGTCTTCTGTTTTGCTGACTACCCATGTCATACTGTTGCTATTGACATCCTGAAGGCCCCCCCTGAAGACGATAATCGGGAGATAGCGACATGGTATGCTAACCCAATTTGGTATCTTCACATTATCGGCTCGTCTGTCTTCAAGGCTTTGATAAATCTCTTGATACATTTTTTTCTGAATTTAAGTTTGTGTGATAAAGATGGCAATGTGAGTATTATTTGTCAGTGTCTCATTGCGGTTTGTAAGAGCTGCTCGTCATTGCAGGAAGAGCCTCGACCTGGTCGAGTGCCTGTTACGGCTGTCGGAAGTTGGGCAGTACGAGCAGGTGAAGCAGCTCTTCAGCTTTCCCATCAAGCACTGCCCTGACATGCTAGTATTGGCGCTGCTGCAGATCTCCACCTCCTGGCACACCCTGCGCCATGAGCTCATCTCCACCCTGATGCCAATCTTTCTGGGCAACCACCCCAATTCAGCCATCATTTTGCACTACGCATGGCACGGACAGGTGGGCTGTCCCGTCTCACGCAAGAGCATCCTTATGTCTTGAGACTAGAGATTCTCTGCAGAATCTGCTGATGCGCCTGCTGGTCACACTTGATGTGTGTTTTCCAGGGACAGTCCCCCTCCATCCGTCAACTGATCATGCACTCGATGGCTGAATGGTACATGAGAGGGGAACAGTATGACCAGGCTAAGCTCTCCCGCATCCTGGATGTGGCTCAGGATCTAAAGGTAGGACAGACTTCTCAGGAGTGCTGTCTTAGAATTTAGGCTGTGTCATGGTTATAGAAACAACCAGTGAGGGGAAGATGTGTATTTTCGATGGAGACGCTTTTCTCCGCAGTTATGCCCCCGTATGTTTAATTTGAGCTCCTTTTTTTTAATTAAACTTACCGATTATATATAATTTTTTTGCGAACTACTCAAATGATTTGAGGCATTTACCAAGCGGCTGTTTATATTTTTTTCTTTCAGTCTCTCTCGATGCTGCTGAATGGTACTCCATTTGCCTTTGTAATTGACCTTGCTGCACTTGCATCTCGCCGTGAATACCTCAAACTTGACAAATGGCTGACTGACAAAATCAGAGAACATGGGGTAAGTCCAGTTTGCACGCTGAAAACTTGGCAATTTGCACTGTTAATTGAATTCCAGTTCAAGGTTAATGCCTTTCAAAGTGTCTTCAAAGCTGTCACTGAAATGAATTTTTTGGCGCGCTAAATGGTTAACTGGCGAGCTCTCTGTTTCCAGGAACCCTTCATCCAGGCCTGTGTAACATTCTTGAAAAGGCGCTGTCCGTCTATTATGGGCAGCTTGGCTCCAGAGAAGGAACAGCCCAAGAGTGCCCAGCTCCCCCCCGAAACACTGGCCACCATGCTGGCGTGTCTGCAGTCCTGTGCAGGGTACAAACATATTTGCATGCTTGCTGCAGTCTGTGTGGCCATTTAATCCAGCAGGTAAGGTAGCCTGCCTGTGTACTTGAGCAGCTCTTAATTGAAAAAAATTCCAATTATTTCAGGAGTGTGTCTCAGGAGTTATCTGAGACCATCTTAACCATGGTGGCCAATTGCAGCAGTGTGATGAACAAGGCTAGACAGCCACCACCTGGGGTTTTGCCAAAGGGACGCGCTCCAAGCACCAGTAGCCTGGACGCTATTTCCCCAGTGCAGGTATTGGTCCGTCTCAGGCTTTTAAAAAATAAAAAATAAAAATAAAAAAAATATATATATATATCTGCAATTTTGTATTTGTCTTGTGCGAATTTCATACCATTTAATCTGTTCTCATCTCTTCTGTCAGATGGACCCTCTGTCTGCCATGGGTACTCTGAGCCTTGGCAGTTCAGCTGCTTCCCACACACAAAGCATGCAGGGGTTCCCCACCCCCCTGAGCTCTGCCTTTAGCAACCCTCAGTCGCCAGCAAAGGCCTTTCCTGCCCTGTCGAACCCAAACCCCACTACCCCATTCGGAGGCATCGGAAGTCTCTCTTCCCAGCTTCCAGGTAATCAGGCCGATTGCGGATGATGTATTTTCAGTCCAGATGCAGACGTACCACCACATCTCATTGGAACTAATATAGCTGTTTTCTGGTCCTTCTTGTGCAGCAACTCATGAATTGGCTCCCTGTGTTTACTCAGGCCCTTTGGGGACTGGCAGCCTTACTGGTATTGGGTCTGGAATTGGTTTGCCTGCTGTGAACAGTGACCCATTTGTGACCAGGAAGATGAGCACGCCAGGACTAACCCCTCCCACTTTCCAGCAGAGTAAGATGACGGCCTGTAAATTGTGTTGTGACTGAATGAGAGGAACCGCTACTGTATTTCCTCAGGATCAGTGCTTGGAATCCAAAGCTGGTCCAGTGAGGATTCTGAAACTTTTATTGCTTTATACAAAGAAAAGTTTTGTTTAAAAAAAAATATCTATCTATCTATCTATCTATCTATCTATCTATCTATCTATCACTGGTTTGAAGAGGAAATGCAGGTCAGTCTTCCTTTCTGTGGAGAGATAGGAATTTGCAGGGTAACCAGTTTGTAAGTGACCCCCTTTGTTGGCTGATATGATCGGTCAGAGCAGATTGGCTCGGCTTCAGTTGCAGATTTGATCCTTAATAACCACATTGTACTGCACTGCAGATATTTGCCCTGTAAATTCACGGATGAATGCTTGTCTGCATGGGTGTTTTGCACTGGCTCTGTCCTGCTGCCTTCAGCTGGTCGCATGTCCCGGTTCAGTGAACTGGCTGTGAGATGATTGATGTCCCGGTTCAGTGAACTGGCTGTGAGATGATTGATTATCCCTTTTTGCTCACAGCTGACCTTTCTCAGGTGTGGCCTGAGGCAAACCAGCACTTTAGTAAGGAAATTGATGATGAGGCTAACAGCTACTTCCAGAGAATTTACAACCATCCTCCACATCCAACGATGTCTGTTGACGAGGCAAGTGCCCGTTCTGGTTTTTGTCTAATACTGCCCCCCCCCCCCCCAGTTTTACAATGAAGGCTGTACCTGTTTGTTTAGGTACTAGAAATGCTGCAGAGGTTCAAGGATTCGAACATCAAACGCGAGCGCGAAGTGTTCAACTGTATGCTGAGGAACTTGTTTGAGGAGTATCGCTTCTTCCCTCAATATCCGGACAAGGAGCTGCACATCACTGCCTGTCTGTTTGGTGGCATCATCGAGAAGGGTCTGGTCACTTACATGGCACTCGGGCTGGCCTTGCGCTATGTCCTTGAAGCCTTAAGGAAACCCTTTGGATCAAAAATGTACTACTTTGGGATTGCTGCATTAGATAGGTTTAAGAACAGGTATGCTCTAGTTTTATTTATAAATCTGCTGTTGATGCACTTTTTTGGTCTTTCCAAGGTTTAACTTGCAGTTTGGTTTCTCTGACTAGGCTGAAGGACTATCCCCAGTATTGTCAGCACTTGGCTTCCATTGCTCACTTTGCTCAGTTTCCTCATCATTTACAGGAGGTAAATAGGTTTCTGTTGTTACTGCTCTCACGCAGTGACCTGGGGGTTGCTCCACAAAGCAGGATTTCTGAGATAGATGGGTTAACTTATGCTAGAAGTCATGATTTTTCCCATTGGGATGGTCCTTACCTCAACGCTTATTGGACAGTCATGACTTGTAGCTTGTTAACCCAGCTAACGGAGACATCCTGCTTCATGGAACATCCCCCTGGTCAAAACCACAGCTAACAGGTGAGATCGATTTAAGCTATTCTAAGCATTTTTTAAGTCTCCTTTTTTCCAGTGAGATGTCGTACCTGTAAATAAATATTCCTTTCTGTGTTTTCTATATGCTGTGTGTGCAGTATATTGAGTATGGACAGCAGTCACGAGACCCTCCTGTGAAGATGCAGGGGTCTATCACGACCCCAGGCAGCCTCGCACTCGCCCAAGCCCAGGCTCAGTCGCAGATTCCCCCTAAAGCTCCCATGCCAGGACAGGTCAACACCATAGTAACCACATCCACCACAACCACTGTTGCTAAAACCACTACCATCACCCGGCCCACTGCTGTTAACTTCAAGAAGGATGTGCCGGTCAGTATTCTTGATGTCTGGAGAATTTCTCTGTCTGTCTGACTGTTTGCTTATAAACTGGTTGATTTAAATTGTCAGTTTGATTTTTATATTTTCCTCCTTTCCTCAGCCTTCTATAAACACAACCAATATTGATACACTGCTGGTGGCAACAGATCAAACTGAGAGAATTGTTGAACCTCCAGAGAATGTCCAAGAAAAGATTGCTTTCATATTTAACAACTTGTCACAATCCAACATGACACAGAAGGTGAGATTTTCTGTACTAGGAATTCTGCATTATAGGACGCATGTCTTTTTATAACTTCACCAGAATAAAACCCCTAGTACTATGCTGAAAGTGGAATGTTCATTTTTTTTTCTTCTGTGAACTAACTCTTGTAAATGTTGGCTTCTGCTTTAAGGTTGAGGAATTGAAGGAGACGGTGAAGGAGGAGTTTATGCCTTGGGTTTCTCAGTACCTTGTCATGAAGAGGGTCAGCATCGAGCCAAACTTCCACAGCCTCTACTCAAATTTCTTGGATACTTTGAAGAATCCAGAATTTGCCAAAATGGTTCTTAACGAAACCTACAGAAACATCAAGGTGAGGTCAGGTTGCTATGCTCGTTTGATGACTGTCTTCTAATGCAGTTTAGCTGATTTTCGCTGCTGTTCTTCTGTTTGGCAGGTTCTGTTGACATCCGATAAGGCAGCAGCTAATTTCTCTGACCGTTCTCTGCTGAAAAATTTGGGGCATTGGCTTGGAATGATCACTTTGGCCAAAAACAAACCTATCTTGTATACAGTGAGTAGATGTTTCTGCATGGAGATTTTGGAACAGGCTGTGTTATAAAACTCAGTTTAAGCCCCTGGTGTTGCTTTAAATTCCCTCCAAGCTGTTCAAGACTTCTGTAGTTATGTACTTGACAGGTTGCATAATCCCTTTTGGATTTAAATCGTTCAAGAAACTGTCTTACATGGAAACAAAACAAATGTGCAAGATGGCATCCTGAGGATTTGTATGTGAGAAATGTGACTGAATGTTGCCATTGTCTTGCTGCGCAGGACCTGGAGCTAAAGTCTCTCCTGCTGGAAGCCTATGTGAAAGGACAGCAGGAGTTACTCTATGTGGTCCCTTTTGTTGCCAAAGTGTTGGAATCCAGTTTGAGGAGCATGGTAATGTCCTCTGTGGTTTGCATGATACACATTGTACTGATTATTAGCTACTCTTGTGGCTTGTGTATAAACTGCTTGAGTGCAAGTATTGTGGATTTGAAGTGCTGTCAATTTATGTGTTATGTATTTACATAAATGCACGAGTCAAAAATGGATTTCTCAGTTTTTGACTTTCTTCAATCTTTAGATTTTTCGACCCCAGAACCCATGGACTATGGCCATCATGAATGTACTGGCAGAACTTCACCAGGAACATGATCTGAAGGTTCTCTTCATATTCTTTAATTTTCATTTGTCCAGATATTTCCACTGGCCATTTTTTTTTTTTACCAAACCAGTAGTCTAGCCTTTTATCTCAGTGAGCACCCAAATATGGAACAAATATTTCAGTGTTTAATGACATTTTCTCTCTGTAGCTAAACTTGAAGTTTGAGATTGAGGTGTTGTGCAAGAACTTATCACTGGACATCAATGATCTAAAGCCTGGAAACCTGCTGAAGGACAAAGAAAAGCTGAAGAACTTGGAGGAGCAGCTGTCAGCACCAAAGAAAGAAGCCAAACCACCTGAAGAAATTCTGCCTATCGTCACGACAGGTGTGCTCTGCCTCAGGTTCTATCCACTGGCTCCATCCTGCTCATTTATGTGCTTTTCTCTAGCACGCTACGTAAGGTTAATGGGGTACTGTGCTAAGATGACTGGTGATCCTGAATGGTGATATGGCTTATTTAATTCAGCTGTAATAGATTAATCTCCTATAATGCTTTACTTGTTATTCCTAACGGGGGTAATAGGTGTGTGCTCTTCCATACTGGTATAATGCAGCTTATATGTCATGTTAATACTTGCTGGTACCTTTTCTGACTCTTAATTAGCTTAGCAATGTACAAACATCAATTGAAATGCTGGAAATTGTCAAACTCTTCGTCATGTTGTTAATCACAAAGGCATTCTTTAACCAACAGGAGACTTTATTCCGTTTACAGCTGCGCCTCCCACCTCTACAGCCACTAGCTGCCCAGCCACTGGCCCCCCCACTCCCCAGTTCAGTTACCATGACATTAATGTGTACTCGCTGGCTGGTCTAGCGCCTCACATCAGCATCAACATCACTGTAAGTTCCCCGGCAAATTTGACCTGACATTTATCATTCCGCTTTAAGGAAAAATTTACAGAACTTACCACAATGTTGAAGCTCTTCAGATAATCAGCCCTTTAATATTACGATTTATAGTTTTGCCATATAGTTGTGTGTTTAATTGGATTAATTTGACAGAGGTAAAGTAGACATTTTCACTACTGATGCTGATGGAATGTTCTAAGATGATCTAACTCCCACCCCCACAGATCCCACTTCTGCAAGCCCATCCCCAGCTGAAACAGTGCGTGAGGCAGTCCATTGAGCGTGCGGTCCAGGAGCTCGTCCACCCTGTGGTGGACCGGTCCATCAAGATCGCCATGACGACCTGCGAGCAGATAGTTAGGAAGGACTTTGCCCTGGACTCTGAGGAGTCACGCATGAGGGTGGCGGCACATCACATGATGCGTAATCTGACCGCTGGAATGGCCATGATCACCTGCAGGGAGCCGCTGCTCGTCAGCATCGCCAACAACCTTAAGAACAGCTTCGCTGCTGCCCTCAGGGTACGCTGCCCACCTTTCGCATGCCTTATTGCCACGTCTAGCGACCATCTGCTGACTCGTCTGCCCTCCCTGTCTCTGATCCCGCCAGGCACCTACTCCACAGCAGAGGGAAATGATGGAGGAGGCTGCAGCCCGTATTGCGCAGGACAACTGCGAGCTGGCCTGCTGCTTCATCCAGAAGACCGCTGTGGAGAAGGCTGGCCCGGAGATGGACAAGCGGCTGGCCACTGTGAGTGTCAACATGGCTCTGTCTCGACGAGATTAGATGCCTCTGTCAAAGTTCTGCTTTTTTGTTTAAACCAAATACCACCCCCCACTCCTGCCTTTAAACAGGAGTTTGAGCTGAGGAAGCACGCCCGGCAGGAGGGCCGCCGTTACTGCGACCCTGTGGTACTGACATACCAAGCTGAGCGCATGCCTGAACAGATTCGCCTCAAGGTACACGCACCTGTTGGGTTGATCTGGCAGAGAAGACTGCAGCCTCTCTACATGCCTCCTAATATTCATACCTGTATTAAAGGTCGGCGGTGTGGACCCTAAACAGCTAGCGGTTTATGAAGAGTTTGCCCGTAATGTTCCTGGTTTCTTACCCAGCAATGACCTCTCTCAGCCCACTGGCTTCCTTGCTCAGCCTATGAAGGTATGCAGTCTTCCCGATGTCGTCTATGCTGGTGACCTTTGTCTGGTTACACAGGTTGTACTGTACGCACCAGGCAGAGAATGAAGCTGTAATTTTCTGTCCCCTTTTCAGCAACAAGCCTGGGCTACTGATGACGTGGCTCAAATCTATGACAAGTGCATCGCTGACCTGGAGCAGCACCTGCACGCCATTCCCCCGGCACTGGCCATGAATCCACAGACACAGGCCCTACGCAGCCTGCTGGAGTCTGTGGTCCTGGCCAGAAACTCCAGGGATGGCATTGCTGCACTCGGATTGCTCCAGAAGGTCAGGGACACCTTTTTATTTATTTTTTTTAAGCTACTCTCATGTAACATCTACACTGTAGAAAACCAGCTAAGCGACGTACGTTTGCGGGTTTACTGGTTGTAAACGAGTTGTCTGTCTCAGGCTGTGGAGGGCCTCCTGGATGCTACCAGCGCTGCTGATGCTGACCTCCTGCTGCGCTACAGGGAGTGCCACCTCCTGGTGCTGAAGGCGCTGCAGGACGGCCGTGCCTATGGCCCCCAGTGGTGCAACAAGCAGATCACCCGGTAGGGGCTCGCCGGCTCTGGGTGGTTCTTGCACTATTATTTAAGCCTCTTAAGTACCCTGACTGAAGAGGTTACGCTGTAGTGCCAAAACAAATCACACTTATACAGGGCCCAGCGCTCCATGGTTGTGGCTCTTATAAAGGGTGAAACAGTTTGGTTTCTCTGCAGGGTTTTGCTTTTCCTGACAGCACTGACTGAAGTTATTGGCCCAGTATGAGGATAGTTGCCCCCTCCCCCCAACTCAGTCATGTCATTGCTTCTCAGATGCCTGATAGAGTGCCGAGATGAGTACAAGTACAACGTGGAGGCTGTGGAGCTCCTGATCAGAAACCACCTGGTCAACATGCCACAGTACGACCTGCACCTTGCCCAGGTATGCTGTATTTCCCAAGTCTCGCAGGGAAAATGTGAACTAATTCCATATTTCTCAGGTTTTGGACCCCTTGTTTTGCGTTTTCAGTGTTGTGTTAATGTCTGCCTTTTGTGCAGTCCAAGATAATCTTACTGGGGTCCTTATTGCTTGGTCCCTTGTGTGCAGGGGACATGTGTTCCCTGTATGTAGTGAGTTTGAGCTCTTGAACCCCGGATTCTCCCCATCTTTCCCCCCCAGTCGATGGAAAACGGGCTGCATTACATGGCCGTAGCGTTTGCCATGCAGCTGGTGAAACTGCTGCTGGTGGATGAGCGTAGTGTGAGTCACATCACAGAGGCTGACCTCTTCCACACCATCGAGACTCTGATGAGGACCAGCGCACACTCCAGGGCCAACGCCCCTGAGGGGTAAGGTCTTTTCAATGAATATAAAGATTCCATTTTTCCTACCCAAAAGTAAGGAACTGGAAGAAAAAGTGCAGAAAAGTCCCCCCCCCCCCCCCCCCCCTTTTTTTCTCTTGGGGGGGCCCCCCCAAGGACTCCTTTTCCTTCCCCGCCGGGGGGGGGGTTTTTGTTTTTTTTTTCACGCAGCCGGT
>JABJVO010000020.1:23107785-23146278 GCA_026770805.1 Boulengeromyrus knoepffleri
GGTGGGGAAGGTTTTTTCAATGTATATAAAAGTTCCATTTTTCCCACCCAAAAGTAAGGGGCTGGAAGAAAAAGTGCGGGAAAGGCCCCCCCCCCCCCCTTTTGTTTGCTGGCTAATCTTGTTCTTATTTTCCCACCATCCCAGGCTCCCCCAGCTTATGGAAGTGGTACGCTCCAACTATGAAGCCATGATGGATCGTGCACACGGAGGGCCCAACTTCATGATGCACTCTGGAATCTCCCAGGCATCAGAGTATGATGACCCACCAGGCCTGAGGGAGAAGGCGGAGTACCTGCTGAGGGAGTGGGTCAGCCTGTACCACTCTGCTGCTGCAGGGCGTGACAGCACCAAAGCCTTCTCTGCCTTTGTGGGACAGGTACTCCCATGAGGCGCTCTGGGCGTGATGCTGACTTCATAAATAGATATCACAATCCGTTGACAGCACAAGAGGGTTAAGGGCACTGGACCCTCAATCATTTGTTCAAGGGTTCTTGCTTGAGCAAGGTACTTTTGTTCCGGAAAAATCTTAAGTGAAGTCACTTTGGGGGAAAAAGTATAATGTAACTGTAGTCATGCAGGTTGTCTGCTTTCAGATGCACCAGCAGGGGATCCTGAAGACCGACGACCTTATAACACGCTTCTTCCGGCTCTGCACGGAGATGTGCGTGGAGATCAGCTACCGTGCTCAGGCTGAGCAACAGCACAACCCAGCTGCCATCATACGCGCCAAATGCTACCACAACCTGGACGCGTTCGTGCGCCTCATCGCCCTGCTGGTGAAGCACTCTGGGGAAGCTACCAACACGGTCACCAAGATAAATCTGCTCAACAAGGTGGGCGCGGACGGGAAACCGACAGGCCTTGGCGTTCGCTGGTCAGGGGTTGGGCTTGAAATCTGGATTCGAGAATTGATTATACCAGTGTGTGTAAGCTAGATGTCCACTACCAGTACAAAAATATTTTGAGGTTCCATGGTGGAAATGAAGCCTGAAGTTGATTTGGTCACGTCTAATTTTTCATTACTTCTATACGAGATTTTTAAAAACGAAGACCCCTGATTGTAACTGCTGGCCCTGCAGGTTCTGGGTATAGTCGTGGGTGTCCTGATTCAAGACCACGACGTCCGTCAGACGGAGTTCCAGCAGCTGCCTTACCACCGCATCTTCATCATGCTTCTGCTGGAGCTGAATGCGCCTGAGCATGTGCTGGAAACGATCAACTTCCAGACCCTGACTGCCTTCTGGTAAACACTGCTGACAGACCGCCTGGGACAGTGTTCTCCAACCCGACTGGGGACCCCCAGTCACTCCACGTTTTTGTTCCTTCCAGTTCCATGGAGGGAGCAAAAAGGTGAACTGTGTCTGACATGGAGATGGGAGAGATCAAAAATGTGTGTGACTCGACTGGGGGTCCCCGAGGACAGGGTTGGGAAACGCCACTGCATATGGAATATTTGTTGGGGCAGCTGGGGTCTTTCTGTAGCCATGTGTGTTGTGTTTAACTTCTTGGTGTTGAATTCTGCTGTTCTCATTCCTAGTAACACGTTCCACATTCTGAGGCCCACCAAAGCGCCGGGGTTTGTGTATGCCTGGCTGGAGCTGATCTCTCACCGCATCTTCATTGCCAGGATGCTGGCGCACACCCCACAACAGAAGGCAAGGCTGCTGCCCAAATGCAGTTACATGTTGACTGCTTTTCTGAGATCTGTCCCATTTACCAGTTTCCCTTTTCACTGCAGGGTTGGCCTATGTATGCCCAGCTGCTGATTGACTTATTCAAGTACCTGGCTCCCTTCTTGAGGAATGTTGAGCTTAACAAACCTATGCAAATTCTCTACAAGGTAAACTTGGACAGTTTGGAATATCCAAAAGATCCCCCCTCCTCTCGTTTTGAGATGACACAAATTTTTTGTTTTTCAGGGCACTCTACGTGTGCTCCTGGTCCTCCTTCATGACTTCCCAGAATTCCTGTGTGATTATCACTATGGTTTCTGTGATGTTATACCACCAAACTGCATCCAGCTACGTAACCTGATCCTCAGTGCCTTTCCACGCAACATGAGGCTTCCTGACCCCTTCACTCCAAACCTGAAGGTACCTGCACGTCTTGCTGTCCATTTTAGCTTCAACTAAAAACTCAGTTTTCCTTCGCAGAGATTAATTTTGGATTGAAATGGTATTGGTAATGGCCCCCAATTAATAATGCATTATTGGAGAAGCAAACCTGCCTTGATGTCTTGCTGACTCCCATCCACCCTTTTCCTTAAAAGGTGGACATGCTAAGTGAAATCAATATTGCACCACGGATCCTCACGAATTTTACTGGAGTGATGCCATCTCAGTTTAAGAAGGATCTGGACTCTTACCTGAAGACCCGTTCCCCAGTCACATTTTTGTCTGAGCTCCGCAGCAACCTGCAGGTAGGGGGTGCCGTTCTGAAACCCTGGAAACATTTGCAGTGATTCTGCCAAATTTTTAGAATGTGGAAATCGTTCAGGTCTTTGAATAGACGGTTTCTGTGTTCAGCTGCTCAGTTATAGTGCATGTTACTGCAGTCATTAGATGTTGTCCCATTAAAGAAATATGCAGAAATTGAAAGCGCCAGCAAGGCTTCAGTTTCGAAAGTCTTATTTCACGGTGCCCTGAAGGGGGCGTAAAAATGAACCTGTATGTGGGGATGGTGAACTGATGTCAGGTGCTGATTCTGTAAAGACCAGTTTTCCTATAATGTTTCTACCACCGGCATTAACTGCAATTTCTTTAAACGTTTCAGGTGTCAAATGAGCCAGGAAATCGCTACAATATCCAGCTAATTAATGCACTAGTGCTTTATGTGGGAACTCAAGCTATTGCCCATATCCACAACAAAGGCAGTACTCCTTCCATGAGCACCATCACCCACTCGGCACACATGGACATCTTCCAGAACCTGGCTGTGGACCTGGACACTGAGGGTGAGCTGCAAGCAGCAAGGGCCTGATACTTATGTTTCAGCCATATGTTGTGCAGCTCAAATCTAATCTGGAGTTGTCTTGTAGGGGACGGTGATATTAGGCACTAATGCAACCTTCCCCTTGTGTTTTAGGCCGGTATCTTTTCCTCAACGCTATTGCCAATCAGCTGCGTTATCCTAACAGCCACACTCACTACTTCAGTTGCACCATGCTGTATCTGTTTGCTGAAGCCAACACAGAGGCCATCCAGGAGCAGATTACAAGGTAAGGTGTTTCTTCACTGATTTTTCTGATCCACATGTGGTAGATGAACTTCCACTGATCCAGGGAAGCCCGGTGAGTTCATGGTGTGCAAATGATGTTTGTGCTGCATTTTTTAGAAATCCATCTTAACAGAAGTTGTGTTATAGAAAATCTTCTGTTCATTTTTCGTACTAAAGCGGATTTTATGGTGCATCGTGATATGGCTCGTGCGTGCGATCATCCCCGGGGCTTTTAGATGATGGGCGTAAACATTTAGCCAGATGCCGACTTTTCAGTACCATACGGACGTTTACTTACGCCCACAATTTGGTAAGCAGATTAGTTAGTATGCATAAAATATTAATGTGTGGCGTATGGTGACGCCCAAAAGTTAGTAATCTGTGTATATATTTGGTATATCCTTATGTTTGTTCGGTTGGCGCCGGACGCCACATGCTACTGTTTGGGTATATCATGGAAGCGATTTATAAGCACTGAAGTGGCAGTGAAGAAAGGGACAGATCAGCAGCCACAGTACCTTTTAAAGGAGGAGATATTGTGGATAAACAAGGTTTAAAAAGACGTCGGTGGTGGTACTTTTTGCAGTTTCAAGTCTGACACGTTTATTAAACATGATACGCTGAATTTATGCAGATTACTTTTGGGCATCTCATATTTTAGGTACACTACTAATCTGCTTAAATTGTGTGCATAAGTAAACATCCTTATAGTACTGAAAAGCCAGCGGTCAGACAGATCTTTACGCCCGTCATCTAAAGCCCTGGGGATATTGCACTGGCACCATATAATTGCAGTGAGATGATATGCAGCCATACTGATCGGTTTCTTGTATATGTACCTGCCATTGCATCCTACTTCCTGTGAAAGGGAAATAAAATGGTGCTTGGAAGAAAGTACTTGGAAAAGTGCTTGGAAAATGCAGTACACCAGTTATTTAAATGTACGTTAGGGGACTTGGCCACCTGAAGTTTTGGATTGTTTGCCCGGGATGAATATGCTTGATGCTTTGCAGCACTTGTTTGACCGACTCCTGATCAGGATGTCTGGCAAAAGAGGGCTAATTTGATGAACAAATCGTATGTTTCATAGGGTCCTGCTGGAGAGGCTGATTGTGAACCGGCCACATCCGTGGGGCCTGCTAATAACCTTCATAGAGCTCATCAAGAACCCAGCCTTCAAGTTTTGGAACCATGACTTTGTCCACTGTGCACCAGAGATAGAGAAGTAAGCTTAATTTTCTGTCTTGGTTGTAGACGTAGGGGGTTTCCAACAAACTTCCCAGACTTACTCATGCTCAAATACACATCACTTCCTTTAAGCAGAGTAGTTTTAGGTTATATTAAACCTGCATCTTAGGGCGTAGTCACACTTGGCGCCTGGTTGCCATGTACCATTCCCGAGCCCCCCCCCCCCCCGTTTGGTACTAGAGTACTGGTATCAATTACACCATTAACGACATCACTAATGCTATATATCGCTAACACTATCGAATCGGAAACATTGAACCATTGCTGAAACTGTTATTCCGTATGTCAGAATTGCTTGCTTCATGTTACATCGAATACTAAAATGTCACACTAGTTATACGATCTCCCTAGCTTTAACTCTGTGATTTATGTAAGGGATCTTAGAATATACCAAGATCTTTTAGCAAACGGGCTACTTTCACATCAAATTGGCATCTGTGCCCGTTAGTTATTGTACTATGCTGTTTTAATGCAGTTTTTTCTTTCCCCCCCCACAAAACCGCCTTGTGAAAAGACGCGCAGAGCAGTCTGTACAGCCTACCTGATCCATTTCTTCTGGTTTCAGTTCATGTTAGTGTACATGTTCACATGCGTGTGTCAGTCGCATCGTTGACGTGAAGTCTGTGTTGGTACCTGGCCCGAGGCTGACTAACCGTGCTCTGACCCACCTCTCCAAGAGGGCCAGGGTTGGTTAAGCATACTACGATCACACTAGTCAAACGTATTAAACTATTGGGGGTAAAACCTGCTCAGAAACTGTGTGGATCTGCTGGTGTGAGTACAGCCTTGGTTTCTTGCTGACCCTAAATAGCTGGATTATGGTGTGAAATTTGATGGCAGTTGATCCTTAGTGAAATGCTCTGTCATGCTTCAGAACTTTCCTCAGCTTGTTTTCTCTACCCAAACAGGCTCTTCCAGTCAGTCGCACAGTGCTGCATGGGACAAAAACAAGCACAGCAAGTGATGGAGGGCACTGGTGCCAGTTAGGCGGCGTGGCTCTCGGGCTTCAGCCCGTTTCCTCCTCCAAGCAGCCCGCTGTGTGCAGCAGCTCTTCCCCAGTACAGGACAATGCTGTGGCCCTGGGCAGCCCTGGCAAGGATGTTGGACACATTTGCCAGAGCTTCATCTTGTGGATATTATATATAATTGTTTTTTGTTAACCAGGAGATAAATTTAATTGGACATGCTGTGAATATAATTTTGAAGATAATGTAAATAAGGGATTGCAGTTACTCAAACTGGATGAAAGCAGAGATAATTATGAGGAACGACGAGTAGCAATGCATAAGGCAGCTTCTGGTAGTTTATGAAACAGTCCACCAGGTTAAATGTGCCCCCACCCACCCTGAGGATTTGTTTTGCCTTCAGGATAATTTGTTTCCCCTAATGATTTTGTGTTCTGTTCTGATCTAATAGTGACTGCTTCAATTCATTCTAGTTTTGTTTAAAGGGGATAAATTGTAATTGGAATAATTTGGAGGAGGGGTTGATGGAGAATAGTCTGTATTCCTGCAAGAAGAGAGGTTTTCCCAGACTAACTGATGGGGTGGTGAATGGTTGTAATTTCGAAGATGGGGTAAAATTCTTCCTGATGCTTGTAACATTGAAAACAAGTTTCAGATTAGCAATATGCAGCTTTTGTTTGTATAAAGATCCAAAATTACAAAATGACAACAAGAAAGGACCAATGCAGCCCATTTTGTAAGGTTTTTGAATGTTTTGTAAATGTATTGGTCCATGTGTTGTATTTTGTAGTACTTCATAGTTTTGCCTTTAGTTCCTGCCACTTATTTCCTGTATGTATGCATATTGTAGTTAATACATTAAAGTCTTCAACTGCACTGTTGTCTCCGATGTCATGCATTTAGTGTGCATGGTGTATTAAACACTTGCAGGGGTTTGAGACAAATGGGAGATGACCATTACTTGAATTTAATTTGTGTCCCCCCTCCTCCTTCCTCCTTTTATGTTTTTGCCCGGAAGTATATTGTCAGTGATTTATTGTATTTTAATTCAAGTGCTTTATTCACCTTCAGTTAGATGGCAAGACAATGCCATGTGCAGGAGAGAAGAGTTGTCTTCAGTGGCCTGTTGGACTATTTTTAGAACTGTATATTTGTTTAAAAAAAGATTCAATAAACGCATGTTTTGAAGAACTTAGTGCTGATGGTGCTGTTAACTTTAGCAGAACTTCATGTATGGTTGCTTCAGATAAGGTTTAATCTCTATGATGGAGGTTATGATGAAAAGCAGAAGTTCAGGTCTGTGTCAGTCGCAGAAGCTGGTGCAGGATCACCTTCTGTCCATAGCGCACCTGTAGTGCACACTTCTGCCTGCAGCTCAGCTGGCCATAAGCCCTCTCGTCGTCCATGACCGCTTTGTCAGCCTCCAGGTCCCCAGCAAACGAGTCTAAGGTGATGCGAGCGGCACCATGGACCAGCTGCTTCCAGGCAGGCTTGAGTTTGGAGATGCCCTCTTCGGAGAATGCCAGGCCCATCTTTTCTTGCTCGTCTTCCACCTCATCCCAGGCCTCGTTCGCTCGGAGCTCTTCAAACTCCTCAGCGGACAGGCAGAGGATCTAGGCGTAAATAAAGCCTTTTCTTAATTGTTGACTTCACTGAGAAGATTGGTGTTTACATATCTGCAATGAGTGGGCTGGGTGAGGAAGGGTATCATGGCAAACTACCCTACCCTCTGCAAATGTAGTGTATGGAATGTAATCTAGGCACTTAAGGTATTATTTGACCTTTGCTGCTTAAAAATCTGATCTCCACCAATCACTTGAACCACTAGAGAATTTCTTCACCCTTCTGAATTACATAATAGTTGAAAACCAGCAAACTGTACTCAGAGAATTAGACTTCCATACCTTCAGCGTAGCATAGAGCTCTGTGTCCGTGAGTGAGCCCGTTTGACTGAAGATGAACACGCCCTTGTCTCCCACCATCTCCATCTCACACAGAAGCTCCCACTTCTCCACCAGTAAGCGCTTTTCAGATTCACTCTGACTCCCTGTGGTTCCCAGAGATGGAAATATGATACCACCGTACCAACTGTCCTGAATATGACCATAACACAATCTAAGTATGACTACAGAAAATGAGGTTAGACTCTCGCATTCACACGTGACCAGTCAACTGCAGCAATTCATTGGTCAACTCACCTTGCAGAGCTGCCTTGTAGACACTGGTCATCTGTATGTCTGCTGTGTCATTTGTGTTGCTGGGATATGGCTCAATGAATCCATACATATGCAGGAGTTGCCAGTTGGCCATCTGTCCATAGGTGTTAAAAATCTCCTCTCCTGCTCTAATGCAGCACACTGACACCATCCTCAAGGCCTCCTGAAAAGGCAGGACCATCATCTTCAACTTATCCAATTTAGTCCTGACCGTGGACCGACACAAAAAAACAACACAAACTTATTCTTAACCGGTCATATTTCTTACAGGCGTGTATTCCAGGTTGGAGTTGTGGTTGGATATATGGTTCAGCATGTCACCCAAGGGGACCATCATGGGAGGATTAGGATCAGCTTCATCATCTTCATCATCCTCAACAGGCTCCTGAAAACTGCAGGAATGCCGTGATTTGATATGATTACCTAAAGCACTGCGTGAGCTTGCGTGAGCCCCACAGCACTGTTTTTCCATCAGTTGACGAAATCACTGTAAGGAATCACAGGTTATCACAAGTACAAATAAACCCCAAAAAAAAAAAAAAGAGACAAATTTGTAACCCTGAGAAAATAAAGATACGTGAGTCACAAAATCAACCAATGCACAGAGGTGTCCTGGAAGAAACAGCCTCGTACATTTATGTGAGGCACCAATCTCACCTGTGCATGTGGTTTGCAGAAATCACTCGATCATGGGAGAGTCGAGCCATGTGATGCAACTTAACATCAGAGATTCTGTGACCACATGCTAGTTGCCCTCCAGTGACAAAAGGTGAGAAACATACCTGTTTCCCCAAAACATTTTTTGTATCAGGAAAGGTCAATGACTGTTTTTTCCCTGATCACCGTGGAACTTAAAATATACTGAATTTGTTATGTTATGGCCCGTGTTGGGGAAGTTACTCACAAAAGTAATTCATTACAGACAGAAGTTCAGGTCCGGAAAGTGCAAAAAAATAAAACTAAGGTTTTGTTTCAACCAACCAATTGAGTATAAAGAGTCACAGATACTCAGCTGGTTGGTTGAAACAAAACCTTGGTCTGATTTTTTTGCACTTTCCGGACCTGAATGTTCCACCTCTGTCAGTAATAGATTACTTTTGCTAGTAACTTCCCCAGAAACACTGGTTATAGCTGAGATGCCCACCCTTGACACTGATGAAAAGCAATAATTATCTTTTAAAATGAAGGTGTAATGTGAAACTGTGATCATTGACCTGTCAAAGTGATCATTTCTGTTTGTAGAGGTTTGTTTTGTGATTTTGATGAATGTGCCATTTTCCTAGAAACCCTCTCACCTGTAGGCCATGACAAAAGCCACCAGACTCTTGTAGAGCTCAAAATTGTGCTTCTCCGGACTCCAAAGATCCGGGTGCGAGCGGATGAAGGGCAGGACAATGTCGGTGTACTCATTCTGGATGTTGGCGAGGTCGGTGTCCACTGCCTCTGGAACTCCTGTTCCCTGAAGCAGGCTGTCCCTCTCACCCTTAGACCTTCACCAGGAAACATTGCATCACAAATAAAACAATTAAGGGCAAATATTATATTTCATTACTCTACCATGAGACGTTACCAAGAGAAGCCTGAAACATTGGAAGGATACCAGGATAATTTTTGAACAAATACAACCAGCTACACCAAAAATGCATGTATGCGGAGTAGTGACTTAATCGGGTACGCCTGCTTATTGATGCAAACAGCCAACTCCTACAAACAGCGAATCACGTTACAGCAACTAAATACATACAGCATTGCAGAACAGCTCAAGAAATCCGGTTACTGTGTGTTTAAGCCTGGTCATGACACTTAGAATGGCGGCGATGCAGGACCTAAGCGATTCTGAATGTGGTGCCAGACGTGATGGTTCCAGCATCCCAGAAACAGCCACAATCCTAGGATTTTAATGCGCTACAGAACTGTGTAATGAACGGAAAACGTCAAGAACACAAGAGAAACCTGAGCCTGTTAATAAGAGGTCGGAGGAGATTGCCCACATTTGCTAAAGGCCACTAATGCAAAATTAACAGCTCAGTCCACAACAGTGTGCAGAATAGCTTTTCTGCACATACTTCATCTACCGCTGAAGTCGTTCGTAGACCCACTCTTGCCTACTAGCTTATAGATCTAGTGGCCATTGCCTGTGTACGATTACATTAGTATGTATGATTACATTAGTATATTTACTATATATAGGTATACCTAAACAATGCTTACCAGAACATGGGATGGTCCAGCATCTTAAAATCAGGCCAAAGAGCTAAGTAAGATCTCCAGTGGGACTCTGGAGTTGTATACTCCAACATCAGAGCCATGAGAAGGGGCACCCAGCCAGAACTGCTTTCCAGGGAGTCTTTACCTGAAGCAAGTTGTAAACAAAGTCAGTGTGAGGGCAGATATCCGTTCTCATTCATCAGGGTTTCATCCATCCATCCTCCAACCGCTTATCCTGGTCAGTGTTGTTGGGGGGGCCACAGCACGGAGGACAAGGAAGGGGTCTGGCATCCGGTACAGGATGCCAGTCCAACACAGGGCACCAACGGCACGTGCACACATTCACAGTCATACATTATGGCCAATTTAGACATGTCAAATATCCTAACTGCATGTCTCTAAAAGAAACCAGACTACCTGAAGGAAACCCACTCGACACGGGCGGAACAGGAGGCAAGGGGCTACCTACTGAACCACAGTGCCACCCCATCGCAGTGTAATCCAAAATAAAACATGGAAGTACATTTCAGTGTGAGCTGACCTCTCCACCTTACCTTCCTCTAACACAGTTTTGACTTTAGTGGTGCTCTGAGACAGAACAGCTCTCCTGGGAATGACGAAGAGGGTCTCTCCTTCCTCGATGTCGTCCTTGGCCAGCATGCCATACTCAGCCACAGTGCCTTCCTTACTTAAACAGACCTGGGTGCAGGGAAATCCAGAACATGTGATCAAATCCAAAGCTAACATCAGTAGCATGATGAACATGGAGAATTAGTGCAAATCCATAATAAAGTTGTTCTCAATAAATTAACATTTACTGAGTAACTAGTAATGTGCGTACATCGTTTTCTATCAATCTTACCTTATCGCTCAGTGTTATCCCCACTGTTTCACACCAGGAGAGAAAGTTCCTGAGTGGTAGATCTGCAGAATTATCTACAGTCTGGCTACTATCACTCTGCAACACAAAATATTAGTTTTATTTAATATAAATTCACCAAATTAGGTCTGAAACGTGACCTTAGGGCAAGATTACACTGCCTTGAGTTTGGCCTAATATTCAACCCTTGTATGGGTACATTTGAAGGGGGAGATCGAAAGATATTTGGACCATGGGCGTCGTTACATCCCGACTATTTTAGCCCCGATGCCAATCATTTCCATAAAAAAAAAAAAAAAAAAAGTTAAGCCCCAGGTAAACTTGAAACCCGGATTTTTTCAATAGCTATAGAAGCGCCCCTGATTTGGACTAAACTTATTTTTACTGCAAATGACCTGTTTTAATCCCGACGTTTTCTATATGATTTTAGTTTTATTGCCACGATAGGTGGCTCTGTTGTTGGGTCCCTAATAATCTGGGTATTTTACGGGTACCGTTTCCACTGATAAGCGTATTAAAGCAGGTAGTCAAATCCGGCGGTTAATCCATCCATCAAGTTTTCAGATGCGCTATCTAATGGAGTGTCAGTGTTCTAAACTCCACGTATTTGTGCAAGAAAAATCCAGTAGTAAATCAAGGCAAATAATCAAGTTAAATCTAAAAAGCAACCAATTGACTGTCCCGCTTAAATATATCAGGCATATTACTGAATTGACAATACGTTTATTCATAACGGTTAATTAAACTAGGAAACGATTAAGGTACAGATTAGACAAATCATATACATTTCATCTGCCTCAGTACAATTTAAATTCGCAGTGAAACGGTCGTAAAGCGGGATTATTTTTGTATGTACTAATATGTAAACAAAAGTCGTTTACAAACCTTCAGTCTTTTTGCATCGGATGCCATATTCCATAAAGTAACATTACATCAATATTAGACAATCTGCATTTGTTCACAAAAGTGACTTTCACAAACCACGTGGCTCTTACGCGTAATATATCTGCACCATTCTGCCTGTAGGGAAAAAGGACCAGTGTCCCTCGTTGATGACGCGGTGTACAGTTAGCGATTCATTTCTTTGTGTAGTGGTAAATGTTGTTTTGTAACGTTTTGTCACCGTAGGCGGTAAGTTTTGTGTCAGGGCTACTTTTATGGCGCTATTATTGCAGCAAAATTATTTGCAAATGCGTGTGGAGAGCTGTGTGACTACCTCAATCCGTGTGTACATAATAAGATTTGTAAATGTGTAAAATAATTTGTAAATGCGTACTGAAATTTGCAGTTGTGTATAGGAATCTGTAAATGTGTATTCAGTTTCATATGCGTATTTCGTATTGCAACATGTTTCGATTAACATAACCATTATCTAGGCTATTGAACACACATTCTTACCAACACGGTATAATTTTGCGTTCAGACACATAGGCCTAATTCATCATATTAGACAAAACGGTACACCTCGAAGTTAAAATTCTCACAAATTTTGAGTTTAAGCGATTTTGATTAAAAGTCGAAATGTTATCATATAGCAGCCAATATAATGCGTTACACATGCAAATCTCAGTACATTTGCGAATCATTACGCATACGGATCTGACATTTACAGATTCCTGTACACATCTGCAAATCTCGGCATGCATTTCCCTGCACAAATTCTTTTTTGCACATTTACAAACGCACACACGGATTGAGATACAGTCACACAGCTCTCCATATACATTTGAAAATAATTCTGGTACAATAATAGCCATGTGTGTGTGTGTATGTGTGTGTATATTTTTATATATATATATATATATATATATATACACATAAGAATGTAGTCGCTGATGCTGTGTAGAGTGAGATCTGAGATTAAACAGAAACATACGGTTTGACGTTCATTTCAGAAAAATGACGTGAACATCTGTTGCCATGAAAATATAACATTAAATCCTAACCTAATATTTTTGCACTGACTTTTATGGTTTTAATGTTAAACATAACTTTAGAAATTTTCTGCATTATCAGGCCTTGAATTTATAATTAAACTGCTTGACAAATCTTGCTGTAATGACACGGCCCCAAATCGGGAATTCTGGACTTAAGGAAAATTCCGAGTTTTCCACGGGTAAATACCACTTTGTAGTGGCGGCCTTCATGTGCTCTCATCTCGTACTTATAATTTTTTCGACATGACTTGAGGGCAGGGTTATACCACTGCCTGACGTTAATTTAACTATTTTGCTTGTTAAATCGATTTGTAACTTTTTTCCAAGCTATAAAATTATTTTCTCATTATTATCATTATTATTTGCTCGTAACTCATTGTTCTTCTGTAATACATTTAAGATAAAAGACACTGATATCTAAGAAGATTTTGTATTGTTTTTGACTTCCTCTTGAACTGAGTTTTTGTCTACTCTGGCCATCTTCCATTTCATTTAAATGTAAACACAAAGGTTTGTCGAATACAGCACACATGCTTTATTGGGATGAGTCAGGCTTGGTATGCAGTCAATGGCGTCCATGACGTCTTCAGCCTGTCTTGTCTCCCCTTAGCCTGACTCCCAGCTTGTAGGGTTTGGGTGACAGCGTCACACCCCACACAGGGCTGAGGTCCGGCACCCCGGCATCCTCAGGCCAAACAAACTGGTAACGGCGTAACAGAGTCACCACAAAGAGGAACAGCTCCATGCGGGCCAGGCTTTCCCCCAGGCAAACACGAGGCCCTGTCATACACATCATACACACCTCCATAAGGCCAGGAACCTGAAGCATTTCAGGGTACAAAACCATTATGGTTTTCTGGATGAACACATCACTGTTAAACTACGTACTTTACTTGAATTCAGGGCATTATTAAAAATTCTTACCCACAGAGAAGGGCATGAAGGCGTCAGGCTTCACAAACTCGCCCTGCTCATTCAGGAAGTTGGTGGGGTTAAAGTCATGGGGGAACTTCCACTGGCCCTCCTCGTGCAGGACAGTGGAAAGGTTCTGAATAATGAGGGTTCCCTGCAGCAGGTCCAGAAGATGAGAGACAGGGCGAATGCAGAGGACAAGGTGTTTCGGTTAATTCTACCAAAGGAAAATGCAGATGGATAGACTTTATTAATCCCAGAGGAGAAATGAAGGTTCAAAAAGCAGTCAAAGGCAATCAAGAAATCAATAGGGGGTATGTTTCCCAAAAGCTGCTGTTAGCAAAGTACATAGTTGGAACCATTCAGTTGCATGAATCCAACTATGTATGTTGCTAACAACTATACTTTTGGGAAATGTGTCCATGGATTGTTAATGTGCATGGAGCCTCACCTTAGGGATGTTGTAGCCCATAAGCTGGGTGTCTTTGGTAGTAGAATGAAAGACGCTGAAGGGAACCATGCTGGAGAGACGCTGAGCTTCGTGGATCGTGGCCTGTATGTAGGGCATCTCATGTCTGTCCTCATAAGACACAGTGGTTTTGTCCCCAAGCACAGTATCAATCTCCTGCTGACACCTTGCTGGTAAATACAAGCAGACATACAGGTGTGCACCAGGAGTGACACCAAATCGGAAGTATACTCTCTTATTTCTTAAATCTGTCATGACACAAATTAAAAGGTATTAAGAAATTCACATCTGTTTATTTACCCTGAACCTCTGGGTAGGTCATAAGGTACAGCAAAGCAAACAGCATAGTGTTGGAGGTGGTGTCTGTCCCAGCGATGTAGATGTCCAGAATGTAGATTATTAATTGGTCTTCACAGAAAGGAGAGTCATTGTCACCTCTCTGAGAAGAACAAATGGGCAATGGAAAATGCTAAATTAAGTGAGTCCTTGTTAACACCAGTGAGTTTGTGTTTTTGAATGACTCCTTAATTTGGAGGTGCGGATCTTAATGCCTTGTTGCGCTAAAGTGTAAAGAACTTATTCTCTTAGTGTACGAGGGAGTGCGGTTCATTTAGAGAGGACTGTGACACTAAAAGGTTTTGCTTGGGAGTTGGATGCGGCTGAGAGCGATGTGATTCTTACTGTCATAAGTAAGTAATACTATCAAACCCTCTGACGGATGAAATCGTAAGGAGCTTAAAAAAGTGACGTATGAAAAAATATGTGCCAACCTATAACTAACTAATCTGAGTACCTTTTCTATTTCATCCAAATAGCAGTCAATTAAATCCCGTGGCTCTCCGGGGTCACGTGTGCTTTTGTGTTGAGCGATCATGTCTGCAGCCATCTTCTTTAACACCGCAGTGTTCTGAAAAGCCTTTTGGAAAGGCAGTGGGAAGCTGCGGACCAGGGGAAGAGCATCGTAGATCTGTGGTTGAAACAGTGAAATTGAAACGGTGACTTGTATGAAAGATTCATATCATGTATTGAAATTGAGACAAAATGAACTATGGAGAATGAGCTAATTCTGTATGGTTACCATAGCCCATGGTCCATTCACAATTTTGGTAATCTCTGTGAACATACAAATAATATCCTCAAGATATTTGTCGTCATGATCATATCGAATTCCAAAAATGATGGAACAAATTATGTTGGAAGCAGCTTTGTGGAATAGAGTCTGTGGGCTCATGGACCGTCCTGCCAAAGACAACAAGGTGATTTACTCATTCTTCATTTTGTGGTGTTCAGAGATCATGTGGCGTGTTCTGTGTATGTTACATGATTCACTGCTGGGCCCAAGGATGGGTTCATAGATCAAGATACCTTGTCACAGATCAAATGTAGTGAACAGAACAAATTACTTTGCATGTTGACGAGTTTATATGCATTTGCTGGTAGGCATGAAAAAGAGATCATCCTCACCAACACTTCTCTCCAAACATGTAATAACATACGAAATCTCATCCAGGATCCTCTCTTCCATTGACTTTTTCCCCAGACCAAAGTTCCTGAGAGTCAGAAGAGCAAAACGTCTGTGTTCCCTCCAGGTGGGACCATAGTCAGCCAGTATGACCCCTACAAGAATGAACTAATGTTATTATCAGCGGTCACTAGAAGCAGAGTGGAGTGTCCTTTTCTGTAATTCAGTTGGCCGTGCCTGTTACCTTTTCCCTCGGTGATGTGACTGACCAGGAGACCTTGGGGTCTGCCTGCAAAATCCACAGACTTGGTGACCATTGCTTCTTTCATTGCCTGCAGGCCATTTAATACCACAGCAGGCCTTCCTCCGAAATATAGAGAAAAAACCTTCCCGTATTGCGCTGACAGCTGCACAAAGAGACAAACGTATATTACCTTCAGGTAAACATGTAATGGAAATTCTCTCTTGAATAACTGAACCATCTTGGTGATCCTAGATACTCCCTTAACAGGAGGCCTGGAATTCAAATCAACAACCTTCCAAATACGGGCATAGAGCTACATGCCTACCGCTAACTCAGAGGGCAATTTAGAATCCCAAACCCATCTGAGTTGGTTTCCAATGGCTGGAAACCAGTGAAATGAGGATAAAAGAATGAAATAAATTAAAAATATTTGTATAATTGTATAATTAAAAATGCTGATTGTATTTAAAAGTACTTCTGTAGGTCATAAATGAAAACGTAGCATATTTCTTAACATTTTAATACGCGAATAAATCAGTGCAACATTTTATTCTGAGCAGTTTAATTAAAAACTAACGTGCATATTAATTGCACATTAGCTAAAAATGCCTCTCAACTCTACCTTCTTCAGGTCCTCCATGGGATTATCCATGGTTAACTGCAGCAGATTCCCAAAGAGTGGTATAGGGCGTGGACCTGGGGGGAAGTTTTTGGGCCTCTGAGACCTATAGAGGAAGAAGAGCAGGACGAATCCGATCCAAAGCAGGAGCAGCGTGCCAACCATGATGTCTGTTACCTGACTGCTCTCTGCAACCTCATTAAATAGAGTCATTCTCTCCTCCCACTGCCCTTTGTATCATGAGTAAAAACCCACTGTCCATCCCGATCGTTTTGATCTTCCTGTGTGCCACGCCCCCTTGTTTACCTCATGTGGAATCCTCTTGTTATCAACTGTTTGTAATTTAATCAGTGTTTAATCAGTTTGGTGTATTTAAGTGTGTGTCAGCGTATGTTTCGCTAGTCCGGCCATTGACGTCAGTCCTCCTTGTTGCTCCGTGTTCTCCCCAAATGAATTCCTGCTCAGAATATAAAGTTGCACTGATTAAATCCCTGGACTCCTTTGCCAGCTTCCCCGCTCCGTACCTGCACTTTGTGACACCATACATGCCAGAACGTGCAAGCAATCATTGTCACAAAGTTTTTGGTTTTTATTAGCAACAAGGCCATTGATTGTGGAGCAGCGGGTATGACAATGTCCAAATCGAAGGCCAAGGTACTCTCTTGGAAATGAGTAGATTGCTCCTCCCAGGTGAGGGGGCAGGGGGTGCTTTTCCATTGCACCAGGTTCCAGACCGGTACCGGTGTTACACCAAATTCTGTCTCCATCAAATTCTGCGAGCCTATAGGCACCGCTTCACATGTTGTTGGGAATGAACATGAGGTTCCCATTCACGTGCGCGTGCTCTCTACACATTTTACATAATGCAATTACTTTTACCTTTCTGAGGCATTAGCGTTGTACTTTTCGTTCTGCGATCTTATTTGTATTTTTCCTGTTGTCTCAAGAGTTACTGGGGGAAAGAACTACATCTTCTTGCAAAATAACAATTCGCAAAATACACAAGAGGCTACATGAGTGGGTATTTCCGAGCTCCAAACACGTATCTAGTCTATTTTTTTTTGCAGTGTATGTAAAGGTAAATTTCAAAGAAATTAATTATAAAACAACACGATAGTTCCTCTTCTTTGTTTCATTGTCTTACTTTTTGATACTTAAACGCTCTCACATATTCTGATACTTACACAACTATTACCAAATTGGTTGATGCAGCACATTTTGTGATGCACCCTATTATGATATTATGTATTGTAGTGCAGTATATTTACTGACAGAATTAAAAATCAGGTTGCCACCCGTGTCATGTAATATGCTACCATTTCGTACTGGAACGTGAAGTGCTGCATACCGTATTATACTGTTCGATCATATATTATAAGGGGTGGATGGCAACCCTAATAAAGAATGCTGGATATAACGTGGCAATAGTTTCTGAAATGTGTAAAGATGGTGAATATGTCTGTTTAAAGGTCCACTCAACGCATTTTTTGCCATAAACATGAATGATGTATTGTTGCTTGTTGAAAAGACACACTTGGGTCAAAAATCTGATGCCAGTTGTGTTAAATAGGCACCCCTTTGCCAGAGCTGACCTCTACACCACAGTTATGAAATCTCTCCAGGATCATAATTGCTATTTATGATAATCATGTACCTGAAGTGTTTTTGACTGACGAGTCCCTATTTTTTCCCTAGTTTGTTTGGGGTCATAACATCTGATGGCTGCTATCAAATATGGTAATCCCTCAGTTGAATCTGATTGGTGCAACCCAGAGAAAGAATTGCAACACTGATTGATCTGACTGCAACGCAATCACGTGGTTCATGCATGCCTTCAATAGTTCCAAACAAATCAGTGTTGCCAACTTAGTAACTTTTCGAGTACCCTGGCAACTTTTTTTTTTTTTTAAGCAACTAGCAACCAATGTAGCAATTTAAAAAACTTATTTGCCAGCTTTCAGCAACTTTTGAAAAGTGACCTAAACATTGAAATGCACACATTTTCCCCTCTAAAATAACACAAAGTTGTTATTTTCTCTGTGTACGTTTCTTATGCAACACTAAAGGGTTTGTTTCTGTATCATTAGCATAAGACTAGCAAAAGACTGTGGCAGCATTAGCGGTCAGCTTTAATGCCGCCAAAACACATATACAACTGAAACGCTGTTGTGCGATTGATTGTACAAAGTTTTAACAAGAAATCATAGTTATCTTGTCACAGACTGCTGAAAACTAAAGCAAATAGATCGACAACTGGAAGCCAGGCTCCGAAACGTGGATTTGCGGTCGTTTGAAATTTTAACATTATTGAAATGTTAAACTTTAAATCAATTTTGGACCATTTTCCAGTCGAAATACCGCACAAATAATAATAATAATAATAATAATAATAATAATAGTACCTTATTAAGTTTCCCAGGCGAAATTTACTTGTATAGCAAAATGCCTCTCAAAGGGTCCAATGATCAAAATCCATTATCATTCTTTATCCACAAAACAATCTAAACAGAGCGAACACTGCGAAAACTACCACTAGATAATGTCCCATTCACAACTCGCACTTTAGGGATAAAGAGTGGGAGTGCAGGGGGTAACAAGGAGGAAAATATAGGCTAGGTCAAAATAGACAAACAGCAGTTTTTAGTTTATTTAAGTGATATTCTAAGTAATTCAAACTGGAGGGGACGAAATAATGCAGACACTTTACCGACAGACACTTTACTTTTTGGCAAATAAATTACCGCAAAATAATTTAAAGCTATTTCACCATAAATTTGGTAGCAAATGTACACTATATTATTAGGCTATATTAATAATAGCGACGAATAAACTCACCAGTGAAATGGGAACGGTAGCCTCTATAGCTGCCAAGGTGCCTTCGGTGATAATTATTCATTAAGATAAACATTAACAGTTAATGCTGAGCACATATTAAAAACAACAGTATTTACTATATTAATAACAGCTAATGCATTAAATGTTTAAAAATCTGTTATTTTATCAACATATCGCTTAAAGTGCTTGGTAAGCAATGGAAATAAACGTAATTCTATGCCGTAAATGTCAAAGTCTGGAACTATTCACCGTGAACCATAACCCGGAAATTCCTCCACCATTTTTTACAATGGGCCTCGTTGTGAGTGTCGCCACTGTTTCTTTCTACAAAAAAACTGGTACACTGATTAAGTGCTCACTCCACGTACCAAAATTAACATTAACATGTATGCAGTACATGTAAAGGCAGCTTATAAATAAACACAAACGGTTTAATATTTTACTATCCACAGTTTAATAACTTATTCGCTTCTTTCGGCCTATAGGAAAATTAACCAACCCGGGGTATGTTTGGAACTATCGGAGGTGTACATGAACCTCGTAACCCTAACCCTCTCTCTCTCAAAGGCTCTGGGTCTAGCCTGGAAATCGTGAAAATGCTCGTAGCCTTAATGTGACAAACCATAAACAGAAGTGAGGGTCACGTGATGGCTATAGCTGTTCTGCGATATCAGTTATGTCAGCTGTGTGGAAATGGTTACCGTAGTTTATGCTGAAGGAAGATAACATTAGAACTGCAGAGTGCAATGTGTGCTAGGCTGCTGCTGAATTTTCTTAAGCCTCCACCAATAAAATTTATAGACACTAGATGTCCTCAGACTTGTATTCTTTCTAGAGTTTGGTTAATTAATTCTTCAAAGTTTTATCTGTGACCCATCATATTTTTATACTAGAGACATATGTGTAGTATAAAATATCATTTTTATCCTGGTGACTTATGTGAACTTATGTGAATCTCCACATTTTCGTGGTGGATGGGTTTGTGTGCCTCCTTGATCCCAGGAACTATGTTGTAGGGTGTAGTTGCCCCTGGTATGGTCTCCCAAGGCAAATTGGTCCTAGCTGAGCAGCCAGACTAAGTATGATTCGGAGCATCCCCATGATGACTAATAATACAAAAGATCATGTTCCCCTATCTGGATTTGAGAGACCGGGGCCTCACCCTGGAGCCAGGCCTAGGGCAGGAACGTAAAGGCAAGCGCCTGGTGGCCGGGCCTCCACCCATAGGGCTGGGCCATGAATAGGCTGAAGGAACAACATTGGTCTGTCCTCATGCAGGCCCACTACGTGTGGAGGGAGCCTTGGGGGTTGGGTGCGATGTAGATCGGTGACAAAAGTAACTTTCACAAACCACGTGGCTCTTACACGTGATATACAGTCATGGGCAAGTTTTGAGAATGACACAAGTATTGATTTTCACAAAGTTTGCTGCTTCAGTGTTTGTAAATCATTTTGTCAGATGTTTCTATGGTATACTGAAGTATAATTACAAACATTTCACAAGGCTTTTATTGACAATTACATGAAGTTGATGTCATGAGTCAATATTTGTAGTGTTGGCCCTTGTTTTTCAAGACCTCTGCAATTTGCTTTGGCATGCTGTCAATACTTACAAATGATATATGTGCCCCACTCTGCCTGTACGGAGAAAGCACCAGTGTCCCTCATTGATGACACAATGTACAGTTGATACCAATTAATTTCTGTGTCTATTAGTTAATGCTGTTTGGTAACATTTTCTAACCATATGCGGTAAGTTTTGCATCAGGGCTACTTTAGAATGTAGTCACTGATGCTGTGTTCAGTCAGACCTGAGATTAAACTGAAATTTTATGTTTATTTCGGAAAAGTGATGTGAGCATCCAATGGAATTCATTTCAAATTCGTTAACGTGAAAATATAATAGTTGTGTGCTAATTTTTATGGTTTTAATGTTGTGCGTAGCTTCAGAAATTTTCCACGTTATCAGGACAAAGTAATACACAAATTTGTGAAGTCAATGGATTGGACATTAATTTAACTATTTTTCTTGTTAAATCCATTTGTATCTTTTTTCGAGCTACAATATTATTTTCTCATGATTATTATTGTTAGTTTGTAACTAATTGTTCTTCTGAAATACAACATTTAGGATAAAAGACTCTGATCTGTTTATTTCATATTGTTTTTGACCTTCTCTTGAACAGAGTTTTAGTCTATTCTGGTCATTTTATCTTCCATTTCTTTTAAATGTAAACACAAAGGTTTGTCGAATACAGCAGACATGCTTTATTGGGATGAGTCAGGCTTGGTATGCAGTCAATGGCGTCCATGACGTCTTCAGCCTGTCTTGTCTCCCCTTAGCCTGACTCCCAGCTTGTAGGGTTTGGGTGACAGCGTCACACCCCACACAGGGCTGAGGTCCGGCACCCCGGCATCCTCAGGCCAAACAAACTGGTAACGGCGTAACAGAGTCACCACAAAGAGGAACAGCTCCATGCGGGCCAGGCTTTCCCCCAGGCAAACACGAGGCCCTGTCATACACATCATACACACCTCCATAAGGCCAGGAACCTGAAGCATTTCAGGGTACAAAACCATTATGGTTTTCTGGATGAACACATCACTGTTAAACTACGTACTTTACTTGAATTCAGGGCATTATTAAAAATTCTTACCCACAGAGAAGGGCATGAAGGCGTCAGGCTTCACAAACTCGCCCTGCTCATTCAGGAAGTTGGTGGGGTTAAAGTCATGGGGGAACTTCCACTGGCCCTCCTCGTGCAGGACAGTGGAAAGGTTCTGAATAATGAGGGTTCCCTGCAGCAGGTCCAGAAGATGAGAGACAGGGCGAATGCAGAGGACAAGGTGTTTCGGTTAATTCTACCAAAGGAAAATGCAGATGGATAGACTTTATTAATCCCAGAGGAGAAATGAAGGTTCAAAAAGCAGTCAAAGGCAATCAAGAAATCAATAGGGGGTATGTTTCCCAAAAGCTGCTGTTAGCAAAGTACATAGTTGGAACCATTCAGTTGCATGAATCCAACTATGTATGTTGCTAACAACTATACTTTTGGGAAATGTGTCCATGGATTGTTAATGTGCATGGAGCCTCACCTTAGGGATGTTGTAGCCCATAAGCTGGGTGTCTTTGGTAGTAGAATGAAAGACGCTGAAGGGAACCATGCTGGAGAGACGCTGAGCTTCGTGGATCGTGGCCTGTATGTAGGGCATCTCATGTCTGTCCTCATAAGACACAGTGGTTTTGTCCCCAAGCACAGTATCAATCTCCTGCTGACACCTTGCTGGTAAATACAAGCAGACATACAGGTGTGCACCAGGAGTGACACCAAATCGGAAGTATACTCTCTTATTTCTTAAATCTGTCATGACACAAATTAAAAGGTATTAAGAAATTCACATCTGTTTATTTACCCTGAACCTCTGGGTAGGTCATAAGGTACAGCAAAGCAAACAGCATAGTGTTGGAGGTGGTGTCTGTCCCAGCGATGTAGATGTCCAGAATGTAGATTATTAATTGGTCTTCACAGAAAGGAGAGTCATTGTCACCTCTCTGAGAAGAACAAATGGGCAATGGAAAATGCTAAATTAAGTGAGTCCTTGTTAACACCAGTGAGTTTGTGTTTTTGAATGACTCCTTAATTTGGAGGTGCGGATCTTAATGCCTTGTTGCGCTAAAGTGTAAAGAACTTATTCTCTTAGTGTACGAGGGAGTGCGGTTCATTTAGAGAGGACTGTGACACTAAAAGGTTTTGCTTGGGAGTTGGATGCGGCTGAGAGCGATGTGATTCTTACTGTCATAAGTAAGTAATACTATCAAACCCTCTGACGGATGAAATCGTAAGGAGCTTAAAAAAGTGACGTATGAAAAAATATGTGCCAACCTATAACTAACTAATCTGAGTACCTTTTCTATTTCATCCAAATAGCAGTCAATTAAATCCCGTGGCTCTCCGGGGTCACGTGTGCTTTTGTGTTGAGCGATCATGTCTGCAGCCATCTTCTTTAACACCGCAGTGTTCTGAAAAGCCTTTTGGAAAGGCAGTGGGAAGCTGCGGACCAGGGGAAGAGCATCGTAGATCTGTGGTTGAAACAGTGAAATTGAAACGGTGACTTGTATGAAAGATTCATATCATGTATTGAAATTGAGACAAAATGAACTATGGAGAATGAGCTAATTCTGTATGGTTACCATAGCCCATGGTCCATTCACAATTTTGGTAATCTCTGTGAACATACAAATAATATCCTCAAGATATTTGTCGTCATGATCATATCGAATTCCAAAAATGATGGAACAAATTATGTTGGAAGCAGCTTTGTGGAATAGAGTCTGTGGGCTCATGGACCGTCCTGCCAAAGACAACAAGGTGATTTACTCATTCTTCATTTTGTGGTGTTCAGAGATCATGTGGCGTGTTCTGTGTATGTTACATGATTCACTGCTGGGCCCAAGGATGGGTTCATAGATCAAGATACCTTGTCACAGATCAAATGTAGTGAACAGAACAAATTACTTTGCATGTTGACGAGTTTATATGCATTTGCTGGTAGGCATGAAAAAGAGATCATCCTCACCAACACTTCTCTCCAAACATGTAATAACATACGAAATCTCATCCAGGATCCTCTCTTCCATTGACTTTTTCCCCAGACCAAAGTTCCTGAGAGTCAGAAGAGCAAAACGTCTGTGTTCCCTCCAGGTGGGACCATAGTCAGCCAGTATGACCCCTACAAGAATGAACTAATGTTATTATCAGCGGTCACTAGAAGCAGAGTGGAGTGTCCTTTTCTGTAATTCAGTTGGCCGTGCCTGTTACCTTTTCCCTCGGTGATGTGACTGACCAGGAGACCTTGGGGTCTGCCTGCAAAATCCACAGACTTGGTGACCATTGCTTCTTTCATTGCCTGCAGGCCATTTAATACCACAGCAGGCCTTCCTCCGAAATATAGAGAAAAAACCTTCCCGTATTGCGCTGACAGCTGCACAAAGAGACAAACGTATATTACCTTCAGGTAAACATGTAATGGAAATTCTCTCTTGAATAACTGAACCATCTTGGTGATCCTAGATACTCCCTTAACAGGAGGCCTGGAATTCAAATCAACAACCTTCCAAATACGGGCATAGAGCTACATGCCTACCGCTAACTCAGAGGGCAATTTAGAATCCCAAACCCATCTGAGTTGGTTTCCAATGGCTGGAAACCAGTGAAATGAGGATAAAAGAATGAAATAAATTAAAAATATTTGTATAATTGTATAATTAAAAATGCTGATTGTATTTAAAAGTACTTCTGTAGGTCATAAATGAAAACGTAGCATATTTCTTAACATTTTAATACGCGAATAAATCAGTGCAACATTTTATTCTGAGCAGTTTAATTAAAAACTAACGTGCATATTAATTGCACATTAGCTAAAAATGCCTCTCAACTCTACCTTCTTCAGGTCCTCCATGGGATTATCCATGGTTAACTGCAGCAGATTCCCAAAGAGTGGTATAGGGCGTGGACCTGGGGGGAAGTTTTTGGGCCTCTGAGACCTATAGAGGAAGAAGAGCAGGACGAATCCGATCCAAAGCAGGAGCAGCGTGCCAACCATGATGTCTGTTACCTGACTGCTCTCTGCAACCTCATTAAATACAGAGTCATTCTCTCCTCCCACTGCCCTTTGTATCCTAAGTGAAAAGCTGCTGTGCATACATGCCAGACCAGGGAAGCAAACATCATCGCAAACTGAAGGTCGTTTTATTCAACAACAGAACCATTAACTGTGAAGCAGTGAGTATGAGAATCTCCAAATCTGAGGCCAAGATACTGTCTTGGAAATGAGGAGATTGGTCATCCCAGGTGGGAGGGGGGGGTGGGGGGTGGAATCTGCCCTTAGTGAGCGAGTCTATGTGCCCTGGATCTTTTTCGTGAGTGATAGTGAGAAGAAACATGAGATTGGCAGGAAGATCAGCAGCTGAAGCTTTGCGAGCACTTAGCAGGTCCAGGATCAGTGAGGCAGGAGGTGAGACTCATGGTCTATCAGTCATTCCATGTCCCTATCCTCACCAATGTCCACGAGATCTGGAAAATGACCAGAACAAATGTCATCAGCACAAGCAGCTAAAATGAGACTCCTTTGCAGGGATGCCAGGTGCAGTATGAGTTAAGAGATCCAGAGGGACCTTGAAATATATCTGCCGCTCCTTCAGATTGTGAAGAGTTTGCTGAGGTGGTACAGGTGTCTTAAATAGATGCCAACCGGTTGGCTTCCAAGGGAGCTAATCCAGGCACATCACACTTGGCAGAGGCCCTGGGGCAGACCCAGGACACCCCGGAGGGATTGTATCTCCTTGATGTTTTATGAATGCCACAGGATCCACCTGAACGACCTCGAGTCCAGGTCACCTGTTTGTTGATGCTACCGCTGCGACCCTCACCAGGAGAACCAGTTATGAAGATGACGATAATGACAGCAGCTTTTGCATAAAAAAAATTACAAAAGTTTTTAATTAATTTTAGAATTGGATTGACTGCTTTAGAAATTGTGTGTGAAAAAAGTGATTTTTTTACCACTAGGGGGAAACAATCCCAATCAGTTCTCTGTATAATGCATGTAATATTTAATAGTAAATCTTAATGTAAAAACTAATTATGTTATCTTGTCATAAGCAGATAAAATAATTATATGCAAGTGAAGATGAAAAATAGGCATTTCATTTCTGGAATATCTGTGGTGTAGAATATTTCACCAACAGGATTTGTTGTGAGGCAGTGTTGCAGAGGGTGGTCTGGTGGGGCAGTGGTGAGCACTGTGGCCTCACACCTCTGGGACCAGGGTTTGAGTCTCCATTATCTCTCCATGTGTTCGGAGTTTGCATGTTCTCACCTTGTCATCATGGGGTTTCCTCCCGCAGTCCGAAAACATGTTCCTACATGTGAGTGAATGGTGTGTGGGTGAATGGTGTGCGGGTGAATGGTGTGCAAGTGAATGGTGTGCGAGTGAATGGAGTGTGAGTGAATGGTGTGTGGGTGAATGGAGTGCGAGTGAATGGTGTGTGGGTGAATGGTGTGTGGGTGAATGGTGTGTGGGTGAATGGAGTGTGAGTGAATGGTGTGCGAGTGAATGGGGTGCGGGTGAATGGTGTGTGGGTGAATGGTGTGCGAGTGAATGGTGTGCGGGTGAATGGAGTGTGGGTGAATGGAGTGCGAGTGAATGGTGTGTGGGTGAATGGTGTGCGGGTGAATGGTGTGTGGGTGAATGGTGTGCGAGTGAATGGTGTGCGAGTGAATGGAGTGCGGGTGAATGGAGTGCGGGTGAATGGTGTGCGAGTGAATGGAGTGCGGGTGAATGGTGTGTGGGTGAATGGAGTGCGAGTGAATGGTGTGTGGGTGAATGGAGTGCGAGTGAATGGTGTGTGGGTGAATGGTGTGCGGGTGAATGGTGTGTGGGTGAATGGTGTGTGGGTGAATGGTGTGTGGGTGAGCCCTGCCATGGGTTCGCACCCCATCCTGGGTTGTTCCCTGCCTCGCACCCATAGGCTCCAGACCGCCCACAACCCTGCATAGGGCAAGTGGTTACAGAAGATGGACGGATTGTCATGCAGAAATGATGCATTATTTTGTTGGGTCAACAAGGATCTAGTTACAGTAATAGATTCTGATGGGTTTGGTAACGCTACACAAAGGTCTGGATAAGACAAGCTTCTGTCTGTTTGGAGTAGATAAATAGAGTGATTCCAGATTTCCCCATCCTGCATTAATCCTCCTCATGCTGATTCACTGGAGCTGAAAGAGCGGGTGGTGTAATTCACGTGAAGGGGGGGTGAGCATCCTCCCAGGGACCACCTGCAATGCGCAGGGGCTAAGCCACAGTTGCCCTTTTGTGTCTGAAACAATGTGCCCCCCCAAGCCCGTACCCTCTCCGTCCTGGGAGCAGGTGGGAGGGGCACTGTGGGAGCCACTCATTGTGCATTCATGGCATATGTCTGTCACTCCGCAGTAAGCCAAAACGCCCCCCCCTCCCCCTCATGCACTGACCCCCCATTAATGAGACAAGTGTGAGGAAAATAAGAGGCCGTCCTTTAGTGACGGGGTTAAGCACATGTCGGGATGGGTGGCGCTTGTGGGTTGCGTGACCCAGCCAGTGTCAGCCTCGGGGTGTCTCACCAAGGGTAACACCCCCGTCGCTTCATGTGACCTTCCACCGTCTCCCATGTCTTTTTAAGGGGTGAGGGGGGGTTGCTCAGGTGCTGTGCAGTTCACACATTTAATTTCGTTCAGTTCCACTAACAGAATGGTGAGAATATTAAGATTACAGCCCTATTCAGAGGGGGTTAGCTTTACCTGAGGACATAATGTCCGACTGAAGCAATTACCGATGAGGTCCGTAATCTAAATGCATTTTGAATCTGGCAAGTCTGCAATCAGGGGTGCCGTAAAAGGAGGGGGGACTTCGGACCATTCTAAGTTTGTAAGATAACTGGATTGGTCTGGTTTGGGGGCCCAATATCATATGCTTTCATGGGGTCCAAAATCTCTAGTGGCGCCCCCTATCTGTAATTATTACACGCCCTCAGTAAAAATTTAGGAGTGAAATATCTGATGCATTTCAGCGAACATGGATCGCTTACGGTAATAGTGATCCAGGGTACTGAGTCTTCCACATAAACAACATACACCTACAGCCTTTTTGCAGCAAGCTTTACAGTAGCTGCTAAACAGTACAGCCAGGGGAGTTTCTAGCTATTCAAATGACCAGGGGCTAAGTCAAGTTTACCTGGTGCCTAACTTTTTTTTTTGTTTTTGAAGTAAGATTGGCACCTGGGCTAAAGTATTCGGGGCTAGGCTTAAAATACTTGGGGCTATAGCCCCGAATGATCAGACCTGACGACGCCCATGAGTAACGTACTACTGAGTTCACTGCTTTCTAAGATACTGCATGGTTGGGATGGGAGAATGTTCAGTTCTTGTGTTTCATTAGTATGTTAAAGAGACATTGATCTTTAGATGTGCGAACTCTGACGTTAATATCCGGACAGGATTCGTTTTATCTTTGCTACCTCTGGTGATCTGGACCGTTACTGATCCCAGGGGGAAATTAAACAAAAAATGCATAAAGCACATACGAATAGGGCTATACATGTAGTGTTTGACAGATCAAGTGCAAAGACAGCACACATAAGGTACGACCAAACAAAAAATACACAGCACACAAACAGAATTTCCAGAAAAGCACAATATTGGAATATTAAAGAAATAAATACATATTTCAATAAATATTATCATTAATAATTACTATCAATTATAAAATCGTTAAAATAAAATGTTGGTAATATTGCGAAATTACAATTTCCCACAGTCCTTTCTTTCAGCCACCCCAGGGCAGCCGCAACCCGAGCGATCAGCGCCTTTGTAAGGCGTTAAGTCGAAGAGACTGAAGTGCATAGCCTGAAACGCCGAGAGGCAAGGCCACCTCTGCAGATCACTGTCTGCCGCTGACAGCTGTTCGTCCAGACTGGGGCCCAGCAGGAGCTGGCCGTTCCCAGTGGCACTGTAACCCCCCACCCCCCTGACCCCAGTCATGTACGACTGTGTGGGGGGAGGCGTCATCTAAGAGGAGTGACTGAGGTGAAAGTACAAAATAATGAGAAGGACACCCTGCCAAAAGTTGAATTTTAACCTCATTATACACATAAGATTTTACTGGAATTTAAAGGAACAGCAATATCCCTACATGTAACTAATATCTTTCATTAATATACACCTATCTTGTTAAGCATAATATAACTCAGTCCTGTAATTTTTACATAGATGGTTATTATTAAAATTATTATTGTCCGTCTTCCAACTGCTTATCCTGGACAGTGTTGCAGGGAGCCCTGGAGTCTATCCCAGGCAACAGAGGGCACAAGGCACGGGTACAAAGACATGCAGGCAGGCTAATTGGTGTCTCTGAGTTGCCTGCAGTGTGTGTGCATGCGGCTTGTAGGCTGCTGTTCCATCCAGGGTGAGCCCGTGCTGCCTCTGACTTTGTCTTTAATTATGGTCAATGTATTTTTTATTAATTATTTTTAATGTAGACCTAGTCATGCTTTCTTCTATAAAAAACCTGGCCTGTTGCCTCTTTCTTATGTATGAGGTATATTATAATTAAATGCAATTCTATGAGTTATATTACATTTTGAGATATTTCATTTAGGCTTACTTAACGGCAGTCTTAAATCTGAACATTTTATTTGGCAAGGTTTGAAGACAAAAAAAAAAACTGACCTCCTTGGATCTTAAACTTCTGCAGAATAATAAAATGATATTTCATAAAGGCATTGCTCACGTTAATGACAATCACAAAATCAATCTGTACCTTGCAGAGGGAGATGGGGGTGTTCTGGATCTGATATGAGAACAATCTTGGTTGAAGGAAATCGAGGCTACTTACCAGGGTTAGGGCCATTCTGCAATGCATTTATCAATTCCAATTCAAATCAGGAAATTAAAGTGGAGTTGGAATTAAAATTTCCCTATGAAATTCAAATTCAATTCCAATTCTGTTCCCCATATTTTTTTCCCAATTCTAACTCCAGTTCCATTTGCTGAATTGATAAATGCATTCCGGAATGGCCCCAACTCTGCTGCGTATCACTGGCTCCCAGTCCCCTCCCGCCATTACCAGTTTGTTAAGGTGTTTTATACAGTGCTGGTATTTACAAAACACTATAGGCTGAGGGATGCCGCTCCTTATTACTAATCCTTGAGATCAAAATTGCAGCCTTTGGAGCAAATATTGTCATCTGAGAAGAATGTGAAAATTCCATTATAGATCCTAATATATTGCTTCTTCATTCAATCAAAAAATGCCTGTTTTTACTTTGAGCCAGCAGACTGCAAACAGGAAACAGAGACGTGTGCTCTTCCATTTTGTTTATGCAACACCAAATTCATCAGAATAACAAGTAAAACAACTGCCTTGTGTAATGGCCTGCATCTAAAGCTTACTGTTGCAAAAAAATGATGGGAAGTCTTCTGTTTTTTGATCACCAAGTAGGTTGAAAAGGCATCTAGAAGATTACCTAAGCATGCAATGTGTCCGACACCCCAGCAGACTCATGCTGTGTGTGAACTTTGACTTGACAACAGATAGTCGAGCAGCACCCCAGACAACAAAAGGCCAAGCACTACTTATCACCTCAGAAAAAGTGAGTGGAGTACAACAGCAACACAAGACAACCCAGCTCCATCATCTGGTATTCTATTTGCTACCATTCAGACAGTGCTACAGTGCTGTAATTCCAAACCACATAAAGGTCACTAAGTGGTTTAGTGGCCAACAGTCTGTGATCCATTCAGCTGAACTTCACAAACATCTGCTTCACTGAGTCTGCCTCTCTGCCAGCGTTCGTCAGTATAAAGCCGCTGCGATCAAAGGACAAACGTCATTGACTGCTCTTTAATCGTCGGAAAAGTAAATATTCTTTTTTAATCGCTCAAAAAAATAAATCGATTATGTCAATTTTAGGAAACATTGAAAAGAAACAACTTGATACTTTATTTATAGTGATCATTAAAAACCGGTTTAAAGACATTCAGTTTTATCAGTCAGTAAGGAATAGGCCTGTATTTGAGACAAACGTGATCAGTAGCATCGCTCTTACATCTGATTTAGTCATAAGTAGCTTTGTTTGAAGACATTTGTGCAATTTGCTAAGCATTTTAACTTTCGAAACGGGAACGTCCTAAAATGACGCGCGTACAGTGTTCAGAATCCGCTTTTAACGCGCTCTCCTTTATTTGGAATTGTACGATAATCCCTTAGAAGAGCTGGCAGTTCATTTGTTGTGATGCGATGGGTGCAGCTCCCAGCAAATGGGTGGAGGGCGGAAGGACGGAGGTCGTTTTATTTAAAGAGCGGAGCTGCGGAGCTCCACTGCGGCGCGTGTGTTTGACGGTGGCGCCTCCAGAAGTAATGCGAAGACGCTTTATACGTTTATTATGGTCTCTGCTTGACGGTGAACGGTCCCTTAAGTTGATGAGCTGTAATTATGTATATTTTTTTCTGACAGGCAGGCTAACAAGTTATCCATCTGGCTATCTAGGGAATTTCATAATTTATTAAACACTAGTTCTCTAATTTCATAAATTAAGAACAATAATATCTAAACATCAGTGTTATAATTTTAACACTTTTAACGCTTTATCGTATTTTAACCCGACCGTTTAGTGGTTCGATGATGAATAGATTGATACATGTTTGAAATTTAGAAACAGAATTATTGTTACACATTGAAACTTCTGGCTATGGCTAAATTTTCTTATACATTTTATTATCCATTTTCCGAAGGCTAATCTTGCAGGTTATGGTCACGTGGACAGTTTATTTTAGTTTCTCCTCCACAAAAGCTGAAAACTATTCGTCTGTCCTGTGATGCAAGTAGCTTCGATTTTTTTTAAAAAAACGTGGTATAAATATTTTTTAGATCTTAATTTGTTAGCGTTGAGGTGTTAAGATCAATATACATTATCCTTTGAACATTTATCGTTGATGAATACGGCAAACGCTCAGCCACTTTACTGTGACGTTATTCCGTCCGTCAGATCACAAATATTATGTTCGGCTATAAGGAAAAATAGTTTCCCAAACTAGCCTAACTAACGCCCACCTGAAAATGCAACGTTCGTATCTGTCTATACTGCGTCACTTTATAGACAGTCCCTGTGTTTCAAATACATCCCAGCATGCACTGTGTCCTTAACGGCTTCATACCATAGGACCTCATTGCCGGGTGGCTGCAGGCCGAAAGGATTCAGGAGGCAGGTAGCCGGACCGGACCGAACTCGCCCCATCTCCCTTATTCGACCGGACAGCCACACCGACTCCGGCACCGGACCGCGGCAGCCCGGGTGCTCCAGGCGGCTCAACGCCGGCGGCGGGGACCGCATCTGTAAGGTCAGGAGCCAGGACTGCGTGCAGGGACAACAACGGACCGAGCAAGGCGAACCGGGCAGTTTGCTGATGGATGTGGACTTGGCCGGTACCGACCTGCGAGCCATGGCCGAGTCTCTGCAGCCTCAAACTCCCAGCCGCCACGAGAAGAGCCTGGGACTGCTCACCACCAAATTTGTGACTTTGCTTCAGGAGGCGAAGGACGGGGTTCTCGACCTGAAAATAGTAAGCGTGTAATATTAGCGGTTTTATACGTACAAACACTTTCTGAATCCAGATGCTTTGAAAGTTTGCTGTCTGTATGTCCGTATACGCCTGGGATTCGGTTCGGATCAAGTAGATACCGCGTATATACTGGTGATCCTAGTCCAGTTACTGCTTGTAAAGTTGGAATGTTTTGGTTCATTGATTTGTCACGTATCCCCTGCTGGGACCCACATTTTAATCCGAAATGAGCTTGACTCATTTTCGCGGAGGTCAGATGGGCAGTGTGAGTCCTGGATGTGGGTTGACGATCCCGATCAGAGCGGTGGCCTGTGACAGGTCTGATCCCGGGATGCCCTCGGGGCTGCGGGCGCCTGCTTCTGCGAAGCCCATCCAGCTCACGCCACTATAAGCGATGCTTTTAAAGTGCCGTGTAACTGCAAGGGGGGCGTTTGCAGGATGCGTTTGTCGACGGTGGCAACGCTAAGCCCTTTCAAAGACTAAAGCCCGTGTTAGCGGACCGTTGTTGTCCAGGACTGTTTGAATGGCGATTTCCATTGATTTCGGTTTTGGGAAGGATTAGCCATGCGAATGAACTTATTTTAAGTCTGTGTTTTGGCAGTTATTGTTCTCTCACACCTTCATGGTTGTCCCCCCATTGTTTTACCTTTTGATTTATGAATGTGTTATCATTTTAATGAGCTAAGGCTTTACTTCTCAGCAAAGTCAAATCCCAGGTTTTCATTTCGCTTTCCAAGCACTCGGCTGTCTTCAGGAATAAATGGCAATAAACCAGAATCTTTTGTTAAACATTATGCTGTGATAAGACCTACTGCCCTGCCCTGCCAGACCTGCCCCTTTTTGCACTTACCTTGGTCGGCCATTTCCCAGTCCTGCACCCTGTGGTGTCTGAGTTCTTAGCTTGATTTTGTGCCACAGTGAGTTCTGTGGTGTTATTGGGCTGTTGTTTTAATTAGAAGCCTTGCATCTGTCTGTTAGGCCCCAGTGAAATGTGTTTTTGTCCCCTTTTAATGACCCCAGGTGACACTGTCTGCAGCTTTCCTGGCCGTACCTATTGCAGTGATGATGATCTCGTTCGGGTTAATGAAAGTGGTGCAGCACTGCCCTGGCTCCTTGGCAGCTCGGTGCTCTGTCATCCTGGTCTCCGCTCTGCCTGCCATGATAAGGCCTCCAGCTACCAAACTTGACCCACTTGTCACTAATGATTAACCCCCCCCGCCGTCTCCTAGCTGCCCCTTCATGGGAAACCCTCCCTAACGCGTTTGATGTCTGTTACTTGGTCTTGAGACGGGCGTGTCAGAGGTCACGTCTGAGTCTGCCTGATGTTCTCCCTTTGAGATGGATCTGAGCCCGGCATATGTACTGCGTGTTTGTCTATGAAGACATACCCATGGCAGCTGGCGGGACTTTGTAGAGCTGTGCATCTCCGCGTAACTGTTTGTCAAAGTTTTGTGCGCAGTTCAGGTACTGTTTTTCTAATTGTGTGGAATATAGAGAGTTATCTTGTATATGGAGTCTCTTTATGAAAGACTCGACTATAGAGCGCTTCTGGGGATTTTTTGAGGGGACGGATTTTTTATGAGCGGCATTACGCAGAGATTCTCAGTAAAGCCTTGCGGCGTTTCCCGCGCAAAAAAAATACGCAGCGGTTGGTGCAAAACTTCCCTCAGCTGCACACAAAGTGAGCATTGAAGCGTCACGCTGCTCTCCGTAGGAGCCTCGACCCGCGTGTGTGAGAGAGTGAGCGGGAGGCGCCAGCACAGAGAGACCCTTTGCTGTTATGAACGTTTATCATGCCGGGACAGCAAACGGAATTGAACTTGAGTTATTAGAGTAGATAGTGACGGAGATTGATGGAGGGACTTCCCCATCTGCCGCTACTGGGCTTCTCATTGTCTCTGCTGGTAAGACACGGACTTCCCGCCCTGTCGCTGTGTTTAGGGTCAGTCGGGGTAGGTCGCGTGCTCCATGTCGACTGCGCTGTTGCGTCCCCTTCATGGGACGCTTTAGCAGGCCTCTTCTTGGAGCCCATCTGGCTCTCTTCTGCCAGGTTGCCTCAGCAGGCCTCATGCTAACAGGCCTGTAGGGGCTGAGGGAGGGGGGGCTTTAGCTGACAGCTGGCATGTTTTTTTTTAATTTTTTTGCCCCCCACCCCCCCAAGCCTCCCTGTCTCACAGAGATACAGGAATGTGTGGCTTTGCCACACTGGCTCATTAATGCTCCTAAAAACCCCCTAGAAGTTACTCTAGGCCGTAGAAATGCAAGGACAGCGTCCGATAAGATCATCCAGATTACCGTCACCTGAGTGTCTCTCACCAGGGGCCTCACAAGCAGATCTCTCTCACCCTACTGGATGTTGTTTGTTTTTAAATAGTTTGAACTCCGTATGCTTGTGGTTTAAAGTAAGTTCCCAGAGAAATTATGACAGTAATATGTAATATTTCTTTATTTGAACAATTGAACCCATATGGGGTGTGTGTGTGTGTGTGTGTACATATATATATTACACACAAGTGCGTTTTCATTATGAGAAAAAAAATGCACAAGTGTCATTTCTGTGGATGGGTCATTGAATACACAGGCTTTTGTGTGAGTGTTCCTTTATGGAGGTGGTTCTCGAAGTGTTGCCCCATTTCTGCATGTTTATTGCTGTCGTGTGATCAGCGCCCAATGAAATGACACATTCTTGAATTACCCTCAACAGTTTGTTGAGTTGACCATTTTTTCCAGCCATTGCAGTATTGTTAATTGTGTTCAGTATGCGAAAACCATGTAGTTTATATTTGAAGCTTTTTTCCATTTAATAGCTGAGATCAGGAGACAGTATTGAGGTGCACATCAGCAATGTCAAAAACCTAATTCTTCATATTTACATTCTCTTGTCCTACACTGATTAGCTCATTCTCAAGAGTTTAGTTAATTCAAACTCATAGTGATTTTATCAATTATAAAGGAAGAACAGTGATATGTGAATATTGCGTTCCCAGGCACGGCTGTAGACCCTGAAATCTTGAATCAACATTTTAACATTTTCTAAGTACTAAATGAAAGCTATGGTGCACTTTGAATTAAAAAATAAATTAAAAAAAATCCGTCCTGCCTGGGTTTGCTAACAGCAGGCGTGATTTGTGAGTAATCCTGTGCTTCTCCCAGGCTGCAGACACCCTTGCCGTCAGACAGAAGAGGCGCATTTACGACATCACAAACGTTTTGGAAGGTATTGGTCTCATCGAGAAGAAATCCAAGAACAGCATTCAGTGGAAGTGAGTCCCAGGCTGCTGCTACGTGTAGAGCTTCACTGAAGCATGCGGATGATTAAGTTGGATGATTAAACTACTACTAGTAGTAGTAGTAGTTGTAGTTGTAGTAGTTCTTTATTGACATCTCAACCATATACATTAAAGCAGCTGGGGTAGCATGGCAGACTATCATGCCTGTACTGGGGCAGTTGTTCAGTGTTATTGGGGGGGGGTTCTCTGTATCCTTGGCTGGATGTTTTGCCCCATGAATGTGTGAGCACCATTTAATCTGCTTGGGGCTGCATGATGCAGGGGCGTCGGTCCTGGCTGCAACACGCGGGAGATCACAGACAAGCTGATCCACCTGAAGGCAGAGCTAGAAGACCTTGACCGGCGGGAACACGAGCTGGACCAGCAGAGGGTCTGGGTGCAGCAGAGCATCAAGAATGTGACGGACGACACGCAGAACAGCAGATATCCTTTACTGCCTCGTCCTCCACAGGGGTGCAGGGGTGCAGAGCTCAGCTTCTACCCAGAATACAGTTGACAGGAGTCGTGTAAGAAGTGCATGCAAGGTGAATAAATCTATAAGGGCTCCTGGCTTGAATAAAGATTCTTCTAGAACATTCTTCTTGGCCCTGCTTAGTGCCAGGCTGGAGTAGACCTTGGGCCGGTGTTGTTGGAATGGGATGCCACAGAATTGCACAACATTTGGCCCTTAACTCAGACACACGCAGGCGTATGTTACCCACGATGACATCTGCAGCTGTTTTAAAGGTACGCTCCCTCTTCGGGGCTGAGTGCTCATGCACAGCTGATGGGCTAAGCATGCTTGACCTGAATCCTCCTCTCTCTTGCGCACGCGCCCAGGTGATACACTCTTGGCCATTCGTGCACCCTCAGGAACACAGCTGGAGGTGCCCATACCGGAGGCTGTAAGTGCTTTTGTATATCCTGATGTTGTCAACCGCAGTCCTCTTTTATTAAAAAAAAAAATAATAAATAAAAATCAGTGCTTTTCACCCCAGTACCCAGAGACCCCCCAATAAGTCCATATTTTTGCTCCCTCCCAGTTCTGAGCAAACCTGTAGCAGGTGTGTTGTGTTCTCATTGGATGAAAGCTGGGTGGGAGCAAAAGTGTGGACTTGCGGGGGGCCCTGAGGACTGGGTTGTGAAACGCTATTTTAAATTGCACTTTCCCCCCTAACCCTTTTAATTACTCCTGCAATAATGTCCCATATTATATGTGACTCGCACATAGATATTTCTTTCACTACTGCCCCCATGTGGTGTGTTTTGCTCACAGCCTACATTCTCCCCCCTGCTTCGCTGTCTAAACGCCGCCTCTTACCCTTCCATAGGTGATGAATGGACAGAAGAAGTACCAGATCCACTTGAAGAGCACGTCTGGCCCCATCGAGGTCTTACTGGTCAACAAGGACACGTCGGGCTCAGCTCCCGTGGTGCTGCCTGTCCCACCTCCTGAGGAGATGTTCCAGAGTCTTCCAACTGTAGCTGCGCCAAAGCCGGCTACCCAGCCTGGGACTCAGCAGGCCACGCCCCCCAGCAGCCACAGCCCAACCGCAGCCTCTCCCGCATCAACGGCCCCCCCCGCCATGCCCACCTCGGGTATGAATTTGGCAGGCTTGGGGTGGGATCCAGTGGCGCATTTTTTTACTAAAAGACATAATTAATGAGTATGCATTCTGTCGTCGTGTCTCACCAGGCGTTTCATTTCAGTCAGAGTGAGCACTGTTCTCTCTCCCTTGTGACAGAACCTTCCGGAAACAGCACTTCCCTGGATCCAACTCCTGAAGTCACAGTAATGGATCAGACCCAGTCACTGGAGACACAGCCCTTGCAGTCGTCCGCGTCCCTCGACAATGGCTCGTCCATCTCGGCGTCCGCGGAGGTTTTCGAGCCCATCAAGTCTGACCCGTCGGAGTGTGAGTTTCTCTCCCATGCTCTGTTACCCTGTACAGTGTGGAGGATCTCCAGGGCTTTCGATGTACATTAGGAAGCTATTTTGAATATAAACTGTCGTTTTGCACCAATGAAGCTCTAAATTTCACCAGTCACCGGGGGAGGGGGGGCACAGGGCTGTGGTTAAATTACAGTGTGCGTCTGGCGTTATCTGTGGTAGGTGGTATAACCTGCACATCTGTTTAAGAGAGAGCTGTCGTAGGGCTGATACTGAACTGTAGGCAGCAAGGAAGTGTGTGTGTGTGTGTGTGTGTGTGTGTGTGTGTGTGTGTGTGTGTGTGTGTGTGTGTGTGTCTGTGTGTCTGTGTGTCTGTGTGTGTGTGTTGGCTTAGAATGCACTATGATGCACCACGGGTGTGCATCTGGGACAGCTCAAGGTATGCAATGAGTATACTGTTGGTGTCAGTTTCGTCCCCACTAGAGAGGCTGTGTATGCTGGGATGCTTGTTCACGATTCCGCTGCCGTCTAGGGCTCACAGATGTGTGAAACATCTTCCTGCGTAATTGCATAATTAGTCACTCTTCTGCTGCTCTTGCATCTGCATTGCAAGAACGCCGACTGCTGAATGAAAATGCAGCAACGCTCCATTCTGCTCTTCGTTTTCTGTATTGAATAAACTGATAGAATGTGTAAGTTTGGCAGTGGAGGTTCTGTGTGTGTGAGAGAGATGGGGGCAGATAAGGCAGCGCCCCCCATCTGCTGGGAGGTCTCCAACGGTCTGCCTGCCATGTCCCACGGGAATCTGCAGCCGGGTGCTGAGCTCACACCTGGGCCTGTACGGTGGGTCCTGTGGCTATAGAAGAAAGAAACGGATGCATGCAGTAAAGAATGTGAAATTACAACATCACTGCCAGTTTGGTCATAGCTGTACTATTTCGAACACCAAGCACTGAGTCTATGACAT
>JABJVO010000020.1:23146378-23160893 GCA_026770805.1 Boulengeromyrus knoepffleri
ATTATTTCTTATGGGAAAAATTCGATCAGAACTCGAACTTTTTAGGATTCGATCCGGAGTCCGGAACGGATTAAGTTAGAGAACCGAGGTACCACTGTGTGTATATTCTTTTTACCCAATTAGTTTGTATCAGGAGTAAGTTCATTTAACTGTTCATATTAAGCAAGCATTTTGTAAAGTTAATTTAGTTTACTTGCTCTTTACACTTTTTTGGCTAAATTTAAATGCTTAGGTTTAAATAAATGGTTTTAAATGCCTGTCAGAGTGACACACTTGGTTTGGGGGGTGTATGTCTTCCCTTAATTTGCTTGTGTAAACCTGACTGAATGTGTGTCTGTGTGTCTTTTACCAGGTCTTACATGTTTGGTTGGTTAAAATCATTTGAAACTCAACATAGGAGGGCAGACTACCATCTAATTGGGATTATTCAAGGCTACTTTACATGTTTTCTGTGTGGGTAGTAGTTAGAGGGGGCGATTAAACATGGTCTCCTATTAATTTATAACTTTTGAAACAAAATTCTATTTAAAACATTTTTTAAACACATTGCTGGGATTGTGCTTTGGCTGCTTGGTTGAATTCCCAGGTCTATTTCAGAAACATTTGGTCCTCCTGAATCGTGTCATTTTTCTCTGGGAATGTTAAATGCACTTGTGGCATACAGTCGATTGCTGGATGAGCTACTGTGGCTATTTGTCCCCTGACTCTCTTGCAGACGTGTTTGATTTCTCAGTGTAAGGGAACCAGCTGAGAGGTATTAAGGAGTGATGGTACGTTGGTGCTCAGGGCTAGAGGAACCTATCTGTGCTCTGTCTGATTCTTCAGGATCTATCAGTCTTTCATTTCTGCTGTCTCTCTCTAACTGAATCTTTTTCTTTTTGAAATGTCAACTGTTATATCTTCTCAATAGGGGGCACAGGCAGCCCTTGTTTTTGGTACGGTTTTGCCCACTTGAAGGTGTCTCTCTGTCCATGCTTGGATTAGCAAACGCTCCTTTGTTGTGCCTGAGATGTATTCCCACTTGTCTTCGCTCTCCTAGTGCTGGATTTCCCGAAAGAGCTCTCGGAGATGTTCGACCCCACGAAAGGTAGGTGTCCGTTAAGCGAATCGTTAAAATGAGACGGCCAGGCATCTGACTCTCGAAGCCGGTGCTCACTTTGTCCTCTCTCTCTCTTCCTCTCCACAGAAATAATGAGTGCTGATCTCCTGGAGGAGCTCATGGCTTCAGAAGGTGAGGAACCAGACTATGTTCTTACTGGGGTCACTACAGTCCAAAGCATGTATATTCTCACCTTTGTTTATCTCCACACTATCTTTTATATTTCAGAATAACATTACCAGACAAAATATTAACACAAAGCCATACAGTATTATATAAATGTATATATGTATATACACACACACATGTAGCTATGCGTACATTCATATGTGTTCATTTTATCTATGAATGTAGAAGAGTAATAGTCTATCATCTCTAAGTGGAAATCCTTCACTCCTACAAGTGTATTCATAATCTAATTCCTTCACTGTATGATCACGTGAATTAAACCGTAAAAATTACAGTTGTCCACTTGTAATTATACCTTCTCAAACATGCCTATGAGGTTCTGCCCTTTTTTTACTCATGAGCCCATTGTTGTTTCTTTGTAGGTGTTAATTAAGTAAATGTGACGCCCTCAGTCTGGTTACAGTTGTGTTTATTTCATAAATTTGTTTACAATTTAAATTCTTCAGTCTATCATTGAAATACTGCTTTGTATTTGTAAATGTCTTTGTGTGTTTGTGCGTCCATCTGCCAGTATGGGGCAGTGTAATTGTTTGTGCTGCGGAGTGCCTTCTAATTGGATCATTGAAGTTTCCCTTAGGAGAGGGGTGGTGGGTATATTCGTGTTGCATTGGCTGTTTTTTACAGGATATATGTATGTGTTTTACAGGGTATATGTATATGTTTTATATGTCGCATTGGCTCTGCGTCTGGGGAGTGTAACAGAAACATAAATGCGGGTATCTGGAGAAAAATAGTTTATTGGTACCTTTATGAGGCTGTGTCCTTCTCACTCTCTCACCCCACCCCACCTCTGCAGTGTTCTCACCGTTGCTTCGTCTTTCCCCACCGCCGGGCGACCACGATTACATCTACAACCTCGATGAAAGCGAAGGCCTCTGTGACCTCTTCGATGTCCCCATTCTGAACCTCTGATCACGAACTCGGCCCAGAGGGCACTTGTGAATAAGGATTTAACCAAAAGTAAAGAGGATAATATTTTTGACCTTTTTTTTTGAGGAACAAAGGAAGAATTAATCTATTTTTGGATTCCTGTTGTATTATAAGCTGATCTAATGAACGGACATTTTTTGTGTGTTTTTTTTTTTTTTTTTTTTTTTTTAATTCTCCCCTTTTTTTTTTTAAACCCAGCAACTCAAACGGGAAGGCCGGGTATCCGAGATTCTGGCCACAGGGACTCGAGGGGCACGAGGGAATTACTTCCAGCTGCCAAGCTGTAAATACGAGAGTGAGGCCCCTGCATGACCAAGCTGCCTTTTGTAATCAGTCATGACCATATTTAAGGAAGGAACTGGGCTGAATGACGACGGACATGATTTGCGACTTTTAAGGAGTTTTTAACTCACAGACTTATTGGAGTGCGTGGCATAAGGAAGCAAGGGGCCAGAGCCAGGGGCCTGCTGGGGTTTAGAGGAAGCGGAGACCTCTCAAGGAATGGAAGGGTCGAACCTGGCAAAACAGCTGTGTGTGTCACAGCTTCAGCGGCCAAGCTGCAATTCTGAGTCTCTCCAGGAGGGGTCACCAGAGCGCAGCCAGTGTAGCTGGGGGCTGTTGGCAGACCAGCACCAGCAGCTCGTCACCCGTCTCTGTAGCATTTTCTTCTTTTTTTTCCCCAAACCAATGATGACATCATATCGTATGCACCACTGCTCTGCCCCAGATATCCATTTATTCATGTAGCTTTTCAAGACACAAAGTTTTATTAATTAAACTGCCACATTACATGGACCATGGTCTGTAGAAATAGAAAGGAGATATTTAGTTTATATATACATGCATAAATATATATTTTGAATGGGGTTGGGTGAGGGTATATCCTATAGCCTATATCAATGATGTAGAGAAGGACGAGTATGCACTGGAGCAAAAAGCATAAAGTGGCCATTGTTAAAATATTAAACAACAATTTCACTATATAGCTTTCTGTTTCTGCAGCCATATATGCAGAACGGAAGCGTAATGAGACTGTACCAGTGGACAGATTTACATATTTTGGGTTTTCCATACTTGCAGGCCAAATTGCGTCGCACTGGAATTTCTTCCCCGGAAATGACTGGCCTTAATCCTCTTTCTCCAGGGCTATTTGAGTAGTAGGTGACTGTCAAAGGGCTCTCAGCTACAATGATGACTAGTCTTGTATCATAGACCACGGTTCAGAGTACTGCCACTACACACCGGAGTGAACTCTCCTGCATGTAATCGTATAGACATAAATGATCAGAGCTGTACAGTGCTCATATTTTGCTCCATTTTTAAAAAAAATTTTGAGTTGAAATTGAGAATTCTGAAACTGCAAATAATTGATGTCATTAATCAGCTGGATTTTTGGAATAAAATAATATAATAGCATTTACTGCAGTTACATGTTTTTCGGCCATCCCTAAGGTGCTCTGATGATTAGAAATCTAGGTTTTACTGCAACCCGGAGCAAAATACAGGCAGTGTACAGCCCTGTATTTTTAGGGAGAGAGACACTGGCTGATTGATATGAGGTGCCCTCCAGCTCAGGTAATGTCTTCTCTAGACACTTTGGCTGTAACTGTATGTACAGTGCATTTCCTCCAGTGAAACAAAGTGCAGTCATATTTACACACAGGCTGAAAGCAGGTTATGCTGACAGATCACATGGATGATGTCATAAGCCAGTTAGCTATTACAGTGCTGTCAGATTTCTTCCTGTCTATACGACAGACTGCAGAAATACAGTAAACGTGTTGCACTTGTGCCTTTGTCATATTCCCATTTCACTGTAAACCTTACTACAGTTTTACAGCTACTCAGTTTTACTACTCCTACAGTACTAACATGCATTTTCAGATTTCTGTTCCTGCTTCTTGTAGTCCATTTAAGCATGTGTGATACGGCTTTTAGCGGAAGTCTGGTGTACCAGCCACCTCTTGCTATTCGGTTTTCCCCCAAAGAATAACTGACTTCTGTAACGTGTAAAAGGACTCTCTATTTTGCAGTGTGCTAAACATGGTTGAAGCTAATCGGAGTCCTGCCTGTACTTCATATTCTTATCTTCTGTATCCTTTTCTTGTTTTTCTTAGCACATCAGGCTTTTGTCACAGTAACGCTGTTTTCGGGGGGTGGGGGGGGAGGGTAATATAGGGATGTGTGCACTTGGAAAATATGGTACAACAGTCTTGTGGGATGTCAGCTCAGGAAGGTTGTCATGTTCGGCTTGGATGCACAGACCAGCCGGCGCCCTCAGTTATCTCGCTTTGAGGTTCCCATCCGATGTCTCGCTTTAATGTGAGAGGTGGGGCTGCAGTGCATTCTTCTACTTCTTAAGGCCTTGGTGGGGGGGGGGGGGATTGACATGCCAGCCAGTACCTCTGCAGTTGCAGAAACTGCAGCTGGGTCTAAGGAAAGTTCTCCACAGCATTTATCCCTGACAACTTTCATCTCTGGAGACTTTGTCTCGGAACAACTTTCACAACTGCGTTCAAGTTTACGCACCGGGACATATCACTGTGCTTGCTTTCCTTGTAGGAAGTATCTTGTAAATCAGTGTATTTCATTTGTATTTTTTTTTTTTTTTTTGCTTGCTGTTTATCTTGTTTCCTCATGTTACTTAGATGTACCCTAGGTGTATTGAACTGAGAATCACCATAGCGATACAGGTTCCTGATTGACACTCGGACCTTCTGATAAGGTTGCCTGGACACTATCGCTATGAGGGAGGCCTTTGGACACAGCTCAGGGGTTCAGTACAGCTCTGGAGCGAGTTTCTACTGAATGTTGAGTTTAACTGCCACTTGCATCAGGTAATTCTGGGTTGTTCCTCTTTTTTTAAAAAAATCAACATAACATACTTCTGTTTTTTTCCTCATTGTTTGCCGTTCAAGTTTCTCCTTAACCACCAGGTTTTACTATACATTATTTTCCCAAGTGTTGGTTATTCCATTCAGTCTTTTTTGCCTTCTGTGTGCGAGAGCAATTTGTGTGAATGCTTTTTAAAGTTGTCATAGAATAAGCAAATACTCTGGCTGTACTTCTGTTGTCTCCTGATGATGACACTCTCACAGCAGCCCTTTTCTGTGTTTTATGGTTTTGTAAATTCTCAGTCTCTTGGTCACTGGCCAGATACTCCTGTTTAACCCAGATATGTTTTAAAGGTTCTGAGTGGATGTGTTCTTCAGATGGCAGTTATGTATTTTTTTTCTTGTTCATACCATTCAAAGAGGCTCTGTTCTGTTTTATACAAGTAAACATTTATTTTTATATTTGTCATATAAAACAAATGTTTGGATAGTTGTTATATACAGTATGAAATTGTATTGATTCAGTTATCTGTATCAAACCAAGTCATCTCAACAGCACTTTACATCAGTACACCCACTAACAGTTCCACCTACCAAAATCATTGGAAGGTGTTGGTTATGTCCCTGAAGTATTCATATTCCAGGGAATTCTTTCTGTATTTTTCTAAACCTATGATGTTTTTAGAACCTTTGAATGAAAAGTATGTAACAGACAGCTGTAGTTATCCCTCTACCACAAAAGAAAACGAAATAAAGATTTTTATATGTTTTCCTAAGTCATCGCTTCGGTGTTATTTTTCATATAGATTTTTTGACTTTAGTTGGAATTTTGGTATGACTAAACTGTTACGTCATACCAATAGATTCAATTGTACAACTACAAAAGCAATAGAGCTAGTATTTCCAAACCAAAAAATCATTTACCAGATTTAGAGTCCAAAACGTATTTGAAATAATTTTACATTTTTAGAGTAATCTACTGTTTAAACCTAAACTAACGGTGTGATGTAATTACGGCGTGCTGATTTCCTGTTAATGTTTAATAAACAAACTTTCCCATCGGGCAAAAGATTCAGGACCATCAAATCACGGACAAACAGACTGAGGACCAGCTTTTTCCCGAGAGCAGTGGCCTCCGTCACACCCCTTCCCACTACAGAACACTGACCATTAAGTCACTCCCACACCTCTGTATTGCTGCTGATATGCACTTTGTCACTTTATAGGTGAAGTGTCAATGTGATTTAATCTGTAAATAATTTAGGATTCTTTTTTCCATCTAGTGCACTGTAGACTGCACTAGGCAATATATATTTTTTTTATATATTGTATTTTACTAATAGCTATCTTAGTTTTTATATATATATATATATATATATATATATATATATAAACTATCTGTATTCTATATTAATGTGGTACATTAATGTATACCTCTTTGCTGCTGAGCTGTGAGATGCCAAACAAATTTCGTTGTATTTCTTATACAATGACAATGAAGTCTCTTATCTCATCTTATCTTATCTTAAACACTTATCCATCCTGTAGCAATTCCTATACAGCAGAACAAGTGACAGATGTGTGATTGGTGTACTTCTGTTTCCTTCTCATTTCACGTAATTTTAAGTAAAAGTAAAAAAAAAAAACTGCATTGGAAATAAGTAAACTGACCGCCATTTCAGGTTATAATGACACCAAAAGTGTTTATATAGTGATATAGACTAGTGGCCAAAATTGTGGAAACGCTCCCAATTTTTAGAGATTGCAGAACTTTATTCCAGTTACTCCAGTTACTTGTTTAATAGTATACTTTAATCGTATATGATATTTGTAACATTCTTTGTTTATAATAATTACTGTCAATATTCGCGTAGTCATTTTTAAATTGTACATTTTTAAAGGGTTTCCACAATTTTGACCACTAGCCTATCTAACCTAAGCGTGTGGCCCCATGGACTGCAGCGCGGTGTGTGCGCGCTTTCTGCCGCCGCGGCGCCGAGCAGGCGCGGCCGGGCGCTCCGTCCTGCAGGGGGCGGCTGGAGCTCTGGCTGCCGGCCGGGCGGCCGCGCTACCCGGAACTCAGACTGATCAATTACTTCGGAAAGTTGGGAAGGAACTTAAGCGCCACAGCGCCCGACGCCGCCTTCAAGCTGTCGCCGCCCGCTGCTGCTTCAGACGGGGGAGACAGATGATCGGCGCTTTATGTGCAGCGGAATAGCTTCACATTTTCCGGCAGGTAGGAAAAACAGGGCGAAGTTTTTAGAAAAGGGGGATTTGCTTTCGGCTGCCGAAGGGCTAAGCGGCTAGCTAACTGGAGTACGTGTGTGAGGATTGTTAAGCATAATGGCTCCTGGCTTTATACTGTCCTGTCGCTACAAGTATCGCTAAAATGTGAACCTTTGCAGAGCGACACCATGTAGTCTGATACTTGATCATGCATTGGCTTTTTTCTTAGTTCTTTACGTAACATCCAACATCTGAAAAACTGCAAGATTTAAAAATGTTGTTAGTAGTAGTACTGCTTCAGTGAGCTGTGTGTGTGTTTTTAATTTATTCAGCATTTCTAACTGTAACTTGTGATATTATTTCTGTGCACTCAGGTGTCAAACAACATCAAACAGAAGTAAAAAAGTGAAAGCAATTGATTTAATTGATCTAGTAACGAATTAGTTGCCCATAGTATTCCGCAAAATGATTTATGGAAGTAACATTATTATTCATTTGTTATATTCATGATATCCGCATAGGCCTATGGAAAGTTATGAAGATTGAACGGATTTTTTGTTTGCCTCGAAATTTTAATCTGCATTCAGCTCCAACCACACCGATATGAGGGCAGTGTCAGGTACAGATTTGCAAGCTGATTAATATGTATTCGTTCTTAAGTGATTTCGACTTTCACTCTATTGTGGTTTTAAAAACAGCCGAAGCTTGCAGGAGGAAGACGACGGCAGACCTCCGTGAATGTGGCATCTTGGGGTGGTCAGAACGCCGGGAGGTCTGCAGTAATGTCCCCTTGTTTTAAGGCATTGGTTAACAGAGGTGGACTAAGGGTAGGCTACTAGAATGAGAAGTGGTCAACGTGTGGGTCCCTCTCAAGAGAGCGTAGTATGGCCATAAGGGGGTGTTGCCGGTAAACTTTATAAAAGCCCACCTCACCCCTTGTTTAAACTCCTACACATACTCTTGGTAACTGAAGGCGAAGCCAGTCCTCACTCGCCGGATCTGGTATGGGCTTGTTGGTGTCTGTCTAGCATGCTGCCTGATGTATGATCGAGGCTTCTCAGAATCATTGCAGGTCTCTGGTTCAGTTGTGCTGAATCTGATCAAACAACCCAACACCTACTTTAGGCAACAGTGGCTGAGCTAAATAATGGTAAAATGCAGAATGGTACAAGAACATAAATATTACAGTTCTTGGGCAGGGGTTTGAGGACTAGTGTTAACTTACACCCTTTTTACACACCCTGCCTAGATTTATATCTGTTGGTCTTGACATAGTAAACTGATTCTGACTGGGTCCGTGAGTGGAAGCACCTCATGAGAGTGGATTAGCTTAGTGTTTTGGTGAGGTTCTGTTCTCTGAGGCGTGTATGTAGGGTGGACTGCTGTGATCTTGAGGCCTGGAACTATGCTTGTTGTGACAGTAAGGAGATCTATTGGATTGTTTTTTTTGTGTTTTTGTGAAGCCTGATCAGCAGCTGAGTATGCAGAACATTAGCATAAATTTACAGGAATTTGTTCCCCAGTATGTTGTGAGAGTCACCTGAGAATCTATAGATCTCGAGTCAGGCTCCAGACTCACTCCCTCCATATTAATAAAACTGCACTCAGATGAGTTTTTCTTTCCCTGAGTAATGAACTTCAATCAAGTCCCTCTGAGGTTAGAATGAAATTTCAGTTTCAGTTCCAGATCCTCATGTGACAGAATATTTAGAGTTTTGCTATTGTGAACCGTTGCACGAAACAAAAGCTTTGCCGCTGTCAGCACGTGTGCACATGTGTTTTCACACATTCTGATGATAGTCAGGCTGTTGGACTGTGAGCTTGGTGACGTTGCAGGTTGCTGATCTTTCCTTTCCTTGTTTATTTTTTTGTAGCTGTTGAGTCGTGCACCTTCTTCCTGTTCTGCCTTCTTCCACCTAAATCACACAGAGACCCCTAATTCCTGATCATTAGTCTCTGTTCTCTAGAAGATGACATTTAGAAACACGGGCAAATACAGTGACAAATACAGATTCATCAAAGCTTACGATAAACCGCCAAAAACGAGCCACCAAAATGCAGCAGCGAAAGTACAGTAAGCGATTCAGACAATGTGAAAATGTGCTGTATAGATGAAATTGAAGTGAATTATGTACAGTACTGTAATTTGGAAAGTGTTTGAAACGGCTGTATTATATTTTGAAATACTCAATAAAATTAAGTAAATAGCAACATATAAGGAAGTAAATATATAATAGTCAATTAGACAGTATTGTACCTGAGACATAAAGAAGAAAAAAATGATTATAATGATGATCTGTTTATAGTGATCAATTTCACCCAGACAGATATGATCACTGTAAGCAGTTTCCACTGTTTTTGTCTCTGTCTGTCTGTCTGATCTGTCTACATGTCTGTCTCTCTCTCTCTGGCTGTCAGGATCTATTTGTCTGGCTGTCTGATCCATCTGCCTGTCTGTCTGAATTTGTCTGTCTGTTTTTCTGCCTCCCTCCCTGCCTATCTGTCTGTCCATCTGTCTGGATCTTTTTGTCTCTGTCTGCCTGCCATTCTAGCAGGTGCATCCATTGAAAGTGACTCAGCTTTCTCTGCTCGTGGCGGTGGACGTGTGCTTCGTTTGACAACCCCAGAATGACCCCGCTGCCTGCCTGTCACCGACTCTGTCGATACAGAGATACGTCCTTCTCTCTTCCTTTTCTGCCAGTCTCTCATCCTGGCCCTTACTCTGTCTGCTTTCCCCATGAGCTGCTCATCGGCACATATGGAAACACTTGAGGCGGTTTGGCAAATGTACTTTGGCTCCTGTTTGTTACGAGGAAAAAATGTGCACGGGTCTGCAAGTGCTAGGCACTGAGGTGCACGAGCACTGACCCTGTGAGACCAGACACACACACACACACACACACACACACACACACACACACACCCAGGCTGTGGATTTACCGCCAAGCCAGCACTCACTGGATCGTGCCTTTCCCAGACCAGCAAAAGGGAAGTAGCAGTGAGTAAGGGTGTAGATTCAGTAAGGAAGTACAGATCTGTCATAGTAAAAGTGGCCAGTTTGAGAGAACAAGCTGTGTGTGTGTGTGTGTGTGTGTGTGTGTGTGTGTGTGTGTGTGCATGTCTGCTTCAGATATTGAAGTAGTGCAGTAACAAATGGATGCTATTTTTTCCTGTAAGGTGGTTCCTACTTCCTCCTTTGCTGATGAAGATAGCCGACCACAGTATAGGGTGCGGACAGTGACATTAATAAGTCAATTTTGGTCCCTCCCCCTCCCTCACTTTCTCTCTTGCTCATTTGTTCGCTCGCTCGCTCTTTATCAGGGGGCTCTGTATTTCCTGGCTATCTTTCTGTTTCTGAACCAGGCTTTTAGCGCAGACCCCATCATGGCTCCTCAAAAGGATGTAGTCAAGATTGCCATTCAGATGCCAGGAGCATATCCCCAGCTCATCGAATTAGATCAGGTAGGGGTCCCGGCTCAGTGTGGGACACCATCACCTTTGGGATTGGGCAAGGCTGGGGTGTAAGTATCAGTGGTGAGGGATCCGTTCACAGGCACGCAAAAATACTGCTCTGGTAAACGTTTGGCTGCACTTACCTCCAACCTCAACAATTATAGATAAAATTCTTGGAGCAGGTGCTGGAGCGGATTGAGCCAGCGCTTGTGAAGCGTCAATGATATGTTTGCTGACCCTGAAATCGTTTTGTGGCCTCAGTTCCTGCCCGAGGGAAATGTTCCTTAAGTGGATTTTACCGCAGGTCATCCCGGCGAGCTTCTGATTGGCTGTAAGCTCTCCGCAGAACCTCTGATTGGTCTACCACATTTCAGACCACAAATTACAGGGCAGTCAAACAGAGTCGTAAGCGGCCTGCCGCCGTTGGGATAAAATGGATGTTTTCCGTCTGTTCTGTTTCATGTTGCGCTGTGTGGGCCGTTTGTCAGTTATTATCCTGGTTCGCCACACGCCCGCTGCCTGTTCCTTGTAATCGTGATCCAGTGAGAAGAGCGTGCCCTTTGAGGCATTTAAGAGCTTCCTTTGTGAGACACCTCTCATGTTCCTTCAACAAAGACTCTTCTTGTCTTTTCAGAAAAAGCCACTCTCAGCTGTCATCAAGGAGGTTTGCGACGGGTAAGCGTGGCGTCTCTGTCCTCCTGTTGCATATGCGACGTAACGTGATCCTAATGTGTCTCTATGTGTCATGTGGTACAACCTGCAGCCGTTGTACATACCTTAGGCATACAGATGTCTGCCCAGCCACTGGGTAATTGCCGTCGATCAGAGAAACATCCCCCTATGCTGTAGGCAAGGTCAGAGGTTAATTGCCCTGACTGCACATCAAAACTTTGAAAAATCAAATTTCACATTGACGTGAATTAGTTTGTTAGTGAAGTTCACCAGGAAAGCCAGTGTTGGGACGGACGCAGGGCTGCCCCAAATGACTATTTTTCTATGGATTAATCTATAGACTATTTTACCGATTAGTCGATTGATCTAAATGGTTAATTTACCTTCAAAACATCAAATTTGCCATTTAAGCAAAGTTCAGTTTATTTTGACAACAGCAAACTCTGTCATTGCTGCACTTTAGATAATAGATGCAGACTTTTTGGCACTATACGGACATTATTTTCTCTGATTAGCAGATTTGTCTGAAATATTAAGGAGATGTGTATTGTGATGCCCAAAAGCTAGTAATCTGTGTAAATTTGGCATATCTTTACGCTTATTAAATTTGGTTAGCGCACAAGCTCACACAGGCACTGTCAGTCAGTGTAGAACAAGCCCAAATTTTATCCAAAACATTTTCAGGAACACTTATTCAATTGAAATTCTAAGGTAGTAGGCAGACAAATTAATGACTTTAATAATGTGTATATTTAGCAGCTTGAAGGACAAAAGATAAAAAGATCTCCATACTAGTGGTAGCTTCCTCTTCAGGCGCTCATGCATAGCGCTAGTACCGCTGTGGTAAGCTATCGAAACTTTGCACAGTGTACAAACCACCTTTTTATTTAGTGACAATTTGAACTACTCCGATAATTACATACTGATATTAAAGGAAAACTACTGGCATAATGAATTTTGGAAATCATAACAGTAATTTTGTTAAAATAACAATAAAAATAATATTGATGTTGACGGATTTTCATAATCAGTGTCATCGACGACATCGACTCGATGCCGTAGCCCTAGGTGGAAGTTTATTTTAGGACTGTGGTGAAAGATGATGTGTGACTCTGCTGTGTCTGTTCAGGTGGAACCTTCCAGGTCCTGATAACTATGCGCTCCAGTATGCTGATGGTGTTCAGACCTACATCACGGAGTCGGTGAGCAGGACCCGTTCCATCTGCAGCTTTCTGCCAAACAAAGATTTGTCTGTTATAGATGTGTGTGAGAAGTTCGGATGAACGAATGCTGAGAGCACAGATACAGTTTGTCCACACAAAACAAGTGGCTTTAAAGTGCTTTTAAAAATGACCAAGCTAGGGTTAGGCGTATAGGTGACAAGTGTTGATGGGCGTCAGTTGTTGAACAGACTTTTAAACAAAAATGTCAAGATAGACAAGAACTCCCTGTCACTTTTAAAGCCCAAAGCTGCTGTTTTCTTTTATTTTTAAGTGTTAAAAATCTGTTCAACAACTGACCCTGGTCTAACGTTGTCCCTGGTCTCACCCTAATTTCATAATTCTGAAGTCAGAGGAGAGTCCCCAGAAGGGCTGAGAGCCAGGTGTGTATTTATGTGGGTGAGAGAGGAGCCGTGCTCACAGGCTGGGAGATTCCAGCAGACTCCCAGGGCCAGCAGATACACGCTCACCTCCCTCCTCCGCCACCCGGCACCCTCCCATCCTCCCCCTCCGGCCCTGATTCTTCCCGCAGCTCTACTCTCCGTGCTGCTTTGTCACTCTGAGTCAGGCCTCTTACTTCTACCAGTGGGGACCTGTCTAACCAAAACTGACCCCCTGCTCTTTCACCATCTCACCACACTTCCCCAAATGTGGATTCAGTGCCGTTGCCGATTGGTCAGCTGTGTCTGCTCCTGACTGACGCCCATGTCCTATTTGCCCCCGTTGCCCCCCCCCCCCATCCCAGAATCGACTGGACATCAAGAACGGCAGCATCCTCCGGCTGACGAAAGCACCAGTGAGTCCTTGATCTGAGGAATTCTGAGAAATTGTAGGGGGGGCGGCCTTGGAATACCAGGAAGGGCCGGGATGAAGCTGGAAAACAGGCAGAAGGCCTTTGTTTTGTCTGCTTGTATCTGTGAGTGCAGAGGCTGCACAGAGCTGGATCTCCATCCCTCCCATACCCTTGGTCCCCTTTTCCCATATTGTGCCAAAACAAAGCCGGAATTGTGCCTCCAGAAACAGCCTTTGTCTGCTTCTGGATAAGGCCTTTAATTCTCTGCTTATGACTCTCAAAGGTGGTAAATACAGGGCAGTGAAGTGTTGATTAAGAAGGTGCATGTGTGGCTTTCTGCCACTCCAAGAATGTGCGTGCGTGCGTGCGTGCGTGTGTGTGTGTGTGTGTGTGCGCTCTAATCCCTGTGCCTGCAGGGCATGATCTTGGACATGTGGACAGAGCCTGGTCCCAGCTGGACAGTGTAACAATAAGGGGTGGGATTTCAGGCATAAACCAATCACAGGGCTCATTATGGACCAATCACGGCCCATACGACGTGCCATAACACATACTCCACTGAATTTACTGTTGTTGATTGCTGATAATGTCAAGTGTTTATGATGCTGTGTGTGAACAAGGTTATCTGATCTGTGATCTCTGTGTAGAGAAGCCTTCAATAGTGTCTCAGAGGCTCTGGAGAACTTTCGCTTTCTTAATAAAGAGACGTTTGTAGGTCTGTGTAGATGTCGGGGCAGTATGCAGAAGTGCGTGACGTGTGTGTGTCTCAGGGCCGCTGCGCTGAGGACCTGTACAAAGGCATCCAGAATGCAGACTCGGGGGTGCGGTGTGACTCCCTGAAGCAGCTGGCTGACGTGTCCACAGACATCACCTTCGCCCAGGAGTTCATCAGCCGGGATGGACATTCTCTTCTGGTGCAGATCGTGGAGGAGGACAAGGAGTATGTGCCCCCCTCACGGGGCCTGGTGGCTGGGGGATGTCAGCGTGTTTGTTTGGTTGTGGGGGGGGGGAGGTGGATGGGGGGGGGGGGCGTACCGGCCAAGCCCCCCATGTTTCCTTTGGGACTTTCCCCCCGGTTGCCTTCTCACGGGTGCGGCAG
>JABJVO010000020.1:23178816-23215780 GCA_026770805.1 Boulengeromyrus knoepffleri
AGCGTTAGCATTTTTCCCATTGAAATGAATGAGCGGTCCCCATAAGGATATGTATACCCTACATGTGTGTGTGTGTGCGTGCATGTGTGTGTTTGAGACTCTGTGGGTTGATAGACAGGGCCCTACTCAGGAAGGTGTTCTCAGACCAAGGTCATCTGGCAATCAATAAAAGTCTTTGTTGGAATCAAATATCTCTATCTATATCTATAATATAGATGGTTACATAATTATACCACAGCACCCAAGCCAGCTCGCTAAATAGGTTAGTTTCTGGTGCCTAGGCTAGCTAAGCTGATTCACATGATTCAGATGCGGAAACTGTGCTTTTTCTATGCAGAACACTGTGAGTGAGCTAGTCCCCCTCTTAAAATATTAAACGTTTCAGTTCACTGCTCGTCGAGCTGCGCAGTTCTACGGTTTCACGGTTCAAGACATATTTAATAAGCTCTGATGGTCCTGCGGTCTTTGGAAGTTTCAATAATTTAATCATTAAATCACAATTAAGTTAAAGTGACTAATTTGCACTGTAAATTCAGAGTGAAAATGCAGACCAGATTTTCTGATTATAGGACGTATTTCCATAATTATGCATGACAGAAAAAAATTCCTTACTAAAACCATACATAATTGAAGGCTTTTCCTGCGCGTCTGTCCTCATGTTGTCTCGTAATCTGGGCCACAGTGCATCCTGGGAAACACAGAGACATTAGGATTGACAGAGAACGTGACCGTCTGGGATAATGTTTATCTGATAGAAGCTGCTCAGCTCAGATGCTGTATAGATGTTGCATAGAAATGTAAATGTTCGTACAGGAAGCACGGTTGCCTAGCTGAACCTAGCTGGGTTTGATTCCGGCCCCTCTCTGAGTGGAGATCCCACACGTTCCTGCCACATTTATTAATTTTTTTTGGGGGGGGGGGGTTCCTTTAAGTACACTGGTAGATGGGTGTCTGTAAATTCCCTGCGTGTATGTTTGTTAGCCCTGTGACAGACTGCCATCCCACCCAGGACTTGCTCAGCGTTTGCTGGGATAGACTCCAGGCTCACCACATGCCCGCATCGGATAAGTGGCTTTGGGAAATTGGAAGGGGATGGATTACTTAAGGACTATTTGCTAAGCTGAGATAAATGCTGGTGTAGGGCCTGGGGTCGACGGGGCCACCTTCCCATGGAGAGCTCATTAGGAATCGTTGGCCAGGATTTCAGTGGTCCCAATCTTAAAAAAAAACACAAATGACCACATGATCACTTTTGGAACAATCTTTGCAGCATTTTCTCTGGACTTGTGGGACAGGCAGGTCCACCTTCATCGCAGCGGGGTGCCTTGCTCTACTTGTCAGTGTACGCTCTGTCCCATTTCAGTTCCCACCCGTCCCTGACGCCGCCAGCTGGGAGTCCCCTGTGTTCCCATCAACACGCTGCGTGACGTATCACATGTGTCGCATGTAGGGTGACAGGCAAACTGGTTCAGGTCCAAGGAGGAGCCTGGATGTCATAGCCTTGAAGGCACCTTCTTCCCTCTGGTCCCATCTGACAAACCCTACTGCTGGTTCCATCCCATTAAGGACTAATGCATGATGCTCACTGAACACAGCTAGAGGCGTGATTCCCATTTCTTCATTAGCCATGAACCTTATTAAGTGTAATACATTTTCCTAGTGGTCCCAGCTAATTAGCGAGGAAGCAGAACATCCCCGGGGAGGGAGGGTCAGTAAACTCGTACCAGGAGACGGCAACGAAAAAAACCTGAAATCGAAAGCCTTGGTTTAATGAGAAGGCTGTGGTTTACGGAGAGATCTCACTTCGAAGCAGAAAGAACTTCCACAGGGAGAGTTAGTGTCTGTGAGGAGGACCAATGGTCAGACGATCCCAAAGTAATCGCCAGGACAACCGGCTGATAAAGCCAGCATGTCACCCAAGGCATTTGGCCAGGATTGGAGGAGGCGAGAGACTCATGGACCGTAGCTCTCATATGGCCGATCTCAGTGTTTAATGGGGAGAAAAAAGCACCTTGCAAATCCTATTAAAAAATTCTGATTGTAAACAGGCAAGCTGCTACTAAAAGAACCTCTTTTTCTTTCCATATTAACTGAGGGTAATAAAATATCAAGGGAGCAAAATGCTTCACATAAATTTTGTCCTTATTTTGCGATTCTGAAAGTTTTCTCCTCCAGTAAAAGGTGCGATTATGTCCCGCTGAGTTGGAGACTCACTCAGGCTTGGGAAATCAGGCCCGGTAAAGTGTGGTGAAGCCTGACCTCTACCTGAGGAAACCTGCTGGTGATGGACTGACAGCGAGCTCATGGACACCAGCCAGGAATGGATCAGAGGGGCTCCAGCATTCAGTCTGTGCTGTGGGAACACTGGGGGCACGAAGAAGCAGCAAACTCTCCGGTACGGGAAATCTTGATGACCAGCTTTCTTAGCCCACATTGTGACCCTTTTTCACTGGACCATGTAAGACCCCCCCCATCACTATGTCTGACAAAGGTACCCGCATCGGTGTTAAGGTCACCTCACCCTCGGTCTGAATGGACCGTGTCAACAGAGTGGTGAATGCAGGAGGGACGACTTAACAATTACAACAAGGAGCACTGAGGACATCACCCCCATACTGTGGACCCCTGGCTCCATGTGAGTTGTGATGGGGCCACGATTCTTTGGATAACCGGCCCGAAACAGGAGGGTATTCCTTCTAAGACCTGCACCCCTGAAAATGCTCTCTGGAAGCCCATTGCGCATTCCCCCCCCCCCCCCCCCCCCCCCCCATGCTCAACCCAAAGTTATGCCCTTGATCACAACATAACATAACATATAACATAAAACATTGGATTGCATTGGATTGCATTACACTACATTACATTTCCCATAAAACAAGCAATGAACCCTACATAACATTGGGAAATGTACAGCAGTACTGTCCATCCTTACAGCGGCAGTGCAGCAGATGTACTTTCCAGCAGTTCAGCAGGCGTGGGAAGCATGGGGCAGTGTGCTGTTAAGGAGCCTGACAGGCTGTGGGAAGGTGATGGATATTATGCTAAAAATTAAAGCCTGTTCGGATTAACTTTCAGGAATCGGTCGATAAATTGGCGGGAATTATATATAGGATGCACGCTGACCTTGAGATGGCTCTAGTTTGTGATATTCATTGATTAGGAGGACTCACAGTGTCTCTGAGGAACCAGCGCTGTTCGATATCAAGGTTTGGACTTTGTCACGGGAGGACCTTTGAACTCCTAGTCTAATGGAGGAAAAGGGTATCGACCTGCTAATTTCCCTCACCTCTCTCCTGAGGCCTTGGCAGCAGTCTGCGGAAAATAGACCTGTTTAGGCTGGTCTGCAACCCCCTTCGCCTGGAGGGGGCGCTGGCCCTGGGGGCATGTATCAGGAGTGAGTCACAGGCTTTGCCTCTCGCAGATTGGTCAGACGCTCAGTCCGCCGCCACAGCGAGAACGTCCTCGAGGGAAGCAGAAAAGAATTGCCAAAAATCACTAAGCTAAGGGGGGGTGGGGTGTGGGGGGTAATACATTTGTAGCCAGGGCCTTGGGCCAGAGCTGACGGGGGTTTGTCAGCGGCATTCTGCTATTGGGCGACTGCTTTCCTCTGCTAAAATAAAGAATGTCCCTGAAGATGTTAAAAACAGAAAAAAAAAGGTAGCAGTCAAACTGGCCATTTTGTAGTCGAAGTGGGCGGGAGCTTAAAAATAAAGACTAGCGGGCTCCTTGGCCAATCGCCTCCTCGGGGCCACTGAAGGAAAGTCCATTGATTAGGCTGTTCCGTCCCACGGAACCCAGTTTGGGAAAAAAAAAAGAAAAAAACGCCATTTTTATGATAAATGGCATCCTCTAACCTGGCCAATCTAAATGGATTATCTTGGCACGTTCTGTCCTTCCCAGGTGCCTGAATAGAATGGCCCAACTTTACAGTCATCTGGTGTGACCCGCCTGTTAACATCTGGGCTGCCTGAACAAGTAAGACTTTGTGACCAGGCCCCGAAGCCCAAACTGGGAAGCGGTTGGCTCAGCGGTGGTTCAAACCCTGCAATGATGGCTAACTGCAATTCTGTCCATTTTATGAGCATCCTCTGTCGTCTGTTTATAAATGTAAGTCTTTCAATAAATCGTTAATTTAAGTCTTGATGTCTTTACCAGGTAAACACAGCAGGGCATGAATCAGAATTGGTTTAATGTATATATTTGGTCATATTTAGCCGCGTCCTGCTCCCAGCAAAACTATGCATTTTTATGAAGGTGAAGCTTTCTGAAAGCAGCTCAGATTTTAATGTAATTCCCTTTTTTACTTATGGAAAATTTAGACCCGGTGGCTTTGGAATCATTCCGAAAAAAATGCACCAATCAGCTCTCTCCCAGGTACTTCCCTCCAAGTCAGATGGAAATGAAACGATTCACATTTTCCATCCACACCATCCTCAGATCGAGGCGCTAATTTTCTGTCCCTTCCCTACGGCACAGATTATACTTTCAGTTTCAAAGTGAATATTTGTCCATTACAGTAATTATGCATTTTAAGGGAATAGATTAAATAGAAAGCCAACGGGAAATCCGTAAACTCAACACAAACAGCGGGTTTGACACGTGTATGAAATGCCGTTTAATAAAATAACCAGTGATTACAAAGATTTGTTGTTCTTTCAGGACACATGATTAGAATTTCGGCCTGCTAGCTGAGGTTAGCTCGCTGGGAGGTCCATATGTTTGTGTTTGTACTGGATTTGGCTGATTGTAACTGTTAATGATGGAAGGTTAGTGACTACACCGCAGCCAGTCCAGTGCCAGTGACCGGATTGGACCGGTGCGCAGGCCCATCCTGCAAACTGGAAGCCTGGGTTTCGCCGGTATGAGTTTGGGACCAGGCGAGGCCAGGCGGGAGGTGGACAAGCGAGTAGAAGGAACAAATCGGGGATTTACCGGCAAATGGTGGTGAGATGCAAGAGTAGAGGGTGGTTGGGTGGCGTGGGGGAACGTTCCGGCACTCTTGAAAAGATCTCAGGTGGAGGGTGTGTATGAAACTGCAGGAGACACCCGAAGGAGCCATGAGGAACAACAGCCGTGGTGAAGCTGCATGAAAAACCTCTTGCATCGCCCCCTATGTCGCAACAGCCATAACGACTGGGAGTTTTTTCAAGTACCGTAAAGCAGGAGCTCAGCATGGCTGCATTGGCAGCACTTAGCAAATGTAAATTTTCTTAATACAGGGAAAAAACAGCATCTTGTAAGCGATGGGGATGCAGGAGTGACACATGTCAGACTGTTTAGCTATTTAATGGGGAGAGCTGGTGCTTTGAATGTCGTGCTGTGGCTCAGTGGGTAGCCTCATGCCCATAGGGTCATCGGTTTGATTCCCACCCCCGACTCTGTGTGGAGTTTGCATGTTCTCCTATTCCAAGTCCAAGAAAACAGGTGGACTGGGCTATTTGGTGACTCAAAATCACCCTTAATGCCTCAGTGTGCGTGCCCTGTGATGGACTGGCATCCCACTCAGAGAGCTCCCAGCCCCGTGTTTCCTGGGATGGGCTCCAAACTCAGCACAACCCGGTGTTGGATAAGCAGTTATGGAAGATGGACAGATGGATGCACGGAAGTAACGTCTTGTTTTCCGGCTCTGTGTTTTTGTCAGGACGCCAGGGTAGCGAGGTGGTGGGCGTGACACTGACATGTTTGGGAGTTTTATTCCCAGGAAGGACCCTTCTTTGTCACGTACCAGCCGGGGAAGCTTCCGGAAAGCTGTCGTGGGGTCAGATAGCAGTGCTAAGCTCTGGTCAGTCGTACAAGCCGATGGTCTCTCTGTTGTACCCCGCAGACCCAGCTTCAGGTTTGCGAACATACTCCATCATCCAGTGCGATATTCCTACATGGCAGAGGTTCACTGAATCCATGGAATTGGTGAGACCCAAGAACGTAAAGGTCACGGAATAGAAGAGTCTCAGCGATATGACAAGCGTGGGGGGCAAATGAACTCTTGGTATCAGAGTGGTTAAGCAGCACAGAGCTACCCTCTCTGATGTGGTCCATAGGCTCGGCCAGGCAGATAGTGGGCGGGGGCATGGGGCCGCCCTCCCTGATGCCTGAGCAGAGTGGTCCATAGGCTCGGCCGGGCAGCTAGTGGGCGGAAGCATGGAGCTGCTCTATATGATGCCTGAGCAGCGACTGAAATGAGGCTTTTTTCAATGGCTCTGAGCTTTAAGGAAAGGTTAAGTATAGCTGGTGTTTCCAGGGTTTCTGTTAATCATGGCAGCATTATTGTCACAGCAGCTGATAGAGGACATGATGGGATCAACAGGCACCTCACCCCTAAGGGGGAATACACCTCATTGTTTGATTTTCTTTTTTTTAATTAATGTGTTAATGTTTATGTGGATTTTGCCCTTTCTGAGGTTTTGCTGGGAATGAGGTAAGCTATAATAATGCCAAAAAAATGAATGTGAACTGGTTCAGTGGGTTAGTATACTGTACCTTTGAGCAGAAGGTCATAGGTTCAAATCCCAGGGCTGGTAGAATGAGTTCACTATTGGGCCCCTGAGCAAGGCCCTTAATCCCAGTTGTTCCAGGGCCTTTTTTAATGCTATTTTCCATTATAAAAGGTTAATGACTTTCGATCAAAGTGACTGTTAAATAAAAATGTAACTTGCTTGTGATGAACTTTTGTGCACTTCGATGCAGGTCAGGTCCGGCATACTGGATTAAAATGAGACCCTCATGATGCTCACAAAACCAATGTGTATGGAGCAAATTCCTCCCAAATTGCTGTACATAGGAGCTAGCATGTATTCCACTTATGGTGTAAATTGTACTTTATAATGTCAAGTTGTATAGAGCCTGTATCTTCCATGTCCTTCCGAGAGCCACAATAATCATTCCCACACATCTGTCTCAACATTCACCCACAGGCCCACAACGGCAGGGGGGCCCACTGCAAAATTTTCCCTCCTCCACCCCAGACTGAGGGCTCAGGGATCTGGCTGTTAATCTGTGTGTAATACACCTAATAAGACACTAGGGGTCAGGAAGGTGAAGGTACAGGCCTGCTTGGTATAGCATGGATGTTGTCTGTTGAAGTCTCGAGGACCTCTGCTGTTGTTTCTGCAGACACGTGACTAATGACTCAATGCAGTAAATTAACCAGTTGTACAAACCAGTGCAGATGTGAAGGACATCCCTAATACCGACTCCCTGCAGGCACAAGTCTGCAGGAGGATGGGAGAGGTCTGGAAGGCTTCTCTCGGGGACCCGGGTCATGCTGATGGGGCAGCCGATGGAAAAGCTCATCACTGACCACAAGGTTAGTGCAGACATACTATAGATTAGCCTCGAAGCTCAGTGATACTTGGGAGCCACGCAGCTTAGCATTTAAAGAATGATCATGGCAGGCTTTGGTGTGCAGTGAACAGCTGCCCAAAGAGTGAAAGATATCCAGGTCAGCTGTGTTGGAAATGTGGCGGAGCGAAGCCGCGGGCTTTCCCCAGGGCTAGCGTCGCGTGCCGCCAAGCACCCAGTGTGATGCCGCATTTTATCGAATGCACCGAGTCTGAGACATATTTGTTTTGGGATTTTTTTAGTTCTGGAGGAAACAGAACTTCCTAGAAGTCTTATATCTAAATGTTGTGTTTGTTGGGTAATACTAAAGCTAAATCAGAATCCTTTCGTAATCCTTTTTTGGTGATTTGTGGAAGAGAAACCAAAGAAAATTGAATATACCCAAACGTTAATGGAATTATATCAGACTGTTGTTTGACGGGCCTGCTGGTATTGGGAAGAATTCATTTTATGTTTATGAGGTTATGGTAGTGAGGTAGGTTGAAACAGAACAATGGCTCTGGCCATTGAGTCAGGCTGTTCTCTTTAATTATGAGACACACTCTCTGTTGTGGATTTTACGAATCTGGAGGTGTGTGTGGGGGGGTCATTCTTTGGACCAAGTACAGTCATAAGATGACATTATCTCACAGCATCTTCGGGGGGAGAAAAAAAAATGTTCAAATGCAGCCGAGAGTGCAGGTTGTCATCAATCACAGAGTTGCCAGCCAGTAACGGTGACACTGGCACCGCGAGGACACCACAGGAGCTGCCGGGCCAACCACCCGCACAGAAAAACTGTGGCGGGAGAGGGGATGGGGGTTTGTTTTCCAGGTTAGTGTTTATTGTCCCGGGCAGTGAAATATCAGCGTTCTCGGCAGCTGCGTCTCCTCCCCCGATTTGCAGATCTCATTACGAGATAGACGCGGCAGAGATGGCTTCGAATGCTTCTGAGGAATGTAAAACCATTAGCGGCTCGTTGTTATAGTTATAATGTGTCCTCTTAAGCGGCTTAGTGAACCGCTGCTGGAGTGTGATACAAGGATTAACCTACGAGCGAGTTCGCGGAGTGCCCAGCCCGCTGTTGATGAAATTTCAGCACACCCGTGTATCTCTCAAGGCTTGGGCAACATGGGAAGGGAGCCCTGTGCCCCCTCGAGTGAAGAGGGAGAGGAGTGGGGTGCAGGGTCGCTCGCCGTCTGTTGAAGAGAATGTGTAGTGCTAGTTTGTTAATGGAAATGCCATTTCGCCAGTGTGACCTGTAGGGGGTGCTCTTGGGAGTGGAGTTCGACTTCTTTTCCATTGGTACCACTAAGACATCTGCTTTGGTGCTCAACGTTGTTTCTTTTTTGATGGCATGATGCTGGTTCCATCAAAGTTTTTCTCACAACAGGAAGTTAATAGCCGCGTCAAATGCTCGCGCGAAGAATAACCACTAGGATGTGGCCGCCGTTCATGTCACAGCGATTCAATAGAATGAGGTCAGCATAACAGATCCTCACAAAAGAAGCAGTTAATTACAGAACACCATGTTTTGGGCTTGAGGTCTTTGAAACCAGAGATACGGTAATTTATGACGGTTTTTGCATTTCATCAGAGCACGTATTGAAACGTTCCCCCTGTCGTTAATAAAGATTTGTGATGCCTCAGTCATCTTTGGATGCCTTTAGTTTAAAAACCGCAGAGATTCGTTGTCTCACCCTATCAATCATCCTATTACTTCTCAATATGCCATTAACGTCCCATTTATAAACCAGCATAATTATCATTTAGGGCGTAAAAAGACCCATTTGTGCTCTGGTAATTCTATTAACCGTATTGCCTAAAAAGACAGCGCCTCACCACTATAAGCACAGTTTTAGTGGATGGGGGGGGGGGGCTTCAGTTGTTTTAGTGGATGTAACCTGTGGTGTAGGGCCCACAGTGACCTCTGAATAATGGCTTCTGTAGATACACAATGTTCTTAGGAGTTCTTGACTAAAAAAGAGCCATTGCTAACCATCTTTTACACAAGGGTTTACAATGTCAGTAATAGTAGGTGGCCAGAGTTTAAAAAAAAAAAAAAAAAAAAAAAGTAAACACGTGACAGTTTTGTGGTCTAGGGTGTTTTGGAGGTTTCATCACTGCTGAGGGTCGCGTCTTGAAAATGCGGTGAACTCCAGTGCCTGTTATTATACATCTACGATGTTTCTTCATTCATTGACATGAACTGCTGACCTCCTCGACCCTTGTGGTGAGCATTTTCCTGGAAAAACAAATCCACTTGACTGCGATGGAGCAACCTTTTAACAAGTTTCATACGATAAGAATCCATGTCAGCTGACTAAGACCTTTTCATGGGTTTCAACGCTTTCAATGAGATTAATTACTTCTTTAAGGTACTTTCACTTGAAGTCGCGCCCTCTCAGACAGCAGCATATGGGGCAGGTTAATCATCGTACTGTTTGGCCTTCGGAAGACGTTACAAAAGATTCCGTCTGTTGATATTCCCTAACTGTCGGAAATGTGGCTGTACTCAAACATGGGACAATATTGCTGCGGTGGATTCAAAGCAGCAGCATAATGAGCGCCGCTGATGATGTGTGGACGAAGCCGGGCCTGCAAAAATCCTTTGATTACATTTTCATTTGACCCCACACTTAGAGGGTATGGCAATCAATACAATAGCCATTAGTTGGCAAGTAATTGCTACTCAAATAATTACTTTACCGCCTTGCAGGCTTTTTTTAACATGTTTATCTAGCAGTTGAAGGGAAAGAGCTTACAGGGAAAGATGGATTTGATGAATTAAGATTCAGCATGCAAATTTGGATTTGGGTAATTACGTTGAGTAATCATCGCAGGGTTCTCTCGGTCCTGTATATTTCTGCACTTTGTCTCCCGGGAAAATTAACCCAGAGTCGTGTGTTCTGTAGACTGGCATTGCTTCGCATCCATGTGCAAAAAAAACTGTTAAAAATGTGAATCCTGTAAAATGGATTCTGGGCTGGAAGGAACTTTTGGGTACCTTTTGGAGGCCAGTTTGGCGGTGCTGATGGGTTTAGGAACACGAAGCACTGTCCCGGGCTTCCGATTGCCGTGTGTCGACATAAATGCCCCTCACTGGCGATCCCCCTGCTTGCCGCTTAAGAGCATGTCAGCGAGTGAACGTCTAATTAATCATAATTAATTGCTTACCGGTTTCAAGGGGCGGATAATTAAATTCTTGATGTTTTCGAGAATCCCACATATAGCGTATGACGAGCTAACTCCTGTGACATACAGCAGGCAGAAGATTCCTATCAAGAAACGCCAGTGGTCTGACTGCAAATGCGAGCAAGGCCATGGTCATGTGACCCGATCCCATATGGTAATTATGGATTAGCTATTTTTTTTGCTGTACCTGAAGTCTTGTGACTTGAAGGTGAAGGGTCTGGTAACTGAAACAAGGTAACCCTACTTAATGTTAAGAACTTCTGTTTATTTTCCTGGTCTATTTTTGTGTCTGTTAAGCCTGAATGCAGTTTGGAAGCATTTAACGGCGTGACTGATCGTCAGTCATGGTACAAACAAGGTGCGTGTCTCTCGTCACTATCGATCACGCCTTTTGCGCAGCCCTGGGGCACAGTCTCGTTACAGCTCTTTATTTATCGTTATTTACTCCTTCCTGGGTAATGATCCTAACAGAGTAAATTACTGAAATTTTGTCTGCAGGATTTGCGAAGGATGCGTTAAGGCAAATAAAAACGTAGAATAAAAAATAAAATAAAATGTTAGGAAAAGCATAGCGGCCCCTAATTTTTCTGGCTTGTAACACTGTGTGTTGCCGAAACATGTCGGCCCGTCTTTCCGACAGGGCGCATCTGAGGCGCTGTACCCCCCCCCCCCAGTCTTCCGCTGCTATTTGCGTCCATGCACAGGTGCTCGCGGCGGTAATTAACAACGCACACAAACACGGCGGGTAAAAAACCCGCCGCTCATCTCTGACCTTGAGGCACAGCTGTCATCTGTCTCCTACGTAATTATGGAGGTGAGCACTGCCTCTGCGAGCGGCCCCCGTGCCGGGCCCCGGGTTCCCGGGGGGCCCTGTGGGAGGCAGGACCCGGCCAGCTGGGACTCCCCCAGAGAGCAACGGATGCTGGAAACCGACTGGGCCGGATCTTACGGAGCCTCTTTTGTGTTTTTTTTTTTCCTCTCGCCTGTTCCGTACAGCGCTGCCCCCTCCCTACTTCACTCTCTTCCCGCCTTCGCCTGTCCCTGTCTCCGCCTCCCCCTCCTGCCCCCTTCCCCAAACCGAGGCAGCAGGGGGTGCGCGGGCAACCATCACCCGGGCGGAATGCCTCCCAATTCATCCCTCCCCCCACAAATCAGCAACAGCTGGAGGAAAGTGGAATGCGTGTAAACTTTGTGTATATAATTTGGTGACAAGTCAGGCTTAATCACGCTCCTGTCTGTGTAGATGAGGAGGCAGGGGGGAGGGGGAGCTTTATGCCAGAGAGAGGCATATGGGTACTAAAGGGGGGGCCCCGCAGAAAGCCCAGCTGTGTTAGCCCTCGCCGCGAGACTCGTGTTCCTCGAAACTTCTGGTTTTTGTGCCCGTCATGTGTTTGGATTGAATTTTCCGAAAGTTCTTCTGTTCCGTTAAACACGATGGCTGATCCATGCGGAGGATAGTACTTGAAAGTGTTTCTTTTAGACTCGTACTGTCTTTGGAAGCATGAGCTCCTAGCCGAAGTGTAGCTGTGATGGCTTCTGCGGGTGAGCTTACCTACAGCCCACCCGATCCGCATCCCCGTTGTCCTAGTGAAGGGCGAGGCCGCCGCGGGAAGCCACGGGCGTCGTTATTTTTTTACGGCGAAGCGCCACAACGCTCGGGTGGGTTCAATGTCAATGAGAGTCGGGCTGCGCAGAATGGAGACTGCTGGGCACAGCTGGCCAGCGCTGCGCACATCTGCCACGGCAGGGTGGCAGGATGCATCGCCGGACGGTGCGCTCTCTCGGTGAACGGCGGACACGCTGGGGCCCCCAACGTCAAGGGCGATTACCGCCGCAGTCCTGGCCACACGTCCAAGTTCGCCGCCCTGCTGGATCTGCAAAAATAACTTTACTTGGATGAGCTTGACTCTGTATTTTTGCTCGTCCCCCATGCTGGGGTAGGAAGGGTCACTTGCTTTGGCTCACAATCTTCTTTCTAAATAACAAAGGATTTCCCTCCTTTATGAACGAACCGATATGAAATACTATGACCAGCAGCAGGAGCCCCTGTCGTAAGTTTGTCAGCTAATATTTATTTATATATATCATATGCATATTAACTCATTAATTTAAGGAATCGAAAGACCCGCGTTACTTTGATGGAAAGCTTTTTTTTCCCGGAATCCCACCACTGTGTGGTGAAACATCCTTCAGCCAGCAGTGGGTCACGGTAGGTCCGGCACCACTCCATGGAAGCGCGCAGCAGGACGGAACCAGGGCTGGGATGGCGGTCTGTTGCAGGGGACACACTCACATACTGTGGGAAATTATAGAAACACTAATTAACCTTTTTTTGGGGACTGTGGGAGGAGCTTGGAAGAGGAAGTCTGCATGGCGGAGAGAAAATATGCAAACTCCCTACACACTACAGGCAGCATTCAAATCCCCAGCACTGGACATTTTTTTTTTTTTTTAGCAAATGTTTTTTTCCCCAAAATGACCTGCAGTTTAAGGTGCCAAGGTCAGACTGGTACAACTGAGCCCAACAGTAACATCACTCTGCCAACCATGGGATTCAAACCAGTGATGTTCTGATTAGGCTGCTGAGCCACACAACCACTACAATGTAAATCACTTAGCCACCATGTTCCCTAGCTACAATACAGCCAAAACACAACACAACTGAAGTTTATGTATAAATTAAGTATAGATGGCATCTGCAGGAGGTAAAGTATAAAATCAGCCACATATCTGATTGGCATTGAATTTCCCTGCAGCGTCCGGGTGCAGTAGAGTAACTACTGTAGGTCAGGGTTAGTAGCTGCTCAGATCACGCACGCGTGCGTCCGTGTGCGTGCGCGGCGGTAGAGGCGCGTGTGCTCCCAGCGTCGCGAGGCATCGCGCTATCTCGGCAGGAACACATGGCGAGGTATTTACAGAGCCATCTGGTAAAATTGCCTCTCTAAATCGAACCGCCTTTCAGTTGCTAAGGAAATAGATGCGTTTTAAAATCGGCTAGCCGGCGTCGCCGCACACCTGTCAAAGTAAGTGGGCGCCGAGCCGCGATCGCCGCCAATTTAAATGGCGTGTGATTTCCACGCTGGACACGGTGGAACATGGATCCCCCCCCCCCACTTAGCTTTTACATCCGCACCCCGTGTTACGACTACACGTCTCTTTACTGTGTGGTATACAAAAATATAGATAAATACATTTTATTGTATAAAGAATTTATAAATATATAATAAGATATTTTAAAAACTGGTTTAGGCACATACCTTATGTATAATTATAAATAATTTGTAAGCAAGCTTTCAATCCCACGGTGTTACGTTTAAGGACACGCATGTCCGTATGGAATATTTTTTCACATTAAAAACATGGCGGCATCAACGTGACACGGAAAATGAAAAATCTGCGGACTGTTATTTCGATTACAAAGCCTCCCTTCTGTCTATTGTAGCGCGAATAACTTTTTTTTTTCCAACCCCTTAACTGTTCGGAAGAAAATGCAAGCAGTTCTGCGCAGCGCGCCCATCCCGCGTGATTTGAATATCCATACGGGCGCGTGAGGGTAGTCAAAGCGCCGTTCCCGCCCGCCGCCGTGCTTTGCATGCGCGCTCCCGGGCCTGGGACGCGAGATGAAAGCTGCGGATAAGATGCAAACGTTGCGCGATATCGACTCGGCCGCTCTCTTGCGGGGCCCCGGGCCGCGACAAAAGCAGCAGCAGGCCTTACCCGTGTGCCGCGGCACAGTGGAAATAATGCTCCCAAATACCTTACACAGGCGAGGACAGCTCAAAAGCCAAGGTGCGATGCCATTTTTACAAAAGGGGTAAAAATGGCAGAATAATAAAGGGAAAACAGAATGCAAGGATCTCAAGGTTCTCTATTTGCCTTTTTGCATCAGTACATAGGAATTCTTATTCTCACTGTTAAGTCTGTAACATATACCATCCAACAGGATTAGGACATCACAAAACAAGAGGGGCACTCATAAACATTAAAGCAGGCACATGACTAGGTATTGCAGAGGTGCGGATAAAACAAATAGAAAAAATCTAGAAGAGTAAAGTGCAAAGTGTCGCTCTGCCTGGCGAAATGAACTGTTGGTAATGTTTTGCTCTATTGGATTTTTCTGAAAACAACGATCAACCTGAAAGTAACTTGAGGCTCCCCAAATTTGTTACGAAACTTGATCTTCCACATTTAAGTGAAAAAGCTTCAGCCTTAACTGCAAAAATAAAGAAACATTTTTTTTCCCTCACACCCAGAACAATGGTCAGTGTGCCGTACCCTTTAGGCAAATCGTTATTTCTGGTGTCGGGCCCATGCGAGGCATTCTGGAGGATCGCAGTGGTGGGTCTGTAGCCAGGGCTGCTATTTTCATCCTTGCCCCCGTCCTGTGGCCCAGACAGGTCGGTGTGTGCCCAGCCATAAATCAACAGAGGGACGAGGGACACCGTTCCCTATCCCTGCCTCAAGCGGGAGTCCTGCCCCAGATTCAGATCTCCCACGACGACGATAGCGGCTAAAACTCTCCTGTTGCCATAGTGTCCATAGCATTTTGGTTCGCTACATGTTAAGCTATTCCGGCTCGTACCCTGTTAGGAGCACGCGTTTAACAGGGCCGCGATCCCACTATCCTACGCTGTTTTTGTTTTCCTGCTCTCGTTAATCCCGTATAACCGTTTACCTCTTCCCCCAACCCCTTGCCCCCCTCGTTACTGCCTGTACCAATTAGCGCTGACAATGAGCGGAGAAGCAGATTCGCTAACAGGAAGTGCGGCGCGTGTAACAGACTTGGGGAGACAAACAGCAAACTGTGAAAAGGAAGCGATTTGGTGTCGGGGGGACTAATTATGCGGAGAGGCTGACAATTGCATCTTCCACACGCTCGTTAAGGAAGTGGATAAACTTTGTGTACATGAATTAGAGTTTGGTAGCTTTCTGTACGAGTTAATGACCTAGTCCAACTGGGTGTCCTCATTTCGTTTATGGATTTCCAGAACTTTTAGTTCTTTATTTAACGGTTCCACATAAGGAAGATCTTCTGTGGTGGTAGACAGGCCAGATTCTGGTTTTTATTCATATAAAACCATTTTATTACATTTCTATCTATTTAGCAGATCCTTTTGTTCAGATTTTTGAGACAGCAGGGTCAGCCAGTCCCTGTTGAAACTGGGAATTAAGGGCTTTGTTCAAGGGCCCAGTGGTGACATCACTCTGCAGACCATGGGATCTGAACTGGCAACCTTCTGTTTTCGGGCACCCACTAGTCACACACTGGCACCTTTTTATTAGTTATGAGATGTACAGTCGTTGGTGTTATGTTGCCCCTCCCCTTGATTCTGCACCAAGCAAACTTGTATCATCCCCATCAGCGCTCCACAAAGGCGTGCGCAGAAGTTGTCTCTAATTTCCCGAGGGGAATAAATTATCCACAAGTGGCCTGGTTGTGGCGGGGGTCTGAATCCGGGCCGGACACCTGGGATTCTCCGCACTGTTTGATCTGCCCTTTCAAACACTCTGATCATCCAGCTAAATTGCGCCTAATGGACAGTCCCCCACCCACTCCCCTTGGGCCAACAGGCCAATGATTTAGCGCACGTACACACCTGGCCTTTGTAGTTCAGAAAGAAACGTGGCAGGCGGCGGGGTGGGAACAACCCAGTCAGTGGACCCGCGGCACCGTGCTTTGCCACACAATGGCCATTAGGGATGGGAACAGCGCCCCCCCCCCCGACCTCCCAGGTTTTGGTTTTTGGCCTGTGGGATGAGACGGGATGTAAGACACCTGTACTCTTGACAGGGTAACACTGAGGTTGCATGTAGTGCTTTCTACATTGTGCTTGGTACAAAAATGAAAAATATTATTATTATTGGTTATGAAGTCATCTTGGTGGCAGTGGTTAAGGGAATGGGCTCCTGACCTGACGGTTGTTGCTATTGTCAGTCCCCAGAGGTGCTGTACAGCAGGAAAAAGTACTCAGAATCAGGGACTCCACCGTAAGCATCTTTGCCCTCCTCCCAACAATCATCACAGAAAAGCCATTCGTCACATGAGAGGACGAGCCTCTGTATACACTAATGCCCCCCCCCCCCCCAGTGGTTTTATGTGATTCTTCTGCCAGAAGGTGTCCCCCCAGGTCTCTCTAACGACGGCGGAGGGGATGGGGAATCAAGGCCCGTGGAGGCTGTGCTCCCAGGGTGCTTCCGGAACATCGAAGGAAAATCCTACCGAAACAATGTGACATCATCACCACCAGTACCACCTTCGGCTCCAGGTCGGATCGAGCCCGTGTTAATCCAGTCGTCACGGCACCCTTTCCGGCATTTCTCTGTTCTAATTCTGCATCCTGCCTCCTGGATTCTGACTCTCGAGGCCGTTAAAACCGCACCTCTAATTGGCTGATAATGAACCCCCTCTTCTAATTGGCTCACTGTTCCTCCCCCCGCCCCTAGAGTCTGCATGCAGAGGAAGAAGGCCTGACCTTGATTGCTTTATTGACCGTGTTTTTCGTTGACCTGCAGGGACCTCAGTACTTTTGGCCTTGCATAAGTTGCTAATCATATGGGACCGTTTATTTCCATGCCGTAATTATGTCGCAGATAAAACGCAATCATACAGATCGTCATGGAGTTAGATTTATTTCATTTAATAATTTTACTGGGGGGGAATAAGGTCATCTGTTTGTTCAGAGTGCTGTGGGAGAAAGGTGCAGCCATGTTGTTTTTTATGTTGTGTTTTTTTTTTTTGTTTTTCTGCAAAAATACATTCGGAGGTGTGGCTGTTATCTAACATCTGCCCAGGGCAGGCAGGCTCCACAGGGCGGATAACAAAGCCCTTGTTTAAAAATAATCCCCTCGCAGACTCGTGTGCGTTGTCTGCCTCGTTCACAACCGAGCCTCCTGCCCCCTGTGCTCAAGCCCGTTGCCTCCTCATTCCCTCGTTAGCGTCCTCTGTCGCAAGCCGTTAATTACCCGGGCAATGGAGTGCCAGAGACGCACCGGCGCCTCTGCAACGGAAGGGAGGCCCTCTGGCGAAATACAAGGGGTGGGACCGCGACTAGGGGCACGGGCTTTCTCATGGACGCCCGCTAACTGCGGCGGCGAATTCGCAAATTAAACATAGCAGGTCTGCTCGGTGCCTGACTGAATATAAATATTTACAGTAGCTATTTAGCATTCTGAGCTAATGAACACTATCACAATAAGAATTATAACAGAATCGTTTTCTAAAGCAATTTATTTTGGCATTTTGAGGCCAGAAGCAGTGACCTTTATCGCAACGATTGTTGTGCGCCGTTTGTTTTATTTGTTTGATTAGCGTTTAAATATAGGCCATGTGACAGTAATTGTAATTGGAAGTTGTTTAAGGATGGATTTATGCTTTCACTTTAACCAAAGGGGCCCTGATCTCAGAAAGCCTATTCAGAGCTCGGTGGAAAAAAAGTAAAGGAGGATTTCCTGGTTCCTCCGCAGTGAACCTCACATCCTGAATTCTAGGAACGGATTTTGCTTTCATAACTCTTGCATAAGGCACCCGTGAGCTACAGCGGAAGAGGGTGCTTTCCGAAGGTTTGGTGTGTTACGTTGCGTGGTTGTAGAAAAAGGATATCAGTCACGCATGTGGGGATGGGGGATGGTTTACAAAGGCGGTGCAGGGGTACAATAGGATGTATGTTTAAGGCAGGATGGGGGCCATCTCTCATACACATACACACACACAGGTGTGAATCCATATCTGTCTTATCTGCGATCTGCTACTTATGTCTGGCAGTGAGGCTGATTGAGCAGTAAATGGCGGTTGGTGGTTGGGGTTGGAGGAGTGGACAGCCTCCTGACCGGGGGGGGGGGGGGGAGTCTCCCGGGAGCTAGCAGGTGCGGCGGCTCAGGCCCACGGTTGGCGGCGGGGGGGGGGGGGGGGGGGCGCCGGTGGGTGGTGAATGCAGGAACAGTGTCAGTTGCCATGCAGACACCAATTTATTAGTTTGTCTGACAGTCAGAAAGTCACCCTGTCTGGCTGAGCTGTGCATTGTTATAATTCTACATATAACCAACTCAGCCACTTACCCTCCCTCCCTCCCTCTCTCTTACACCCCCTCCCAGTTTTGCCTGTGGACAGACGGACTGAATGTTCTGCTGGGGAAAGAGATGACCAGTGAGAGCATGCGTAGCGAACTGGAGATTCTGCTCTCCATGGAAATCAAGCTCCGTCTCCTGGACCTGGAAAACGTGCCCATCCCCGACTGCGCTCCCCCCATCCCCAAACCTCCGAGCAGCTTTAACTTCTGCTACGACTTCAGCCAGACAGAGCAGTAGGACATTGGTCGGGGTGGAGCGCCCTCTTGAGGTGTAGGAGGGACATAGCAAGGGGTATGGTTACATCAGTAGAGCAATTGTGATCATGTTCAGTGGGTGGAACTGTGTGTAAGAGGGATGTGAAGTGTAATCTTGAAAAACTGGGCCTATTTTAAGATCAGACGGTTTGTGAGTCCCGAGAGCTTCCAGGTGAAAATTTATAAAGGCTTGTATGATTTATAAACATTGCTATTGGGGGAGGGCTGCTGTTGATGGAGCGACACATGCAGTGAACACATTTCAATACAGAGGTGCTAGTGATATTTAATGGTACAAAATTAACCTCACTGAGATGCCACTTGTACGTCTTGCCTCTTTGTGGTCTGTCGGGATTCTCGTTAGCTGGAGGAAGCTTCTCAGATACATGAACTTCTACCTTCTCATTCTCAGGCCGGGAAGCATGCCAGCTTTAAAGTTTCCGCTGGCGATGGCTGCAGCTTGAGATGCGTCACGCTTGTCACTCTGAATCTGGGCTTAAGCTGGAGGGCCCTGGGCCCCCAACTAAGGGCCACTGTGACGCGCAGGTCCATGGTACCTCTGCACTGCGACGCGCAGGTCCATGGTACCTCTGCACTGCGACGCGCAGGTCCATGGTACCTCTGCACTGCGAGACTGCAGAACACTGACGTTACGCTTGCGGCTGCCGGCATATTTACTGTGGGGTCTTTGGTTTTTAAACCCTAACGTGGTCCACAAAGTCAATTTGGGGAAACGGGATGTATTGAGCTTCCTGATAGGAGGAGGGTATTCGTTCTATTGAATTAATTTTCTTGTGTGTGTGTATTATCACCTCGTTTTTCTATTTGGAATAATTTGGTGTGTTCCTGTTCAGAGACACTTAGCGTCCCTAAGTAACTGGACTCTAATAATCGGCAGATTGTTTGCTCTGTACTGGGGTCTCCAGCTCAGATCCCTCCTGTTTCAGTTACCGATTATGGAGCACACTGCTACACCTTTCTTTAAAAATAGCATCGAGTGAGGAGAGAATTGTTATTGTTCGTTCTCGTAGGCTTTTGCTTCTGATCTGGTGGAAAAGTTGATGATATATTAACCTGTGGTTGAGGGTTTTTGTTGTCTTGTGCAATAATTGTCTCTGGCCAATATGGTGATGGAATGAAGAGTGACAATGAGCTATAGGATGAAAACTGATTCAGGAATCCAGCCTTATGTCTTTCTGAGTACCAATAAAACACATACCAGTTATACAGCGAAACTTACCCTGGCAGATTCTCTTAAGGTGTGCTCTCTAGAATTTCATATATTTAATATAAACCCCCATAAACATGGCATGTATTCAGAAGGAACATCAAGTAAGGGATGCAGTCAGTAGTGAAGGTTATTCCACTATTTCTTCATCGGTCATGGCTATTGTCATAACAGCTCTTTACCGTGAAAGCTAAAACTGAAAGATTTCTTTAAAACAGGTACACCAAAGATGACTATGATCATGTCTATATATTATTTTGTCCAGTAACCACAAATTATTGCCAAAAAAGAAATAAATAGTCCCAATTAGAACTATTCCAACATTTATTATATTTAAACTTAGTGGTACTTTCTGAGAGGTTTTCTTCACCAGAGGTGGACATTTCAGGTCTGGAAAGTAAAAATCCAGACCACTTTGCTTCAACCAGCCAGTTATGTACTCTGCGACTGTGAATCTTTATACTCAATTGACTGGTTGAAACAAAATTTTGGCCTGGATTTGTACTTTTCGGACCTGAAATGTCCATCTCAGGTCTTCACTGAGTAGAGGCTAATGAGTAGGAGTCAATCCTGCATGAAACAGTGGTTGGGGAGCTTTGCTGTCCCGTTTTAATACGGAACAGAATTTTGCAGTTTGCTGCACACTCACCAGTATGCCATGTACTGAGTTCTGAGTACTGCTTCAGCATTAACATGGAATTACTTGACTGACTTCGGTATCTGTATGGCCTACAGTTCCACTTTTCCGCGATTTGTTTGACCTCTTTGAAGCTAACTAATGTGGCATGGTGACAAGATGAGTATACAAAACGTGAACGATACACTGGTGGCCTGTGCCCCCCCTCATTCTTACCATGTTTGGATTTCTTTGTTTGCCTCCATTTGTCTCCATCGGGAAGACAGAGATTTAAAGGAATTGGTGACTAAATTTTAATCTGGTGGTTCGATGGGCTGGCATGAATCTCAGCGATCTTACAACATACATATGAACTTGATGACAATACCGGTGCTTCACATTATTCTGTCCCACAGCAGGGAGCTCATGAGGTCGATCATAAGGTACACAAACCCATTTCTGTATTTCTAAGAAAGCACAGTATGTTTTCAGCATCAACAGAGGTAGACGGTGCCATCATTGTATAGCCTTAACTGACTAGCACTAACGAGATCTGTTAGGTGCAAGTAAAGCTGCAGTGTAATCTAATTTAATCAAGGTTGGTAAAGAACAGATCAATGTTAATGAAATTAACAATTCAATCAAGAGAACTTAACTGATTTGCTGGTTAAACAGTTCTCACCTAAGAATACTGGTTTCTTCATTTTCAGTGATAAACACTTTGGTCAAAGATTTTTTTTTAAATAATAATAATAATAATAATAATAAATAATAATAAATAGCTTCAGTGTGGGGTCACCTGTATTTTTAAGAATGTTGAAGGCTACAAGAAAACCGATTGATGCTTGTGTTGTATATAACACGTATTATTGTTTTTCATCTTGTAATTGTACTATAAGACTGACCAACTGCCAATATAGTCACAGCAGGCAGAAAAGACCTATGATATGACTAGTTTTAAAGCAGAAAAGTTTTAAACGCGTGTGTCAACTTTTATTTAAACCAATTTAATTACGGAATTATGTGGGACCTGGTCTGGTAGCATAATATGGAATTCCTTCAATGTATTTATTTTATTTTCCACTAAATGGTTAATCTCCATTGAACTAATTACGTCTTACAACTTAAATGCATGATGTAAATAGGAACGTTTTCTATATCGAGACATTTTGCATATGTGTTTCTATAAATACATCTATATGAACCTTAATTTTTTGTTAAACTCTTAATGTGTTAAGATGTGTTTTACAGCAACATTAACGGTACCAACCCAGACCAAAGACGAGGAAAAGCTTTAGGAAAAAAAGATAATATGACCTTGGCAAAGTGTTTGTTTAGTATTCATCAGTCCCTGTGCTTCCTGCAGTAAAGGTCATGTTGTTACCACAAGAAGTTTGCTTAGTTTTTTAATAATTTCTTTTTGGAATGTGTGTGTGTGTGTGTGCGCGTGCCTCTCTCTCTCTCTGTCACACACATACACCACAGAAACATACAGTCACACACATACATGTATGTATGATGTGTATATGTGTGTATATATATAGTTATATATTTTTTTGCTGTTATTGATAAATACAGGCACCTACAGCATTCAGCAAGGCAGGCATCACATGGATATTTGATCTGTCACCTTCTGTACAGCCCCTGTCTTTTAATGGGATTGTAACACTCATTGATTTAAAAAGTTACACATCATATTCTTCAAAAAAAAAAAAACATGGTTTTTGTGCAGCAGCCTGCAACTGTTGACCATTACTGATATTGTGGACTTCTTAAATTGAAACATTCAATTGTCCATATTTCAGGACACATACAATACACACTTTTCAGCTCACAGGAAATGACTTTTAGTAGAGAAATATCTACTAAAGACGGTGCACACAATACGACAGATTAAAATACCTTTTCAGAATTTGAAATATATTGCACCACTATCCTCAGCATCGTCACAAAATAAAACTTTACGCTTTTCCTAAATTTACTACACAGTGTTATAATGGCCGTGTAACTACTCGTTCAAAAAGAGCAGTTTTTCGATACAACTGTTTTCTGTCCCTTGAGCTTACATCGATTGTATACAGTTCCCTGAATTTCCCTGTTTATATAACAGCAGTCCACATACAGATCCATTATTATGGAAAGATGACTTGAATCACAGTGTCCTCACTCCAGGAACTTCCATCATGAGAGCTGTTTGGCCACATTAATGCCCCTGGTTTATGAATAGAACCAGGCTTTAAAGACACCCTAAATAGTTCTCTCTTAAACGGGCCACTGCTTGCAAATGAAGTACTGCAGCCATCTTTGTAGGTAGCTCAATTAGCTTTACAGACCTGATATTGTTCAAGTCCAGTCAGGAACAAAGATGATGGCCTGCATAATTAAAGTGGCCTTTCTAAAGGTGACTCTCAGAGAGTGAAGGTAGGGTTGGCCCCGCCCACAAAGCAGTGCTTCACAGAGTCCAGGAAGGGCAGGTGGGACTGGAGCTGTTCCACCGCCGTCATGGTGACGCCCTTACACACGGAAATGTCCAAAGTCCGCAGGCTCTGACAGTGCTGCGTGATGGCAGCCAGGGACCTGGGGAAGAAGAGGCTCCGCATCACCGATATTGCTCAACGTCACTTGTGTATCACTCTATTTAGCTACTGTGTAGTGTAACTGCAGTTGTAAGTTCTGGTTTAAACCTTAATACACACATTAGGGCCACAAGCTTTGTTGTTTCTGCCTGATTTGCTCGCTTTTGTATGTCTTCACCCAAAGACAGTCAACATTTTTGCTCCCTCCGGTAAGGAGCTGGGAGGGAGCAAAATATGTGGAGTCTGGCAGGGAGCTCGGTGGGAACAAAAACAGGGACCGACTGTGGGTCCTCAAGGGCTGGATTGGGAAACACTACCTTATATGAGAAGAGAGTCTCTTACTTGTCAGTAATGCGGCTGCAACCAGCCAGCTGGAGGCTCCATAATCTCCTCAGGAAGGGCGCTGCACCGACGATTCCCTGATCGGTCAGCAGAGGGCAGTAAGAGAGGTTCAGGCTGATAAGGCTTCGGCAGTGCCAACCCACTGAGAGCAGGCTCTGGTCCGTGATGTCGCTTAGCATGGAGAGTGAGAGCCGCTGCAAGTCGGGGAATCGGAGGACCTAGGCAGAGAGGGGTGCCGTGTTAGCTCGGCCGTTTCCGTAGCGTGTCAGCTGACGGACTGCTGAATGTGCTGCTAGCTTTGTAGCATTCCCGCTGTCCACCTGAGTGATGCTGGTGTCTGTCAGCTTGCTGCAGCCAGACAGGTCCAGCTCTTGAAGGCCTCGGAGGGCCAGCAGGGAGACCCCTTCCTGCTCCCGGAAGGTCTTCAGGTCATCCTCAGTCACCAGTCGAGGCTTATCCACAAAAGGCAGGGGCGGAGGGCGGAAGAAGCCCATGTTCCCGAAGGTCCGGGTGAAGGAGGGGCCCTTCACCTCCTGCAGAGCCGGGAAAACAGCCGAAAACCAAATCTGATCATGACATTTAAGCACAATGCACCGGCTGGATGCTACACTGCTTGGCCGATTGGCTGTCCTACCAGATCCTTGTCAGGGCCAATCTCCACGGCGGGATTGACCATTCCCAGCAGCCCCCAGTCTGTGATCTCCTTGCACCCGCCCAGTCTGAGCACCAGTAGCGACGGTAGGTAGGTAGCAATGGCACGTACGCTCACGTCGGTCAGGCTTTGACAGGAGGTTAGGTCCAGCTTGCGTATGTAGGGGCCAAGAAGCTGGGCCAATGAGAATATCGCTATGTCCTGGGAGAAGGAAATCCCTATGAAAACCTGAGTCTGGTAATATGACCATCATCAATGCCCAAAGCTTATCCAGTACAGGTTTATGGACCCAACCGTCAAGAACAAATTAAACCACCAACCAACCTTAAACCTGCACTTCTCAAACTGTGGATTACAACGTCCCTGGGGGTCACCAAATAATTGGGAGGGGTTGCAAAATGATTTTCTGAATATGCAAGAAACTTTTAAATCTCTTTTTGTGACTGCCCCCCCCCCCCCCGAAAAAAAAAGGGTTTAGGAGACTTAAACAGCAATACCGGAAAATACAGAATTTCTAGACTAAAAATCGTACATGCTTTCAGAAATCCATTCACATTACAAAGAAAGAGCATTTGCGAGGGAGGTTGTTTAGGTTAGTAAATATGGATATACCATATTTTCATGCTCTGTTCCATTGAGACAGCTTTTAACACATTTTTTAGAGCTAGAATCTGTACATTAGTGGCCAAAATTGTGGAAATACTTCTAGTTTTTTCAGATTGGAGAACTTTATTCAACTGTTGCTCCAGTCACTTATTTAATCATCCAGTGTATTATATTTGTATACAATATTTGTAAAACTTTGATTGTTTATAAACATTACCACCAAAAAATGCTAGATGTTTCCACGGTAACGTACATCCTGCATTGTAAAGCATTTTCAACTTGTTTGAAAGTTAACAACCACAAAATACATTAATACATTAGCAAAATAAAATAGTGACACTTATCGGCTTTTTACGAAAAGGCAGCGAACCCAGACACTGACCCTGACGTAGCAGCAGTCCCTGAAGCTGAGGGCCACCAGCGAAGCCGCCGCCAAGGGGGACTTCAGGCCCTTCAGCAGATCCATGCCGCTGACGTGGATGCACTCGGAGAGGTCCAGGGTCTGCAGGTCCTTCAGCATCATAAGCTCTGACAGACCTTTGTCCGTAACCCTCCAGACGCGGGCCAGGTGAAGATGCTGGAGGTCCTTCAGGCCAGAGGCCACGGCCAGGGCCGTCGCATTCGTGAGCTCGGTGCATGAGCTGAGGTCCAGGGTCTTCAGCGCGGGCTGGTGCTTGCAGAGCGTGATCAGAGCCTGGTCGGTCAGCTCCTTGCAGCTCTGAAGGCACAGCTCCTCCAGGTGCAAGCCCTCAATCTTGGACAGGGACTTGAGGGACTCGGGCGTGATTCCGGTCCTGCTTAGGTCCAGCCCCCGCATGGTGCCAGCCTGCTGCTGGAGCAGCTTAAGCAGATTGCGCAGAGAGAGCATCGCAGAGGAGTCTGGGCCGATGGGGCAGCCCCGGTACGGGTCAAACTCGAAGGCGATGTGGCACCCGGCCAGAGACAGCCGTCTGAGGCGTGGGGTGCAACCCGTCAGGCGGTTGAAGGTCAGGTCGGACAGGTAGCGGAGGTCAGAGAGCTCCAGCTCTTCCAGGTGCCTCAGCGCTACCTGCACCTCCAGCCGGCTGTCCTGCTGGCTGAGGAACGCTCCTGACATGAAGAGGCTGTCGAGGCCTCTCAGATCCAGGCGCCGGAGAGCAGTCAGGTGGGGTAAGAGAGCCAGCAGGGAGGACTCCGTGATGCTGCTTCCCGGAAGCGAGAGGCTCTCCAGGCGGGACCCCAGGTAGCGGCCCACCTCCGACAGCACTGCCCGTGACACCGCAGACCCGTCAAGGTGGCTGATGACCAGGCCGCACTGAGGTAGCCTGGCAAGCCCCCGCACAACATCCAGGGAAGACAGAGAGGCTGGCAGCTTGAAGGTTAGCTTTTTCTGCAAGGGATCCAGTACAAACTTTCATAACTCTGATATCTTGTTACACAATGTTTTTACTGACAGATTTAGGGCTGGGCTATATGGCAAAATAATTTATCAAAATAATATTTCTGAATCAGATGATATGACAATCACAATATAATTCAAGTCATTATTTTTTTACTTCAAGGTTCCACTTTTGCTCAAATTCTCTTAAGAATCCCTTAAAACAGATTCAGAACACAAAAAAATATGAATTAAGTGCAAACTGAAATCTAGTTTTAATAAATCATACAAAACTTGTTTGTTTATTTACTTACTTATTTTTTGTCATAGAAAACACCAGTACTGTTTGATGCTGGTTTGAACCCTGTTTGGTTGCTGGTTTAACCCTGTTTGGTTGCTGGTTTAACCCTGTTTGTACTGTTTGTTGCTGGTTTTTTCCTCCCTGCCTTGCAGCCCAGTCCAGGGAACGGGTTCGTAATTGTTGGTTGCTACCCGTCCCAAATTTTACGGGATCGTCAGTTAGGAAAAATAATATTTTGAACCCCAATTTCTCCTGTATTACCCCCTCACCCACCCCTGATCTGCAGATATTATCGTGGGGGGGTGGGGGGCGATGGCATCCTTTATTTTAAATGTTGGCATCTGACTGTAAGCAGTTGCATTCTGTGTGTTCAACTGGGTGGCAAATGTTCCCAGTATTTCAAGTTTTAGTTGGCATGAGTTTTCACCCGTTTATAGTACACAGTGCCAGGTTGTTCCTTGTAGGACAATGAATTGGCAAAGTACCGCCACAATATCGATGTCTTTTATCTCGTTTATCCTCAACATCTCCATTTGTAAAAGACAATGTGTCTGCTGAGCTGTTGCTTTCTTCGCCGACACTTGAGATCAGGGGTACCGCTCGAGGTTTTGGGCCCCCGATCCAAACCATCACCGCCCCACCCGCTTTACGGAGCCCCAGGTGTGTGCTTCCTCTGAGGGAGCACTCATTTCTCCTATAACTCATATCTATTGCCAACTCCACCAACCTTGAAGTTCGTTTGTTTGGACGTAAGTTGTCCGTTATTAAAAGACCATATTAAAAGTTCGGTATTGCGTTTGTTTCTGTAACGTGACTGGCTGATATGTGCTATCAAACAATGTTCCTTATCAACACTTTCTTGAAGCTTTACCTTTCCTTATTGTTTAAATTTTGTACAACAATAAATCAAAATATCGTTCATAGCCTATATTAAATCAAGTGAGACCTCACTGTCACACTAACCATGTTCAGTACACTGCATAGGGGACCGCGGTGCTCCATGTCGACCTACACACTAAGTGCATGTATAGACTGGACTGGACAGGACAGGGGACACGATAGTGGCATTGACACAAGATGTAACGGTACACGCTGATGGAATGTTTAGAATAGTCATGGTGGCCCAGCCCTACTGACAATATAAACATTTCACAGGTTATTGCTAAGATAAGAGAAAGGGAGTTTTAATTGAAAACAATGAACACATTACCTGGAACTGACTGTCTTGGCTGGCGATATACCAGCGCCTACAGACCAGCGAGGCTTCCTTCCTGTCATGTACTTTCAGGAACTTGAGTATGTAAATGATTACCTGTTCAGAGGGACAGAAATTTTAATCAACTATGTGCCAGTATAAAACAAGCTCAGGAATTAATTGGTGGATTATTCAACTTTTATTCTACTTATTCTAAATTCACAAATTTAACGCAAACAATAAAATGTCTTTCACTTTAGTATACAAGTATAGGTTACAAGCCTACATGTACTGCGTATATTTCGAACTGGAAATGGAATGCAATGAGACTTCATTAAGAAAACACATAAAGGTGCATGGATAATACCTCCGAACATTTACCAGACATTTTTATCCAAAGTGACGTACCTTTTTTTAACATAATAATAAAGTAGGAAGGTTATAGTCCCTGGAGCATTTGGAGGTTAAGAGATTTGGTCAGTGTCCAGTACCGATCCCAGCCTATGTGGCGCCCTAGGCGGGCATCAATACCAGCACTCCATATCCGAGGCTAAATGAAATTGGTACCGTTAACAGAAGTTAGCGGCCGCCTATAGGACTACCTGGCCCTGCAGGTGCCCAACGGTAAAATCACTGTACTGACTCCGGGATTTGAACCGACAACCTACAGGAACAGATTCCTTACCCGCTGAGCCACAAACAGATATAGTCTTATGCTGAGCAAATATCTTTAATTACTTATGAATGTTCATCGTAACCACTGTTTTTTTTTTCTTTTTTAGATACTGCATTGACTGTCGTGTTGCCACTTAATAAAACCTCCCTGTCCGCAGGTAAAACCACCTAAAGCTGTCCCACGCATGGCACGGTTAATCACATGTCAGGTTATTAATTTAATTCAAAAGTTATATCGTTCATCCAACCATTTTCATAGAGCCAAAAATATCGGAATATTTACCTCGATTGGCAATTCGGGGGTTTCCATTATAACTTCAGTCTCCCAAAGTCAGCAGGTTATAACACTGAGGCACTCGGTTCGGCAACGGGTCGTCTCAATAAAACGCCTGACAGCCTGCAATTCACCGATCTCCTTCCTACGAGTCTGTCATCTTCATCTATGGATTTCTTTCACCCTTTCACCTAATCCTGTTATAAAGATCTGGGTAGACTTCGACCATAATTAATTTACATTATATCGTACAGCTTCCTACTGTGGATGTCTCTGCGCTGCTATTCACACCGCCTACAGAAACAATCCCAGCCAACCAAACGTCACTCGAGTGCCGCCTTGCATGCTGGGATGCGTAGTTTACTGTGCAGTTACACAGCCATGCCGAGAGTGTCATTCCATACGGTTGGGCGTTTATATTCCGGAGGCATGAGTTTACAACAAACTCATCGCATGTGCTTTCTGATTTGAAGACCCTTTGGGGCGTTTAGTTTTTATTGAAAATGGTCAAACAAAATAGATAGCCATTGTCCCCTGAAGTTGTTTCTGGATCATTCATTTCAGATCTGTTCTGTTTTTACGGGTAGTTTTTAAATTGGTGCAAGACAAGTGCTAATTTGAAAAAAATTAAATAAATTACATTAAGGGAAACATTGTCCACACACCCCAACGATCAACGAGTTCTCTGCATTTAACCCATATGTAACAGCAGTGGGCAGCAATTATTTATCACCCAGGGGGCAGTGCTTGTGGGTCAGTACCCTGCTAGTCAGAACCAGTAACCTTCCAATCACAAGAGCGCCTACCTAACTATTAGCCCCCACTACCCCAGTCATAGGCATTTTATATGATTAATAATATTACGATTATAATAAAATTAATATTCATATTACGAACATCGCATATTTTATCCCGTGCTCTATAACATTCCGTTTCTTAGTATAAAAGACAAAGCGACTCCTAATAAGCAGATTTTCCCAAGGAAACAAAACTTTGTCTGTGTTGTCAGCGCAAATTTCTTGAGAAAGAAATAAAAATCAAAAACGATACAATTCCATATCGTTATAACCCGACGATTTATTGGTGTCACTTATGATAATCCCTATTCAAAATATAAACTGCTGTATATATACAGCCGTTCCTTAGACGGCACTAGTGATTTTCCATTCAAGCAGGAAGAAGCAGGCGAAGGAAATGACGAAATAACCGGGCGCCGCAATTACTTTCGTTCAATGCTGATGTGTTGCTGCAGTTGGTTGTTTGATCATTTCTTTACTACAGAAATTAAGCTAAAATACACCCCTAGAAGTGCATGTCGATAGTTAGAATATTTTCTGCGACATATTACGGGTCTGAAATACACAATGCCGGTATGTTATGCTAATGACAGGTTTTGATAAAGGTTCCCAGTTTGCTATAATTAGCTAGCCTGATCACTCCTATACTTTGTTAAACGTGTATGACAAATAGCATAATATACTATTACCATATATGAATTGACAGTAATTTTGATTGATATATTTTGTCTGTTAGACAGGTGTCGGTACTTCGCTATATAATATTGTCTTTATTGTTTGTATTGATTAGTGATTTTATTTCACACAGAAATTCTTTTTTCTATTAATCAGTTGTCTGCAAACTAGACAAGTTTCCTTTACTAAGATCTGTTTTCTATTTCTTAATATTCAGCCAAAAGGAAAGGTAGGAACAAAAGGCAAGAAACAGATATATGAAGAGAATATTGCCACGCTTAAATTCTATACAAGGGTCATTCTTGGAGCAAACGTAAGTCCCCATTTGCAGTGTTTATCAGAATGCATTTATGGAAAAAAAAATGTCTGAAATTTACGTGAATTTTAAGGAGAGTAACTTTTGCGATCTGCATGACCGTATCGCACGTTTTTACGTTTCTTCGCAGGCAATATTCGTTGCTATCAACCTAATGCTCTATTATAGCAGTTCAACGGTTTGGACATGGGTAAGATCGACTGACTGAAATCATGCATGCTTTATAGAGAACATGTAACTTTTATATAACAACATATCTTGCATTACATGTATTTTCAAATTAAAAATGTGGTGCTGTAGGATATTAATTATTGTGGATCATTGGATAGTCTGTTAATTAGAACACAAGAACATAAGAAATTTACAAACGAGAGGAGGACATTCAGGTCTTGTTTTAATTCCCCACATATATGCAAGATTTTCTATCTAGGATGGAGGGAACTTTTAGGTTTTGTCACAGTTCAACAGCTTTGCTCCACGTTCTTGTCTTTCTGTAGATCCTGTTGGTGTTTGCCCTGTCGGTCTACATGGGCAGTTACCAGTCCATGTCTGCCATGGCCAAGCCTAGCTTTGCGGACGATGGCAGCCTACTGGATGGTGGAATAGATCTGAACATGGAGCAGGGCATGGCAGAGTGAGTGTTGAGTCTGCCTCAGGTGAGCAGGTGCTGCTCTCCCCTGCAATGCCCTATATTGTACCAAGAGCTGTTCATGGCACAAAAAAATTCAGCTTCGTCTAAATTACAGTCCTGGTTTGAAACAATTTTAAATTTATTTCTGTGTGAAAGTTCAGGTTAAATATATTTCTCTTGTGTGCCAGCAGAACCAGTGTGGATATATTAGGAATAGTACTTTTTTTTGTGGTTTAATGTGGATTCTTGTGTTGTTTTTTTTCTTAAGGTTGGTAGTGATCCTTGCAATTGAGTGACTGTTTCTCTCAATTTAGGCACCTTAAAGATGTGATTTTGCTCACTGCCATTGTACAAGTTCTCAGCACAATATCATCTTACTTCTGGTACCTCTGGCTTCTGGTAAGATCTGCTAGAGTACCGGGAAGTGCACGCCTGTTTTCTCACTGCTGGTGAGCTCATCTTTCTTACCGCACTCTTTGTCTCTGCTCTTCAGGCTCCCATCCGGGCTTTGTATTTGCTCTGGGTAAACTTCCTGGGTCCCTGGTTTTCAGCGGGGACTCCGGCTGCCACAGAGGAGGTTAACGAGAAGAAACAGAGAAGACAGGAGAGACGACAAATCAAGAAATTTTAGCTTGGCAGAATACTGATGTCTGATAATGTTTTAAATTATTATGAGATAATCTGCTTTTCTCATATTGGGCTAAAAGTGAGGGGCCCAACTGGTAAATCTGTCATTGACTGTAATTTATCAGCATGTCCTGACAATGACAATGTTCTTTTTCCCTTTCTTAAGCATATAAAATCAAATTGAGTCCATTATTCGGTTTTTCCTCACTGTTATCTTGAGTTGTCTGGCGAAAGGTGCTCATTGAATGGCTGTACTGTTCCTCAGGTGCCATTTCATGTGCAAAGGCTTGGACATTTTTTTTTTTGAGTAATGAGGGTTGTAAGATGTTAACATGACATTTTGAATGTCTAATAAGAGAACCAATGTTAGTGTCATGATTTTCAGAAGGGATTTAAAAATAGACTGCTCTAAAACTGTGTATCTTTATATTCCTGAGGCAAACTGATCTATATTAGAACCTGAAACTAGTCTTTCATTTGTTTGGTGTCATTAATACATTACATTTGTTTCAGTATTACAAATTGGTATATAATTCCGTGGTGTACATTGTTTCATAAATCACCAGGGCTATGCATGTTGAAATATGTTCAATCAGGAATGTTAAGTGTCATTCCTGATGGGGTTATACAGCTTTATTAGGATCATATATTTTGTCAATTTTATTTTGATAAAATACATATGATTGCAAGTGCTCTGGAAGTACATTATGTATTATTGGAATGAAATTATAAATAGTGCAGGAAATTGAGGAATATTGCTATAATTTTATAAGAGTATAACATCCCTAAAGACTTTATAAACGAATTATGAAAATGGTTTAGCCTTGGTGTGTGTCAGCTGTGTCAAACCAGTTACTACAGTTATTACAGATTTTGCGATTAAAGATTTAGTAACAGAACTACTTGGCCTGAATGGAAATTGGTGCAAAGTGCTTAGCAGAAAATGTTGTGACCAACTGATACTGTGCTGTAGGTGCATTATCTACCAAGTAATGCAGGAGTTTCCAGCTCTGGTCCTGGAGAGCTAATGTCCAGTAGGTTTTCTGTCCTACCTGGCTTCTTATGAGCCACACCTGTTCTCAGGTAAATACCAGTAACAGGTGCACCTCATCAGAAGCCAGATAGAACAGAAAACCTGCTGTAATGATTCTTGTTTCCTATGATGCTATTTGGACAGTTTTTAATCTATTACAATTTTCATTGATTATGCACGTATTCAGAGTGTGTGTTTGAAAAACGCCGATTATAATGGCTCCTAGTAGATTTTAGTTCTGTACATACTCAGTCGTGCAGTGAGGCACATAACTCATGTCGTGCCAATAGTTGCCATCATTCGCATTTGTGGTATTACAATACCGAACATGCTTTTAATTCACATCCCAGCGAACTTGTGATCCCTCGGTGAGGCGCAAAATGAATGACGTCACTATTTCTTGGACTATTCGTGACTTTCATTGGTAGTTAGTAACTAAGGCGGTACCGCACGTGCCCGCGTATTGCAGAAAACTGAGGCGTGCGTTGAAAAAATAAACTCGCTATCTCATTTAGCAGTAGAATTTGATCTCTTACACACAGATTGTGCTGGTAAACTTTGAATAATTATTTGTAGCTGTTATATTTATCACAGGGCAAAGACGCATGGTACGGTTGCTAAGCGTACTTTGACCAATCAGAAAGGCCGTACCTGCGTGGGGCGCCCGGACTGCCTGAGTCGAGGGCAACGAAAACAAACATGTCAACAGTTAGGCTAAGAATGCCCGGATAGACTGTTCATTTTTCTAAAAAGAAAATAAATCCACTCAGCTGGAAATGTTAGTTTATTTATGAAGTGTTTGAACATCGGTAAGTACCCCATTTTAACTTGCATCTGAGAGAATTAGCTGAGCATGCAGTCTAACTAACTAGCTAGCTGGTTTATCATTACGTCAGCTCAGTATCACGCCAGGTTCATTTAATTGTTTTTTCGTTTTATAATATTCAGGGTCTATACTATAATAGCGACATTTTGCTGACGGTCATGTTCGATTTTAATTGTGTTTGCTAGCTGTTCGTGTAGCTCAGTTGTTAGGTATTCAGCAGTCATTATCTTAATACCATTTGCTGAAGTTGATTGTATTTAGTACGACAGCACATTTTAATTGTTACTTTTATACTTTTCCAGTTTCATTGTGCATGCACGCTTCTGCTAACAACTTTGCTCGAACACTTTCTGCATCCCGTAGTGACAGCAATACAGATAACATTGTAAATTGCTGACAATTACCTATTTGCGCTGTCTTGTATCTCGATCTTTTTGTTATAAAATATTTCATTATTAAACTCTTTCTTCTCTTTACAGGCACCAGAAGCAACTGCAATGAAAGTGAAGTGACGTCATTGATTAATTTAATTAACCTTTCTTGTGTTTTTTTTTTTTTTTATAACTTCACATATATTTGAAGAACCAACCACAGAATAAACGTGAAAAGATTGCCATTATATTTTTGTATTACTCGTTCGGTTAGCATGGCGGCGGTCAGCACAACTAAGACGTCATGGCGATTGCGTGAGTTGCAGCCTTATTTGTTTCGCAGATTTTTTTTGAGATGATGTTTTCCTTGTAGAAAATATTTTATCAGCATACACCTAATTATAAAATCAATGTAAACTGAACGAATATACTCAGCTGAACACAATGTAAAGCAAAGGGTACTGGCAAGGGGTCTTGTCATTGGATAAGTTAGGAGAGTGTTGTAGAGAGTGGTGTACAGGGTAATGGGGATTTGGCTGCACTTGAATTTTCACCTTGCAATGTGCTTGCACTCTATTGCTGTTCCTTGGTTCTTTTTCAGAGGAGATTGTGGCACATTCCAGCAATGTGTCCTCGCTGGCTCTGGGGAAAACGTCAGGCAGGCTGCTGGCCACGGGTGGGGAAGACTGTCGGGTGAACATCTGGGCAGTCAGCAAGCCCAACTGCATAATGGTATTGAACAAAGGGCTTTTTGTATTTTATCTCCCATCTGGTTCAGTATTCAGTTGTACTTGGCTTTGGTCTGGGTTGTTACCTTTCCTGCTCCTGAATTCTCTGTATCTTTCCCATTCCTTATACCAAATAGTGTTGTATTCTTGGGCCTTCTAAGTAATGGAAGGTGTTCTGTCTGTGTCGCAGAGTCTGAAGGGACACACCAGCCCGGTGGAATGTATGCAGTTCAGCAGCTCGGAGGAGCAGGTGGTTGCGGGATCACAGTCTGGGTCACTGCGTGTCTGGGACCTGGAGGCAGCCAAAAGTCAGTCTGATGTTTTGTCTGAATCTTATTACATTTCTCTCCAACATTCTCCATTCCTTCATGACTTGTTAAAATATATAAAGAAGCAGTGCTGTAATGGTTGTTTTGGTAGGTCTGTGTTGCTTGTTTTATATCTTTTGGTCCTGTTCGGACAGAATTATTTTTACCTTAGGATGCATTGCAATTGAAGCAATTACCAACGTTGTCCATAATTTAAATCCATTCTGAATCTGCTGTGTCTTTGTGTTTTAGTTTGTTAATGGAACAGGGCACATAAGAAATAAAATTCTGTTCTCATTTAATTTTTAGATTCGCTAACTCTGATGTTAAAATTTGGATAGGATTAGTTTTATGTCCGGCTATCTCTGGTAATTGTGAAAATGACCTGTTTCTTATCCCATTTGAATTGACCAGTCAAATGCCTTTGATACTACAAACTTAGCCAACCTCAGTAAAACCAGTCCTGTCTGAATTGGGCTTTTGTGTTATATTGCATAATGTTATATGTTGTATATTACAGCTTGAATTAAATTGTCCTCTGTCTGTCTAGTACTTCGTACTCTGATGGGACACAAAGCGAACATTTGTAGTCTTGATTTCCATCCTTTTGGGGAATATCTAGCCTCAGGCTCCATGGACACAAATATCAAGGTGAATAAGACCTAGTTAGACTTCACATGGATTGAACTTTTGTAACTTTTACTTTGGGTTACGCACCTGAACTTCTGGCTGGCACCTAATTTACATCTACTTTGCTTTTTTTCTCTTTCAGCTGTGGGATGTTAGAAGAAAAGGGTGTGTGTTCAGATACAAGGTAAAAAGCTTTTTTTTCCACTTCCATTCTAAGCAGAAAGTGCTTGTTTTTCTATTGCTGTTACATACATTATTGTCCAGTGGTTTATGCATAAAAATGATCTATTAAAAATCATCACACTTTACGCTCCGTAAAAATAATCGGTTCTTTCTACCTTGCGTTCCTTTTTTATCAGATGGTCTAAACTGGTTTTAGTACCGGTGCTTTTATGATGTGAATAAGCCGCATAATTGGTCATTCTTAATGAAACTGACAAGGTAGTGCTATTTTAAATAGTAAAATAAGTATTTTATATCCAATGGCTAAGAGAAAGCAAAAACAAATATGGCAAACCATTTTGTGTATGATAGCTGTGAATTTTGGTACATTTCGAATTCTTAGCTTGTTGTACAATTATATAACAAGTCACAATATGTGTCATAAAGCATGTGTCCTGAAAGAATTGCACAGAAATGAGTAAGGAGTGTGTAAACTGTATAATTATTGTATGCACAGAATCAGAAATTGTATACACACTTGTAAAGGATATGTAACAGAGAGACCCCCCCCTTATAGTCCTTGCAGCCTATATAGGGAAGCTCTTCCTTATTTGGTTGAGCTGAGCCTAAGCTGATGTGGATAAATGATTCCTGTTAGTTTGCCCAGTCTGCCCAAGGAGAGTTGGTGTTTGTCCCAGAATCGCAGCCAGCCTCTAAAATAGCTGCTCACATAGTTCAACCATGAATTGCAGCCTCTGCCAAGTGCTTAATAAAAGGACCGGACGGATATATCCAGTGGTGATGAACGCTGATTATTTCAATAAAATGAAATGGTCCATTAAAATATCCATTCTAGTAAAAAAAGAAACTGCAACTTGCTGCCTCAAGTCTAATGTGTTTGTGTGTCTGTGTGGGTCCATGTGTTGTGCTTGGTTGAGCCTCTGCACTTGATAATATATTTTCTCAGTTGTTTTTGAGCTGATATTCATGCTTATATTTACAGGGTCATACGCAGGCAGTTCGGTGTCTGTCCTTCAGCCCCGATGGGAAGTGGCTCGCCTCCTCCAGTGACGACTCCACAGTGAAGGTGAGTGGCTTCCGGTCTGCCGTCTCACTGTGCGGGTAGAGCAGTGAAGGTGAGTGGCTTCCGGTCTGCCGTCTCACTGTGCGGGTAGAGCAGTGAAGGTGAGTGGCTTCCGGTCTGC
>JABJVO010000020.1:23215880-23230912 GCA_026770805.1 Boulengeromyrus knoepffleri
CGTCTCACTGTGCGGGTAGAGCAGTGAAGGTGAGTGTCACTTATTCCTGTAAAGGTACTTAAGAAACTCTGTGCTTGACACCTCTCAAAATATATATTTAAACATTTAAAAAAAAAAAAAAAGAAAGAAAAAAATTCATGCTCTGGTGAATCGTTGATAGTCATAAATTCCACTTTTAATGTCCCATCCATAATGCTGTTTAGATGTATGTATTTCTAACCTATAAATTCAAAATTCATATATTATGACTCGTCTTTTCAGTCCAGTAGGTTATATGCAAAATAGATGTGGAAATAGGCTCATTAATACTAAGCTTGTGAACTTTGTTTGCCAATATGAGTCTAAATGTCACGTTCAGAATGCTGGAATTGCCCTTGTCAGGTGTCAGATTAAGTGTCTTTTTTCCCCAAAGTGAAAGCCATCACCCTCAGTTTGAGGATTTCAAAAAATAAATTCAAGCCTCCTATTCACTTTCATGCCATCAGTTGTGGGACTTGACTGCTGGGAAGATGATCACAGAATTTACCGCTCATACTGGTGCAGTCAACATCGTCCAGTTTCATCCCAATGAGTACCTCCTGGCGTCCGGCAGCTCTGACAGGTGCGCCTCTGAAAGGCTTTGGGCTCACATTCAGCACGATTTCATCACTGGAATTTGATAGCATAGTGCTGTCAGTGTGGGATTCATTAGTAAGAACTGAAAATGACAGTAATGGGTAAAAGTTGGACCAGGTGGACGATCAGGAGAAAATGACTGTTGATCTGCTTCTGTTGTGATTGGTTCTGTGGTTCAGGACCATCAAGCTATGGGATCTGGAGAAGTTTAAGATGATCGGCTCCTCTGAAGGAGAGACGGGAGCAGTGAGGTTTGTGTTGGGTTTTACTGAAACGTCTGGACAGACCCCATCCCCCGTGTATTAAAAAGTCCCCTTTACTGAGATCCCTGTAACCCGAACGCTGCACTCCGTCTTCTGTAAGGTGCATCACGTTCCACCCGGACGGATGCTGCCTGTACAGCGGTGCCCAGGACGCCCTGCGCGTTTACGGCTGGGAGCCCGATCGCTGCTTTGACGTGGTGCCTGTCGCCTGGGGCAGGGTTGCTGACTTGGCCATATGCAACAACCAGCTGGTGTGTCAGTCCCGCTCGCTCACTCTTCATAGAGCAGCTGTAACACGGAATGGAACTAGGAGCACAATAGGAAAATCTCCACTAGTTCTGTCTTTCAGTTGACAGTTTCATATGCAGCAACTAAGTCTTGAAATCTTTCACTTGACACCACACAATATTCACCTTGAACAAGTTAAGTACACACCAGGGCCGGTTCTGGCACGTAAACAAGCAAACATTAGGTTGTTCTTAATCACTATGCTGCCTGCTTTACTTGTATAAATGCATAAAGAAGATTTGGACATGATATTGGTACATTTAGCCTTTCATCTTTTCAGTTTGTTGTCCTAACTAAGCTGGTTCTTTCTTTTTCCCTCCTCTCTTATGCTCTGTCTCCTATCAGATTGGAGTCTCATATCACTTAACGAATGTCTCCTCATACGTTGTGGATCTGAATCGTGTGAAGAAGTCGGGGTCAGTGATCCAGGGAGTTATCCAGGATGATAAGCCTCTCACAGAGCCTGCGCCCAAGGGCACCACCATCCGCCGCAACTACGAGCGTCCTCTCACAACTTGTAGCAAACAGAGGTAATGTCCGTCACGCTCTGTCCTCGTACAATACTTCTTCGGTCCATGTTCGAAATCTCCGAATGCTTCTGGCATTTTAAAGATAAACGGCTAACTTGCATGTTCTGTATAGAGTGAAGCAGAATCTGGACACGGACCGACGCAGTCCTGAGGGCCAGAGACGCAGCCCCAGCAGCGAGGAGGAGCGGGAAGAGAAGGAGTCCATTGCAGAGATTCGCAATGCAGAAGACTACAAGGAGATCTTTCAGCCGAAGATGGCCATCTGTAAGCCCCGCTTCTTAATGGGAAACTCCCCTCTTACCTTCAGTAATTCTCAAACTCACCCTTGGGGGGGCAGTGTCTTTATTTATTCCAACTGAATAGGTCATTAATTAGGCTTGACTGCTGCTGATTACACCCTGACCATGATGTATGCATATTTTTGTTTTTTGTATTTTTTTTGTACCATTAATTGCTCTAAGAAGTAGGTTAATTAGTAGCTTATATATTTGGAATATGTTGCTTATATATTTGAATATGAAGGTTGCTGGTTTAAATCTGAGTTGCCCCCTGAGCAAGACCTTTAACCCCCAGAAACTACATTTATCCCCAGGATAATTGTTGTGCCAAGACGTTTGTGCTGTTGGCATGAACAGTGGTGGCATGTGCCGTGGGCAGTGGTGGCTTAATGGTTAGGGAAGCGCACTTGTAACTGAAAGATTGCGGGTCGGGATTCGAACCTGCAAGGCACCACTGAGGTACCCTGAGCAAGGTACCGCCCCCAAGTGCTGCTCCCCGGGCGCTGAATTAGCTGCCCTCTGCTATGTCACAACGTCACATATGGGTTAAATGCAGAGGACACATTTCGTTGTTGTGTACTGTGGTGTGTCAGCAGTGACCACTGATCACTAAATTCTAATTCTAAATTCTCATGAACTGACATCACGTCCCAGGGTGCCTGGAATCGGTTAGTTGGCTCCCTGCTAACCTGTTGGAGGATGGATAACCACCAGTCTCTCTCTCAAAGAATACAACTTGCTGTCCATAACTTTTCATTTTCCGTTGCTGTTTAACTTGGCACACTAATGAGGTCATTGGTTGTATCTTATGTGTCCATTCAGGAAAATAACTAATCACTGGCCTATTATTTCTGAATCTTTTAGGAAGCATGGATATAAACAGCTTATGACTGAAGTGCGTATTGCTTCTGAAAAACAATGGTGTAACTTTTTTTAACCAATATCTAGAATGTGCTATTATATGAATCTTGACACCCTAATTATCATTCGATGCCAGTTCATAATCTGCTCAATTCTCTTTTGTAGCTCGCACACCCCCAAGGACAACTGAACCGTTTCCAGCACCTCCTGAAGATGGTGAGTGCTTTGAATATCGCTGACTAGACAAGGGCCTTTGTGTCAGAGGTCGTTCTCTCTAAGGGAAGGTCAGACGATTGTCTTTATCCATCACTTCATGATGACTTTAGAAGGGTCATTATCGCCATTGTCAATATTCTAAAAGAAAGTAATGTTGAAAGACAAGACGCCCAGAGTCAGCAACGTAAACTTTACACACAAAATGCATGTAAATGTTTTCCTAGAAATCTTTCATTTTATGAACCTCTATAAATATTGTAAATGAGCATTATGGAAGGCTACATCAAATCTTTTTTTCTAGAGAGTTTCCTGGTGAAACCCAACCCAGTGATGGAGATGACCCCAATGCCTGACAAACTGGCAGTAAGTGCTGCTGGGAAATCACAATATTAAGTTTGAAATTGATATAATTGTGAAAAAATAATTCCTCTGAGGAACATAGACGCCTCCCGGGTAAATGATGGTCCGTGGTACAATATTTTGAGTTTACAATGTGAAAATGCTTTTCACTTTCAGTGCATTATTCAATACATGAGATATTCAACACTTTATTACAAAATAGGCTTTGTGTTAATGATTTTGTCCAATTGTAGGCTGATGTAAGAGTTCTAACCTAGGCTATGATGTTTGTTCGGTTAGGTGTACTGAATTAAAATTGCCTTATGGTAGGTTTATCAGAACGTAACACCAACATAACCTGTACTTGTAAATGTACAGTGGTACCTCAGTACTTGAACTCATTAGAACTCGAATTTCTTAAAAGTCGAACCAACCAGTAAAAAAAAAAATTACCTAAAACTTGATCTGGATTTTAGTTGTCGAACCGGAAATTAGTCACGCGGCACGTCTTTCAGCAGAAACAAAGGGTAACATTTTTTGGGCCGGGAACCAATTAATTGGTTTTCCATTATTTCTTATGGGGAAAATTCGATCAGAACTCAAACTTTTTAGGATTTGAACCAGAGTTCTGAATGGATTAAGTTTGAGTTCTGAGGTACCACTGTATGTTGAATATGTGTGGAAGTGGAGATGGAGCAGAATGAGTATTTGATGTAAATATTTGCCGGTGCCTTCAGCCTGGGCAACTGAAGATCCACCCTATCGCCTCATCCACACCCGTCGTCAGAGAGCCCACCTTAGTCACAGCTGCTGGCCGCCCCCAGCCCGCCCCCCCCCGCCCCACTGCAGTACAGCACGCTGCCCGTCTCCCACAACCCAAATCTGAACCAACGGTGATCCTGTCCTCCAGAAACGAGCCCATTGGCCTCAACGTGGGCGACTTCCTCCAGGTTAGTCAGGTGGCGTCTGCGTCTGCGTCTGCGTCTGCGCCTGTGCAGATCACCTCTGTGAGGGATGGTCAGAATTGTATATGAGACTATCGTAAAGTAAAGGGACACTGGGGGAAACCAATGGAATAAAGTTGGTTATTGCTGAGAGTTTTATGCTGTTTAGTTTCCTATCATAAGTGTCTTGTATACTTACAGTTTATATTAATGCTAATAAAATGTTTGTGTATATTCGGTGTGGGCAGAGGATGGAATTTGTCCTCCTTTGTGTATGGATTTCTTTATAGTCGTCTTAGAAGTGGGCTTTCCTTTCAAACTCTTAAATGTTTACTATTAATTATCTGGTGCCAGTTTTCTGAACATGAAGAAATAGCAGCTTAATTTTCATGGTTTTTTTTTTTTTTTTTGTTGATATTTTTATTGCTGCTGAATATGTTTTATTTCTTTCGCAGGTGGCCAAGAACAACAAAGCGTCTGTGCTGAGTGATGACGATGCGCTGTCCCAGATCCGCAAGGGCCACGACACCATGTGTGTCATGCTGACCAGCCGGCACAAGAACCTGGAATCTGTCAGGGCGGTATGGAGTAGTGGAGACGTCAAGGCAAGGGCTGGTGTTTGTGGCTCCTAGATAACCGGGGTGGATATGATGGGATGGAAAAAACACTGATTGTGTGACATAGCTAAGGACTAGAATTGTTTCCCATGGCGACCGTAGGTAACTTTGAAATTATGAATCACAAATGGAAGGATTATGTGATGGAGTCTGCTTTAGTAGCTTACCACTTGGAGGACATGATGAATAGGTTATCCTGGGGATCACTGCTTTGTTTAAACAAATGCAAACCAATAATCACTTGGAAGTTTGGATAAACTAGTTGACTGGCAACTCGCTAAACAGACTGGAACCCTTATTACAGAAGACACGCCTTTAGGCTTCTGACGTAATGCTGGATGATTCTCTATGTTAAATAATGGTTCCTGTTATGTCTTAGCTCATGTTAATGTTTACTTGGGGGATCCCTGGCAGTTTGTACATGACTTTGCACACGTGATTGAAGCACGGTGTGACACAAGTCCTCTGCTTTGTGCTTCAGACTTCCCTAGATTCAGCTGTCTCAATTAACGACCTGTCCATTGTTGTAGACATCCTCAACATCCTCAACCTCAAGCCGTAAGTGAATGTCAGTGCATGCTGCTCTTTATGTGAACTGTGTCCTCCGCTTTGTTTCCCAAAGGAGGAGTTCAGTCTCCCTTTGGATCACTGATTTGTGCATTTGTGTCACTTGTTATAACTGGACATTCCAGTAAAGCTGCTGTTTTGGGAACACCTCTGCTTCCATACAGCACTGAACTGCTCTTTGATCTCTCAGCCAGTCTCTTGTGTGTCTTGATACCTTGAACTATTTTCCTTTTTATTTGAATAGCTCTATAAAGATCTTTTTTTTTTGTATTATTTGCCTTGCCGGGTGCTCCGGTTCCACCCCGCCACAGTCCGAAAACATTCTGAGGCTAATTGGGGTTGGCAAATTGCCCGTGGGGGTGAATGGTGAGTGGGTGAATGGTGTGTGTGTGTGAGTGGGTGAATGGTGTGCGGGTGAATGGTGTGTGTGAATGGTGTGCGGGTGAATGGTGTGTGTGTGTGAATGGGTGAATGGTGTGTGTGTGTGAATGGGTGAATGGTGTGTGCGTGTGTGCATGGTGTGCGGGTGAATGGTGTGTGCGTGTGTGCATGGTGTGCGGGTGAATGGTGTGTGCGTGTGTGCGTGTGTGCGGGTGAATGGTGTGTGAGTGGGTGCCGTGTAATGGGCTGGTGCCCCATCCTGGGTTGTTCCCCGCCTTGCGCCCGTAACCTCTGGGACGGGCTTTGGACCCCCCGCGACCCTGAATAGGATAAGAGGCTTCAGAAAATGGATGGATGGATGGATACATCAGCATATGTTAAGTGAACTGTACATGTTTTACATAACTGATGGAAAAGATGGTCAATGTAATATTTAAACTGTTAACTACACCAGAGATGGAAATGTAAACACTCACAGAAGGATGAAATATGTGGCTCTTTCTTTCCTTTTCAAATATTCTGTAGCACTGGATGAAGTATTCGCTTGAATAATGGTCTCATCTGGACGTTCTTCCTGTAATGAATCTCACTAGTAATCAGTTTGCCAAACAATGCCATGGTTTGTTATGTACTTTGTTACCAGATCGCTATGGAAACTGGACCTGTGCACCTCTATCCTGCCCCAAATAGAGGAGCTGCTGCAAAGTAAATATGAGAGGTAAGAGCAGAATGAATGGCAGTATCAGTGATATCCAGCGCGCCACATGTACAGAGAGACTCATAGGCTTTTATAGAATATCTGATATGTTCAGCAAGGGCCCATGGTTTTGCTATCATCTACATTTTGTATTGTGTTTATACAAATCCTTTTTTGCAATACTGACCACTACTACCTCGTTTTTCTGCATTAGTTATGTCCAGACTGGATGCACTTCTTTAAAGCTTATCTTGAAACGCTTCTGGCCTCTCATCTCAGACACGCTTACAGCGCCCCCTTCTGTCGGAGTGGATATATCACGTGAAGAAAGGTGAGGTTTTGCTTTTTACCCACAAATTATCAGTTTACAAAGTCTTTGTGCCGAAAGTTGCATGTGGTGTTTTTAGGAGGCAAAATAAATCTGAAATATTTTAAATATTTCATCGGCGCCTTGCTATAACCGGTGCTATCATGATTGTCATAAATGAGATCTTGTTGGTCGTATGTGTTTCTCCTGGACGTGACCACTGTGTTGGTCAGACACCAAAAATGCAAAGCCTGCTACAAACTGCTGAAGAACCTCAGCAACGTTGTGAAGAACAAGGCCAGTCAGGTGGGTCGACATGGAAGTGCCTTCAAAGAACTACATCTTCTCATGGCTCCTCTGGACAACTGAGAGAAGGGTCATGAAGGAACCATACCCTTGGCATGCTGCCCGCACCTCTGTGTACCCCGGCGCTGGACGCTGTCCACATCTCCTCGTGGAATTGTTCGCCTGACCATCGTGAATGAAGCACTTGTTGCTACCAGCTGGTATGATATCTTAATATAATTCTGCAAGCTGTAAAGGTTTTAACTGATTTTTCTTTTTTTACTTTTTTTGAAATAAGCCACACTGTAGAAAGTTGTCAATCAAAAAGTTTTACAATAAATAAACTTTGAAAAAACTTTTTGTTTATACTTTACCTTACTGCATTGAGTCATCAACGCATCTCCAGTGCTGGAAGTAACCATACGTTTCTACCACATGAATATGACAGTGTGCACAGTTCATACTTACCATGGATAAAGTGTACAACACACACCCATTTCTACAATACGGGCTAATCCTTTCGTTCCATAGTAATCAGTCATGCTGCAGAAACACAACTGTGTGCAATCTTGCAGCCACTAGACTAGAGGGTGAACATCCACTGGTGTCCTATGCATGTAAGATAACAGCGCCCCCTTTTAGATACACATAGTGAAATAAAATCGAAATTCTGACGTTTCAGGTTCTTTTAACCTTTAATCCTTTGCTCATTCAGGAAGCAGCTTCATCACATTTTTCTCAGGTGAGAACTTTCTCTGTAAGTGCAGATAAATTAAAACAAGTATGTGATTATATTCAAAATCAGATAGGTCAATAACTCATTTTATAATTACAATGGGAATTTATTTTACTATACCCCAAATTTCCATAGAGTAAGACTAATAAAATACAACACATTAAGATTTTGTATTTGTTTATTAAAAGTACAAAACCCTATATAAATCTACAGCAGTTTCGTACAAACAGGCGGATGTAAGTAGGTACAAACAGAATTTCATTTTCACAAGTTTCTTTGTTCGGATATCAAGCGAAGCCTCAAGGATCCAGACCTCTTCATTCCTATACTGCTGTATTTAAGCAGTGATTTACCAATCTGAACCAATTACATTTCTTGAACCTTTACTAATTCAGTACCCTGTATGTTTCCCACTGAGGCAAAATGGCATTTCCGCTCCCGTCAATCTTTGATTTACAGGTCGTATCATTCAGAAAAATGCATGCATTGAAACATGAATTGGAATTTCTCAGATACATTATTAAAATATTGCTTATTGCCACAAAGTGTACAAAAGTTTCTGGGGTCCTCTAGCATTTATTTAAATATAGTTTATTTGGTGCAAAGAGGAAACTTTTGTGATGCTGTATCACCTCAATTTTTTTGTTTTACAAAATACAAATGTTATTAAATGCAAAAAACAACATACTTAATCTAAAGTGCAAATTATGTGGAAATACTGTGTCTGGAAGACTCTTTTCTCCCCCCCCACTGTGATAGATACTTGGAAGACTGGATTGGGTCTTCGTATTTCATGTACAGTAATGAAGAACCCAGCCCATGTAGTGCGGACAGCCCACATACAACGGCGAGGACGCTACCAAAAGCTTCAGATAAGCCTGAACATCTAGACTTCACTCCAACACTTGCACTTGCCCCCTCCCCACCCCCTTAAAAGCAACAAATAAATATCGGTACATTGTAGAACAATTTTTTTCTTCAGAGCTTCAGTGACCTTAAACTTATGCATCTAGCACTCTGTCGTCTCTTGCAATGAGTTTTGTTTTTCCTAAGAGAGATGGGGAAAGACAGAGTTAGCAGAGTTACCAGCTAATGAAAATCCATAGCGACCATGCAGGCCAGCTCCGTGTCAACAGCTGTGATGGAAGGAAGATGGATGAGCTCAGCCAGTCAGAATCCGTACAGTGAGCAAAGCGGGGCAGCAGTTACGGAGCACAAGGAGCAGTACAGGGCAGAAAGATTTCCAGTGAGTCTTAAGAGTGTGGAACTGTAAGCTGATCCCTGATGCATGTGTGTATTTTAAAGGTAAAATTGCACAATATTTTTGTTTGTTTGTTTAATACATAAACTCTAAGGCAAACTATGGCGATTCAAGCTTATACATTCTTACAGACAATGCAGTCAATGTTGACTGCTTTTGTTTGATAATTATCAATATTCATCCAGTATATCCAGTATACACCCTATTATAAGTCAGGATTTAATTATAAGTCAGGATCTTCATTTGTTTTATCAACTATTATTTTGCACACAAGACTTGAGTTTAACTTAATCGTGATAGCAATATGAGTACATTTTTAAATGCTGTCATTGTGGTGAAATTTACATACTAGAAAAGATTCTTTTAGGAATTTAGAAGGCAAACCAGCGTGAACAATGACCGTTATTTTCATTTCAGTTATAAATCAAACCTGACTTATAGTGGAGGTGGAGCCAGGGTGCCGGCAGGGTGCACTGACCTGAGGCCTGCTGAGATGGTGACCTCCTGCGCATGCTGCCTGGTTTCCTGGCCGTCGTGCTGATGATGGAGCTGACGCTGCTGGCACGGGACAGGGGCAGGGACACGGGGGTCATGGGTGGAGAGTCCAGCTAGATAAAGCAAGTCCCAGACCATGTCATGCTTGGGTAGGACGCCCATTACGGGTACTAACTGCATAATTCCAATCTTAGAATCAGAGTCTTTATAGCCACGGGATCAACACCAGTGTAAATTTTTGTTGGCTCAACTTGCTTTTGCTGGAGACACTGTGACAAAGACAACTAACAATTGCAAGATAGAAGAGACAGAAGAGAGAGGAGTAAACCCAAGGTACGTGATAAAGTAGCTCAAACTCAAGCAGTGTAAATGTGCAAAGCTTGTGGTAAGAGTAACTCCTCTCTATACGAAGAGCTTATTGGTTTAGAGTGAGTGCCAGCAGTATTTCAGGCAGTTGACATCAAGCACAATGCAGATATCCCTTGAGTTTTCATATAGACAATTGAAACCAATTTCTTTTGCGAATGTTGAGCAAATATAAGGCAGATTTTTTTCAGTTAGAAGTAACAGGCGGAGTCGAGATTTGGGAATTCCATGAATTTTTTCGCTGAGAGCCACACCTAGTTCTCTAGTGACGCCTTCACCTGTTCCTGTCTACAGTTACTATCTCCACACCTTTGTTTCAAGCTGTTTGGTGACTCCTGTGATTATCTATTACGATAGTGCTCAAAACTTTCTCCCATTGAAATGAATGGTAACTATTCCTCTTGATTTCACTTTACCAGAATCATGTTAGGCTCGTAAGTGGGGTACACCTGAGTGTGTGCGTCAAGCGCCGACCACGCAGAAGAATAAAAGCTTTGCGATCAGGGCGTGAGAGACTGGCGGGAAGAGGGATTAGATGCGATGCAGCGTCAGTCTGCGGCTGGCCAGGACTAGGCGTTTACCTCCAGGCTGTCATTGGTGGGAGAGGAAGACGTGGAGTTGTTCTCGGGGTGCTTTCGGCCAGCCGCGGCACTCAGCTCCACAGTCCGCACTCGCTGGGCAAACTTCAGGGAGCAAACGGACTCGCACGTATTGCTGTCCAATGGGGAAATCTGAAGGAGGGAGCAGGTCATGTGACTCTCGCACAATCAGACTGATCGTTAACTAAAGGTGCACCATCAAAAGCAAACTTCATTCTCCAACAGCAAAATTATACTCCTCAAAAAAGGACAAAGACAATTAAAGAGTTAATGCAGTACAAGCTTAGATCATGGTCACCACACACTTGATGTACATGTTTGTACCTAAAGGCATAATTTTTTCCATTGACGACCCAAAACCACATTTATTAGTAGAACTTCTTTCCTTCTGCCACTGATTAAACGTTTGTCTTAGATATGATCCAAGCCATCATCATTAATTTGAAAACTCACTATCGCTAAACCTGGGTACACACCAAGCGTACAGGAAAAAAAAACTACTGCCAGCCAAGGCCAACAAGCAATCAGCCCCTCGACTGTGTGAATTAGTGCTGGAACACACCGGCACGACTAGAGGTGACATACAGCCCAATCAGAGAGTCAGTTTCACTAACTAGCGCCGATGCCAATTCAGCATGCTCAGCTGGCCAAAACGGTGTCCAATTGTGCTGCATACACCAGTATGACAGGAGTCACTGGCTCTCATCAACAGCTCGACAACTTTCAACAGCTTCCGGTGGCCGAAAAAAAGCTTGGTGTGTTTCAGGCATTGCACTGTTAGCCAGGCGTTAGTTTGAAGTCACCTGTTGTTTTATAATGGCGTATTGATTTACTACTGTGATTCATCTAGCTGTCATTATGTGTGTGGCTATAGGAAATTTGTCAACAGTGCTGTGGTATAATTACTTTTATCGGCAACTTTTAAATAGCTTATACATCATAGGGGGTACATGTTTAACCCTGGTCGCATGCTGCCCAGATGCCGTTTGGCCGTATCTGCCTGATGCTGACAGCGCCCTCGCATACCTGCACCAGCATGAGGGTCTTGCTGTCCCCGCTCAGCGAGTCCTGCAGCAGGTAGGTGAGGCGGGAGTTGCGGAAGGGGATATGCGGCTGCTTGCAGCGCAGGGCGTGGATGACGTCTCCCAGGGCGGACAGGGATTTGTTGATGCACTGCGCCTCCCGCAAGCGGCTGCCTTCGGCACCCGACTTGGCAATGCGCTCCGACCCGGCAAGATCCACAAGGTTGAGTTTTCCTGCAGGGGAGGGGAAAACATCTGTTAGGTACCCATTTTCACACAGATTGCATCTTTTAGGACACTTAAAAGGATTTAAGTACAAAATCAAGCAATATAAGTAAACGAAACACTGGAATAACATGCTAGAATTAGTGGCTGTAACAGTGATAATCCATGATATCTCCCCCTTTATTAACCCCCTTTATTTGTACTTTCCTGCATTTTTGAAATGCTCAAATATTTACATAATGTATAATGTATACAGGGTTTGAGTCCACAGGGGTATTGGCCCCAGCTGAAAGCTGATTGGTCCCTGGAGTGCCCCTTCCCTTGTCACTCACCGATTCAGAACATATCATTGGCTAATATGGTTGGCCCCTCTTATGGCACCACCTTAAACATCCGAGAATTGCCCCTGTGTTTCTAGGTCAGGGCTCTTCAAATCTGGACCTCGATTCCAAATCCAGGCCTTGTTTTCAGTTCTCCTGGGTAGTTAGTTTAATAATTACTGATTCTGATTGGCCAGAGGCTTCACACCTGGCTCACAGGTAAAGGAAGGCTGGAGAATCAGCAGTGCTCGGACCTTGAGGACTGTGATTTGAACAGCCCCGTTCTAGGTAGCGTACATCTAGGTAGCGTAAAATAATTGTTTTATTATCTGTATTGTTATTTTTTGCTGATCCTATGGATCCTGTCCTTTTTTTTGTACTGTCTTTTTCATTAATGCTGCTGTTTCTCAAAGAATTTCCCCATTGTGGGATTAATAAAGTCTAATCTAATCTCTAATCTAAGATAATGGGACTCCAAAAGAAAAAAAAACTCCCCAAGTAGGATCTAAACAGTGGTCACTACTAACAATCTAGGAGGCTAATCAGTTACAGAGAGTATGGTGACAGAAGGTCACCTGGGACGCAGATTCAGTGCTCATGCTCTGACCTGCTGTGCGATGACCAGTGGTGGTGTTGAAGCCGGTGACAGTGACGACGAGCAGAGCGTGAGAACGGGAGCTGTGTTCATTCAGGTTGGTACAGGCCGTCACCCGGTTCACATGGCCAAGTCCAAAAATCTACGAGGCGAGGAGGAGTGAGTTAGCACCTTTGAGGTCAATTCTAGAAGAAACCCCATGTAAATACCTCTACGTTGGTTTCATAGACTTTGTATACACTACAGAACTATAAAATTTCTTATTAATTTTTTAATTTTAATTTTTTTATAGTAACTGGTAGTAATGAAAGTAATGATTCATTGCTGCCACTATAAAACTTTATGTGACCAACATGGAGAGAGAAAAGCCACAAGCCAGGCTTTTGTTAGGCTAAGTCAGTTAAGGATTTTGTCTTCTTTCCTCAAACACGTTCCACAAGATCCCTGGTTACTAAAGTGCATGTCTCAGGGTGTTTGTCACATTGTCATCCCAGTGAAGGAGGTCAAAATTTGCCTTATTTTGTCTGGGATGAAACCACACCCTACAGAAACAATGATGTAAACCTGGGGTGAGACTTACAGTTTCAGGCATGACCAGCCCAATACATAAAAGAACTAAGTGGTTGCTTAGGGCCCAGTGGCCACTAGGGGGCTCACCATCTGATCAGCCCGTGATGTGTGTATGTTCAGGCAAGAAGCTTTGTTTAGGGCCCCAAAAAAGGGGTGGGCTGGCCCTGGATCAGGTGTACACCCACCTTGTTAATATCCTCTACACTGTGCACTGTAATCTCCGTCAGTCCAGGCACGTACAGCTGACCACTGCCATCTGGGCATATCTTAATATCCAGCTTTTCACTGGGATCGTCTCCTAGTAGATTCCTGAGAAGAAATGCCACATTTTATAAGCTGCATCACAAACTAATGAAGGTTCTGGTAGAGATCTAACATTGGGCACTATCTTCATTTTCAGATGCCCTTCTGTGCCGTTCATGCATAATACACATAATATATCAGTTTCCAGGTACAAGTGTTTGCAGTTCATTTGCCAGTTTTCATGCTAGTGGAAAATTCCGCAAGATAAGGGAACTTTGCACTGTACTTTAACATTCATCCTCTATTATGGTTTGTTGAACCTAATTAACTGAAGCAATTATAAATATGTTAGAAAAAGTCATACACTGGTGTTACAACCACAGGAGAATGAATGTGTTAGCCTAACCAAAGCTACGCTCGCTAATGCTAGCTGTTGTACGACAGAGCTTCACTAAAGCTGGATGTGTACAAGTCGCTTATGAGCCAGATGGCCAAGCCCAGACAATAATAATCCATCTTAAACTCAACTAAATAAGACATCATAGGTTATGTAACAATGCTGATGACAGCATTAGTGTACAAACTGCTTACACCATGCAGTGAGTGGTCTGGTCTGCTTACACCATGCAGTGAGTGGTCTGGTTTGCTTACACCGTGACACTAGAGGTCTGGTCATACTGTGATGTCTGCTTCACTAGCACTTAGCAGGAGCTTTTACTGCAACCAATGACAAGCAGCCCCCCAAAAGCTGAGGAAAACAGCCAGACCACCCTTATCTTTCCAGCCTATGATAGGAGCAATTCAGAACTTTATTTAAAATCTATAAAAAAACAAAACTTTATTCTCACCGAAGTATCTCGTTGTAGATCTCTGCCATGCTGACAGTGATGTTAAAGCGCCAATCTGGAGCCTTCTCTGATATTTCCGAGAAGAGCAACCGTAGTGCGCGTTGGTTAATGCCCGGGTTGTTCTCCACTCCCTTTGACGGGGGGGCAAAAAAGGCAGTGACTGATTAAAATCCATATCAATGATACTTCAGGGGGCAGTTGATAGTGAGCTGCACATTGATTACCTCCATGCTGTATGTCTTCCCTGAGCCTGTCTGTCCGTAGGCAAAAATGCACACGTTGTAGCCATCGATACAGGAGGTTATCAGAGACTGAACTTCCCGGAAAACCTGGTCATTCAGAAGAGAGTATTGTTCATTTAACATGTTTCCAATTAAATACACTGAGCAATGCTGAGGCTAATTGGAGTTACTAAACTGCCCATAGGTGTGCATGTGTGAGTGACTGGTGTGTGAGTGAATGGTGTGTGAGTGAATGGTGTGTGAGCGACTGGTGTGTGAGTGAATGGTGTGTGAGTGACTGGTGTGTGAGTGAATGGTGTGTGAGTGACTGGTGTGTGAGTGA
>JABJVO010000020.1:23236611-23250871 GCA_026770805.1 Boulengeromyrus knoepffleri
CACTCCACCCCCCACCCTCCATCCCCCGCCCTCCATCCCTCCCACCCCCTCCCCCCACCCTCCATCCCTCCCCCTCCATCCCTCACACTCCATCCCTCACACTCCATCCACTCACACTCCATCCCTCACACTCCATCCCCTCACACTCCATCCCTCACACTCCATCCCCTCACACTCCATTCACTCACACAGACATACCTATGGGCAATTTGGTAACTCCAATCAGCCTCAGCACATTTGTGGACTGTGGAGGGAAACCAGACCCAGAGAAAAGCCCACGATGACAGGGAGAGCATGCCAACTCCACACACATGGAACCCAGACGGACTCGCGACCCAGATCCCTAAAGTGTGAGGCAACAATGCACTGCCACCCCATAATAAACTACATATTACCAGCTTACCAGAAGGCTCTGCCTCACACGGGCTCTCCTGCTCCTGTGCCGTGGCCTGCTGGTGATGGACGCCGGTCAGCGCGTCATTCAGATGCTGCTCCTGACTCTGGCACGTGTGCTGCAGCTGCAGCGTCCTGCTGGCGTCCTCACTGTGCAGGCGCGCCTGGAACCGGCACACCTTATCTTGCAGGGCCTGTGGGGTCAGAACACAATGGGGCACAATGGGGAAGAGACCTCATGAAAGCCAGGCGAAGTTACAGAGAGAATGTACACTGAGGTGAAGAGAACAGCTCATGGGCAGATGGAACCTTAAGATGCCGTTCTGTAGGATTCAAGGAGACTGGATACATGTGTGCAACTGCTGTGAATTGGCCATTAGATACAGAAGTGCTCTAAAACATGGAAACAATCTCCAGCTAGCACACCTCAGCACTGTTATAAAATAAATAGCAATAAACTAAAGGCTAGCGCCTCCCATCCCAGTCCTCAGGGGTTGCACAGACAGTCCACTTTTTTGCTCCCTCCCATCTCCCAATGCATCTGTACCACGTATTCAGTGTTCTTCATTGGCTAGGAACTGGAAGGGAGCAAAAATCTGGATTGGACGTCCTTGAGGACTGTGTTGGGAACTGTTATATGCCACTGTTTCTCAACTGGCCATTTGTGACCCATGGGACCATTTTCATCAGGTGTGGTTAAAAGATTGTTTTGCTAATATTTTTTGACATTTTTTTGTAATAGACTTTTTTTGTTTTTTTAACAGTGCATGAAAGCAGTTCCATTTTGTACTACTGCATGATTATTTGTTAATAAATCTGGCTCAAAATTTGTAAAAAAAAAAATTGGGCTGTGACTTAATGATCAAGGAACAATATGGGTCCTGAGGCTAAACCAGTTGAGATCCCCAGCTACAGGCGGCCTAAGCCATTAAAATGAGAGTTACATGGGCAGACGTCCAGCAGCAAGACCAAGTGACCTTCTACAGAAAGTATGACTATTAAAAGGAGAAGACAGTGAGAATGAGGAGGGAGAGACATCAAGTATGAAATGTGGAATAAAAGACGTCCCTGTCTATGCTGAAGCAGCACCATCATGTCTGATTGAACAGTACTGTATGTTACTGTATGTTAAGTATGCAATGTAAAGGGGCCCATCTACAAACACTAATCACCATATGACACGCAGACCTCACATCCCATACTCGTATATACGGCCGCATCCCATATCGCTGATCAGTTCATTCACTTCAAGTTCTGTTCATGACGATCTACACAATTTCTTAGTGTTCTTTAGAATTTGTAGTTGTATCTAATACAGCTCCCATTCATTTACTTCATACACTGGTACAGTAAAAGGCATTCTGCATTACTGTATACATAGTGAACTATATAAAGTTTACCCAGAACAAATGCTGTTCAAGTGTGACCACAGAACAAAAGATTCTGGGTCTCAAACTTGGTAATGCGATTATGAAAGTAGGCCAAAGACTAGCTTAATACCCCGAGTAGGGTCACACTGCCTGAAAAATGAAGGGGCAATAGAGACAAGAAAGAGAGTGAGAGTGTGTGTGTGTGTGTGTGTGAGAGAGAGAGAGAGAGAGAGAGAGAGAGACAGATGACTCACTTGTATGAGCAGTTGCTGATCACCTGTCTCACTAGAGCTTGTGAGGTCAGAGGTCACAGAGTGGCATGATGGGAAGGCGGAAGACTGGAAGGGTCTATCCTTACTGCTGCTCATCAGTAAATTCACCGAGCTTGCTGTGGAAATCAGAAAACCAGGCCATCAGCTCTCTCACACACACATAATAAGCTTCTATTGAACTCCATAACTGACTTCATGGAACTATTTCTGCAATTAGAAAAATTCACGAATGCTTTGGCAAAAACACATATATGGGTATTGAAATGCAGGGGTACAGGAAAAACGTAAAGTCTGGCCTCACAAATACAAACATGGTGGTGTGTGTGTGTGTCTCTTCTGAAGAAGAATTAATGCACATATCATGTGAATGTGAAGCACAGTAGTGAATCAAAAATGAAAGCCTTGATGTTAGCAAATGCCAGTTACTCCGACACTAAAGTCAGCAGCGTGTTTCAACTCATTCTTACACCCACATAAGGATTTGTACGCAGCATTACTGAAATCATAGGCACTTTCACAAGAGTCCACTGAAATCCAAGGAAACGCAGATAGAATTCATGCATGTTCTTGATTGTTTTAATGAGTAACATATTAAAATGAAAGCTGAGATGGACTATGTTGGTTTAAGCTCCTCTTATCATGCACCAGCACTGACTGTTACGTGAATGGGGGTCCTTGTTCTGTGAACAAGAGAATTTTATCACTGTGAGAAGTCTTGCAGTGACCCACACGCCCCAAATGTTTGAGCTTCGCAATCACTTGACAAGTTTGTCTGAAATAAAAGCATATAAACAATTTCTAAATGGTACAGTGAGCAAAAAAAAACCTGTATACAAGTTCTGGGCAGGGGATAAGGCCTGAGAAAGAGGCTTCTAATGCTGACCGTGGGCTAATCCCTCTACATACATACTCAATGAAAGCATGGCACCTACACAGAATGTCTCCTTCAATCACTCAGATTCAGCCAGCGTCAGATAACTGAGAAGTCAGAGATCAAATTTACTGTACCTCTCAGTAAATCATGCCGCTCCCTTCATGTCCAGATCAAAGAGTTCTGTCTGACTCTCTCTCTCCCTGTCTTTCTCTTCAATCTGAAGGAGGTGCTTTTCTTAATGTTCTGAAAAATGTGGCCACACAGGTTTTTACCCTTGCATGTGACACTCACCATCCAATGAGATTTCTTTCTTCCACAGCTCTGGCAAGCAAGCAGACTGACCAGGGCTCCAGCTTCTTCGTGCAGTGAACATGACCGCTGGGTTAAGGAGTGTGCAAGGCCACTGTGGTGGCTAAATTAAGAAAAAAAAAACAATGCAATACATATATTCAGTTAGATGATAACATCTGTCCTTAAAGGGGCACCAAATAAAGCACACACTCATTGTAACCTACCTACTACACTTAGATTACAGCTGGCAATGATAGACAGCAGCTGCCACTCGTGTTAAGATAATGACCTATAAAATGTCACAGGTTTTTAATGACCTATAAAATGTCACAGGTTTTTAATGACCTATAAAATGTCACAGGTCTTTCCATGCTTTGAAGGATGTTGAAGGATGTTCTCCACAAGGGGGTGCTATTAAAAAAATCATCCAAGACCTTATTTAAGGTACGATATAAGACCTTAATATTCCCCTGCCAAATGTAAATGGTCTGGACCAAAATTTACAAAACAGAAAAAAAAAGAATAAAAGAACTGGTCATTAGGTAACTTCCTGTTTTATCCATCCATATTTATTACTGTATAACAAAGTATGGCAGCAGCTCAGATGATCAAACACATTGGTCATACCCATTACTTACAATTATACATGACGTGAACTAAAATGCATAAATGCAGTTCAGTTTCTGCATCTTGCTATTGCTAATTTATTCTGAAGTATGCATATCTGCAAATAAATAGGTATGAAATATACAGCGTGTAAATGGATTTGTACATTAAAAATGGGTCCCTTGAGGTGTGGTCTGTGTAGACTATGGCTGAAACAGCAAATCATATTTATTGGAATATAACGTGATTTTGATGGCAGCACAGTGGGTAGCACTGCTTCAGACTTCCAGGACTGGGGGTTTTTGAGGGTATGCAATTTGCAGGTGTACAGATTTCTTCTAGGTACTCCGGTTTCCTCCAACTGACCAAAGACATACACTCAGGTGAATCTGAGTTCTCTAGAATTGCCTGTAGTGTGAGGTCATGTGTGTACCTCTGATGGACTGCTGTCCACCTCACAGTCTGGCATTTGATAAATGCTTGAAAGATAGATGGATGGTCTGATCTTAAGAGCACATACCTGTATCTAGCGAGCTAAAATATATTCCCCAACATAATCCATCCCCAACATCAATGAAATGATGTCAAGTGAAATAATTTACTATAATTAGCCTCTGTTATCATAAAAGTGTTCTCAGAGTTGTATGAACATCGTAAACAGTCAGTTGCTTAACGAACTCTGTAATCGATTGGGTTTACAACTTTGCCTCAAAGGTACCACATCTGGCCGCCACGTGGAACTACAAGCAACAATCTTCAGATTACGAGTCTGTTTACGTCTAAGTGCTGTTTGCTGGCCAACAGTTCAACAAAAATACTACGGAAATTTTTATGACAAAGCTGGACACAAGCAAGGCTAAGAGGAATTCAGCCGACAAAAGTGAAGTTACTCGGACGCTGAACCAGGTCAGTATTTCATTTATTGCATTTATTTATTTAGCAAACACTCTTGTCCAAAGAAATACACAAGTGAGGCAAACAGCACAACACAAGCGTACAGCCGTCAATAAGCCAACTGGTACAAACTCTACTGCTGCCGTCTTATTTGAAGCCAAAGCCTGTCATGCTGCGGTACCTTAACATGCTGGCCCGCATGATCCCTCGTGGCGGCGTGCTCCAGCCAGTGGGCACGCCTCTCCTGCTCACAGTCGGACCAGGTCTTCTGGAGGACGGAGCACACCCAGCCCAGCATCCTGACCTCCTTCCCAGACCCCTCGCCCAAGCCGGGCCCTCAGGATCACAGGCGTGTGCCTCCTTACACAGCCCGCCTTGCTTACCGACACGTCGCTCCTGCGTGTGACGACTATCTACCCTCACCCTAATAACTGCACTCAGACTTAGCGCACATCTGAGGAGCTCTTCTCCCATAATCCTTTAAGCTTTCAAGCAGATGGTTTTTTTTTTTGGTTGCTGCAGCATCCATTTAGTATTGCTAAAATATCACACGACAACATAAATATCAAACACCATATTATGAATGCAAAAAATCATGACGACAGCTTCGACATAAACATCTGTTTTAAGACATCTGAGTATTGTATTTAAAGCATTTCATTAGTTATTAAAAACATAAGTGCTATTCCACTACCCTTTGTTGGCTGCACACAGACTGTGTACTAACAGAGACTACAGTACAGACCATACATAACAGCTTCATGACATCAGCACTTCAGTGTTTTTCAAGGTGACATTAGGGGACACCTTGTGGGACCCGTGGGGGTGTTAAGGGGACAGAGGCGCATCCTTGGCGTTTAGGGACCAGTTAATCGCTGCATTTGAGTTGAGAGTTTAACTCACCATGTCGACAGCAAACATAACACACTGCCCCCACCTGACCGCACTACGGCTCTCACTTCTACCTCTGCAACTTAACAAAGGGATTCCCGGGGGGGGGTTACATATTCAGACAAAGACCTGTTAGATGGAGGACCTCCTCCAATCACAAAAAACTCCCACTCAGAAAAAGAGGAGGAACCTGGAGATCCAGAAATAGCATTTCAGGCAGTGAGGGTGACTTACGAAGACAATTAATTACGCACTTATAAATCCATATTCCACACCATGCTGCACACCAGACTGCCAAATTTCAGCAATGACCTAAGGTATTATACGTTGCATATTTTAATATTTTTGACACCATACAAATTGGAGGGGGTCTTAGTAGAAACCCCCTAGCTGTACAGTAGTAGAAACTAGATCACATCCTCCCACTCACTGCTCGGCAGCTCACGGCGCGTGTGCATCTCATTAGCCCATTTCCGTTATCTGCCGCCGTGCAGCTCCCCCAAGACTATCCTGCGCAGATTAACGTCCATTCTTAAGGGCACTGCAGCTGCAAGCGCACACCCGGTCCACGAGCCAAGCCCTTATTTGGGCTTATACCTTATGTGGTTGCGGGAAGCTGCTGTGTTTGTCGCGTGGCTCTGCGTGCACGCGTCGGCACAGCAGGATGCGGGAGCGCAGGGATAAGGAGGCATAAGGCAGGAGCTGGAGCTGACAGAAAGCGGCTCCGGGAAGCTGCCAGGCTGCGGGCTTTGGGAAGCCAAACGGTAACCGTTAGCACAGAGATGACGGAGGAGAGTAGCGCGCGATTCTCTTAAAGATTTGGGAGTGCTGTGTGTGACAGAGAATGAACATAAATTTGTCTGGAGTCTGGCATTACGTTCATCTATTCCAAGCTTATACTAACAAAGCACTTTGTTAACTGACAAAAAGTGTACACAGGACAGTTCCCAGTAGGCGAAAACTGAGTCACTCCCCCTTATTTTGTTGTCCCCCTTTTTTTTTTTTTTTAAATAACCTGTCTAAATAGAGAAATCGCGCTAAAAAAGTTAATTGTATTTCCTTTTTCCGACAAGTACCGTGTCATTACACACATACATAACCATGAATAAATTATGCGCGTAAAAAGGGGCCTTTTAACACCGAGTAGATTCCATAAGCTCAGCCATGTTTCACCAGAAGAGTGAGTCCCGCGGACTGCCTCTACATCTTTTGTCTGTGGGACGGCAGTGCACATCGCCCTGCTTCACCGGTCAGTATCAGTCATCTCCTCTTTTACGGAGGCACGTGCCCACAAAAGCCACCCTCCACACACGCGGCTGTGCGATCGCCATTCTCTGTTGCTACCCGATAGTGTTAAGTGTCTTATTATTTTCCCAAAATCCAGTCTGACGAGTCACCCCAGTTAGAGATATCGTTACTCTTGAATGACAGGCGTGTAAGAATAAACAAAGAATTTTTCTTGCGCTCTAGATAACCACAAAAACAAAATCCAAAACTAAATAGGAATCAATAAATCTTAGTATCTCATATCTAGCGATCTTTGAAAGCAATAAATTGTTCAGAAATTGCAATGTACTGTAGGTGTGTAGAGCAACACTAGAGAAATATGTGTGGATGCACTGGCACAGAGAATCAAAGAAAAGGCAAACTGAGGATGCAGTGGGTCATAATGAGCTAAACAGTGCAGGATAATACGATGCAGGATGCAGACGACACCGTCTGGTGCCAGTTACCATGCTGCCTCTGCCTGCCCGTGCCCAACTCACCTCCCTGCCTGCAGCGTGGCTTGCCTGGCCATGCGGTCATCTTCCGGCTGTCCTGCCTGCTCTCGGAAAAGGCGTGCGGCCGCTCGCATGTGCACGGGGCACTGTGCCTCCGCGACGCCCAGCTAGCCCTTCGCCCGCTGCTTCCTGGATGCTCTGCTTCCTTCCTGTTACTTGGTTACAGCAAGCTGACGCCGTAGCCCTCCTTGGGAATAAATACACCTCCCCAATTCTGGCACCCCCTCCCTTCAGACCCCAGAGACCCCCTAAAGCTCAGAATGAATATTTCATCTGCAAATGAAAGTAAGCTGCTCTTCTCCTCTCTTCTTTCCTTGCCTGAAATTTGTGACAAAGAGAGCAGTGTGAGGAGAATGAGGAGGGCTCCTCTGTCATCCACAAAGCCCTCCCTGTTCGGTGGTTCTGTGACACACATCCCTCTATCACACACTTATATACACCATATAATTCACTCGAACACCATTAGCCACATGAACGCTCAGGACTGCTCTGAATTAACACTCCAGCCTTCGACATCAATGCCGTCCGTTAACAGCCAATTAAACTGCACAGCGGCACGCTGGTCAGCACCATCCATCAAGGACATAAACCTGCTCTCAGCATTTAGGCTTGTGCCCACGAGACACTAAGCTGCCCACATCTCTGTCTAAACACGTGCAATAAAGAATCCTGACAGGGCAGGTACTGCACAGCATGTTAGGAAATTTTGGGTTCTGATGATGGAAGTTGTAAATATATTGTCCTGTGTTCGGAATTATATTAGAAGATGAGGATCAGCGTTATGAACACGACAAATATTATTATGTCCGATCACTCACATACAAAGAGGGGAGTGGCCACTACCAAGCCAATGAGGCAAGAGCTCATGAATTATTAATCAGGTGCAGACTCAGCAAATAACTACTGGAGAACCAGACAGTTGTACCAACTGTTATGATGACTAATAAAATGCCATCTATATGGGGATTTTATAAAATCGCCACCACAAATGTAGTGAAACCTGAGCACACACTGGCTCAGTTAAGGTCTGTCCATGCATGGCGTACATGTGAACAGTCATGTGACTGCCGTCCGACTTAAAAACCATGCAGAACTGCTCAGGGGGTCCGAGCTTTGAGTTCATTACACAAGAGCTAATCCCTCGCAGGTCATTCCAGTGGCTGGTCAGCAGATTTAAGCATCACCAAATTAAAAGGGCTTGAGTGGTGATCTTCAGCCCCCTCACAAGGAAAATTGAGTATGCTTTGGGGCCATAAGACTCAAGGCCATGAGAGAGAATGGATGGAGACCATACAAGAAACGCTGATATACCATTTAAGCCATTATAGTCTTGACTGTGGGCTTCTAGGTTTGCCATTCTGAAGCTACACTGGAAACGTCTAGCAAGCCTTCAGAGGAACTATCAATACAACTTCCAGAAATCCTCCCAAAATGAAGGTCACACAATCATCACATTAAAGTGTCACTAATCTTTAATATCTGCCAAGCGTACTCTAACCAATTAAAAATAAATGCATCATAAATGAAAAATTGTGTCAGGCAGAAAGTTTTCAAAGGGAAAGCAGATTTGTCCAAATAACAGGAGGGACGGATCAGAACCAGCAGAACATCTTAGATGTGATATCTTTGATATACTCCAAGCCATTTCAGCAGCCAGCACATTATTCCCTTACAGTTATCAAAGGGCCTTCAAGCATGTATTTTACTTTAGGTATATTTGTTTCTTAGATGCAGAACATCTTTAGATACAAATTCAAGAAGTGAGACAGGAACGTCTCACCTGTGCCTTTCGTTTGCAGTCGGCCACACACTGATCTATTTTGCCTGTCCTGGTGATCCTGATCGTTTAGTAAGAGAGAGCTGAACCAACAGCCATAGTCCATCTCAGGAGTTCTTTGGATTCTCCCCCACTTCTTGGGGTCTGTGCCTGTCTTTGATGAGGCTGTACACCCACAGGACCAGTGGTGCACAAAGTGAGCAATAGCTGCAGGGAGCTACTGTGTTGAATTCTGCAAAGCGGCGACACTCTGTCCATTTCTGTCTGCTGTACAGCTCCAGGGTGAACAGGCAGCTTGCTGGACAACCCAGGTATCATTTATACAGTAACCATCCATCTCTGGCTCCTTCAGTTTTCTGCAAAAATGAGCAGCAACTTCCCTTGAAAATCACATCAACTGACTTCCTATCCAAGTTCCCAACAAACACAACCTCTCCCTCTGCAGCAAGGATATGCATGGTGAACTTCCAGTTCCAGAACTTCCAGTTGTTGACATTCCAAAAAGAAAAGCAGTGCAACAATTGAGGGAGAGCTCAGAGGAATTTCAATGCAATAAACTGTCCAGAGGTTGAAGGATTTTGGTCTTGTAGGTGATGTACAGAATTCATTAGACACCATATCCAAATTCAAATCAGAACCCATTTTAACCTTGCTACACTCTGACCATCTTCAGAAGCAGCCCACTGGTCTCCTGATGCTTATTGCATATTAATAAAGCAGGAGGAGATCTGCTTCCTCCCAATGATCTGAGCGTCTGTCAAGATAGTAGAAATCACCCAGGATGGCGCCGTCTGGACAGGGATAATGAAATACAATAATCTGCATTTGAAAGACCCCCCTCATACACACACAGACAAACACTGTAGCTTTGCCTTGTCAGAGCAGCAACATGACACACAAAATCTGCACCGTGATTGGCCGCTTGTTGGGATGACCTCATTCCTCAGTGACCTAGACTGGCAGGGCAACACAGCACTTCCACATACACAGCGCACGATCCCACTGGGAGCCTTCCATTACGCGCACTGAGCCTCACGGGCACGGCTGTGACTTTTCAATGCAAACCGCACCCCCCACCCCACTCTCCACCCCAACGTTCTTTTACAGAAAGTGCACTGGACTTGCTCTGCGCCAAACCAGTTCATATGTATCCTCCTTTATACACACATCCTTGTTTTTTCAAGAACAAAAGGGATCTTTCCGACGGACTGATTAAATTGAAAACGAGGATGTGAGCCAGTGTGTATCGCCTGCATTTCAGAACCATAAAACAGACACAAAGGATATCTTGTTCCGGCAGAAGGGTGGGTATATGGAATGTTGTTCGACTGTGCACAATAACATCACCTACTGATTCCCTACTGAAAAAACGTATTTTCTTTTCCAAATTCAACAATACGTAGGCTACGTGTCTTATTCGGAAAAACAGCTACTCCATGTTAAAGGGGTCGTCTAATTTCCCTTGTGGAGTGAAATGTCAACACTTGACAGGAAGAATGCAAAAAAAAAAAAAGTTTCCTCAGCTATACACACCCTGACAATTCAGATGATGTTAGTCTTTGTGGTAACCAAGGGAACAGGCTCTTTCACATTGTGTTACACCTGCACATGAGGAGCAGTTGGGAGCGATCAAAGTCACTGCCTGATTATCGCCCCCTAAGGTGCCGCGCAGAGAACTCAGGATACACAGCACCATTACCGGTTATCGGCACGTAAAATCACCATGCACTGTGATATAGTTCATTAATGAACTGCACATTATCTCAATCGCTCCGGGAAAAGCAGCCATCGAGGAATTTTAACGATGCATTATAAAATGCAAGTTAATACAATCACAAGCCTGTAAATGAATGACTTTCTAAAAGCAGGATGTAAGGGAGATTCTTTGTGAAGCAAGCCGTTTCACGCAGCATGAGATGCCTGCGTCCCATCACGTCAAGCCCATTGTGGCAGCAAATACCCAGGCTCCTGCGGGTTTAACACAGTGATTAACCCATAAGCCCCAGGAAGATGAAATCCCCCAAAAGCATCACAGCCGCCTCACAGCACGACACAGGCAAATGCACTCTCACCCAGGATTCCCACCCCGGGCAGGCGCAATGTACGGAGCAACCACAGCGATTTACTCAGAGGATGTGATGTTAGAAAGTAGTTGACCAGTTCTGGTTATGCACGAGGTAGAACATATAAGCAGGGCTCTCTGTCTGCTTCATTCTGAGCAAACAGCCGGAGACGCTGCCCATGAATGCTGTACGGCAACAAATCCTGCTAATGACAACGCTGTTCATAACAAAACGCCTGCTTAAATGTGTAAGAAGGCGCAGTACGTTAAACACCACTTATAAAATGAGTTACCCTCACTGAGCGTCACGCCTACAAAATGTTGACAAAGCAACACCAAAGGAGAAAGGGAAGGGAATATTATTTTTGGAAAACAGCCAGAAGTGGCTCCCACACAAATAAATATCTGATCTTTCATTTCCCCATGGGGATCAATGCAGTATCTATTATTATTATTATTATTATTGTTACTATTATTACATGTGAGTCTGAACCCTCATTTGTAAAAGAACCTAAAGAGCAACAATTTAGCTTCTGCAAGCTGAAGAAACATATTAAACACATCCAGTCCCAAAGCAGAACAACCCAGGAAAAGGAGGAAGCACAGAGACCAGCGCAGCTACCATAAGAAGTGCGTCACCAGCCGGGAGCCGTCGCCGCGGAAGATCAGCCTGTGGCCTGCAGATCATCGCCGTCTCTCACTTGCCAGAGCGTGAATTCCCATTAGATGTGGGATGGGGGGGAGAAAATCGCATCCTGCACATTTTCTCAGACTCTTAACCATAGTGGCACAAACAATTATAGCAGGACCCCAGCTGGTACTTAAGTGCATAGACAAAACTTTTAGTGCTGCTGCAACAACTGTAAAGACTTTCATGGTCAAACTTGTTAATAATTAAATACAATTTAACAATCTTTTATGAGATCATTATCACAGATGTCACTACAGTCTAATCACCATTTCATAGTAAATGCAAGTATACTAAAACAGATATTTAACTGCTGAACGATAACAGTCAACAGAATTGAAAATACATATTTTCCAACAGCAAAGAAAAGTTACTAAGTCATAAAAAAATATTGAAGGTACTACTAGTCACTCACAAGACTGCGAAAAGTTTTGAAACTCCAAAATATGCCCTCAGACTCGCCCTCAGTAAAGGGCCGTGGCACAATCAAGTAAATAGCGTCCCCTGCTGGATGTACCGTCACTTTTTTTTCCAACTGTCTGGTTTTAATCTTTTTCTTTTATAATTATTGGTTACAGGCTGAAGGAGCAACATTTCAAAACAGCATGATTCACTTTTGAGGGAAGCACTGGAAAATATGACGGACAACCCACTTACATACCACAATATCACTCACAGGAGTCTGATTAATCTGCTTTTCTTTCAGCCTAACGCTGAATTGTGAAAAAATAGTTATATTTATATGGAATTGATTTTTGAAGAACTCGTTCAAAGAATAAACAGCTTCAAAATTTAGCGAGAAGATAGTTACCAGCTAAATATTTAGTCAATGTTTATGCTGGAATATACAAAATATTATTCTGTGACAAATTAAAGCTGCACCTGCAACTGAGTTAAGAGTTTCCAAATTTAAACCAAAAACGTACAGATCAATTACAGGAGGCTAATAAGGAATATTGGCGAATAGGTAAGAATGGCTATACAAGAAGCCGAGTTATCACAAGCCGGTAATTCATACGGTAATTAATCCCAGTTTCAGGATATTTACACGTGCCATTACTTGCCCATTTGCGGCACGTTTTTCCGCTTCCCCCGCCTTTGCCACAGGCTGCTCTCCAAACGCTGTCATTTATGGTTCTGTGATTTAATGCCAAACTGAGAAAAGTCAATGCTGCTCACCGGGAGCTAAATACGGCGAGAGATTAAAAAACCCACCACTTACGGAAAAAAAACTATTATGACGGCTTTCGTCTCTACCTGATAATACGTTACATTTGCGGTTTGTCAGTTTTCAGAATGAGCCAAGATAATTAAGCGTCGTATCCGTGACCCAATACGCGGGTTCCGCGCCTAAAGGCAGTCGGCTGGGAGCGTCACACACACCATGGGACCGCCACACATACCATGGGACCGCGGTCTTCTTTGAGGGTCATTTGTCACCCTCCTATCCCAGATAACCAGTGTTTTTGTTCTTCAATTATAGCATCTAGCAGGTATTTCTTCCTTGTCTACAATTTTTTTAATCACTGAGAAGTGCTGCCCACGTAATATACTACAGTTGGAGGCTATTTTCGGATATCCGTTGGCTGGGTCGCCCGAAGCTTCGCGTCATCCTCTTTGTTAACATCCTCTGTCAGTTGACTTTCTCACACCAGCAAATTACAGGAATATACTTTATAACAATACCATCATATTAATTCAGTGAAGGGGGAAACAAGTTAACGCTCAACAAGATGCTTTATAATGTACTGTGCACTGGGGCGCAATCAAATTTCTTAATATTTGTTGTACATGAGTTTGGGGAAAGTAGCCTTGAACTGTAAATGTTTTATCAATGTAATTATTAACGATCGGTCTGCAATTAGTGGTAACAAGAGTCGTCTAAGAAAACAAAATGATGGATTTCTGCCAAACTCATGTTGCAAATGTAAGAGCGATCAGTAATCTGCCATTTTCGCAATTGTAACAGCAGTTACAGTAGTACACAAATAATGTCCGATCGTGCAACGTCTAGCTAAATATCGAACGCCACAATTAAAAAATAAGAGTACATAACTTAAGACCCTCGCTGAGTATGACGACACGTGATTTACAACCAGTGTCAACTTGCAGCACTTACCTTTTTCCCGAAAGATCTCCACGCACTTTTTTTGGACGTACAGTACAGGTTCCTCCCGGCTGACCAGGCGATTCTGGGTGTTTAGGGACAACGTGTGTGTAGCGTGAAGCTGCACATGTCAGCAAAAGCGCCCTTTCTGCACTTGAAACTTTCTGGCACTAACCGCCTTCATCGTGAAGAGAGGCAGTCGGTCAGCTGTCTGCACTACCGCTTACTGACGTTTTTCTGAGCGGGCGGGAGTG
>JABJVO010000020.1:23250971-23271529 GCA_026770805.1 Boulengeromyrus knoepffleri
TTATTGAAAGAGTGGCGGCGGCTGGGGGGTGTGCGGGGGCGGGAGGGCAGGGGCTATCTTAGGAATTTCTGAAGCGAAACCCCAGGGCTGATCCGACTGCAACGCGACGGGAAATTCCGGGCGAAGCGCACAGGCGAGGCTCAGCCGAATGCAGCAGCGACGTCTGCGAAGCCCTGCAGAGGCCACGCCAATTCCCAGCCAGGCTTCCACGCCGCTGTCACCGTCAAATCACTACTTATACACTTACAGTTATATGACAGGTGGTTTTTATTTTTCACTCAGCATTTATTTACAGGCTGCACAAGACGAAAAGCATTCGTAAACACACAAGAAAGTTTGTACGCTTCTAAACAGAATAAATAATCTTACAATTGTCAGGAAGAAAATTGTTACAATAAACTAATAAGTATATTCTTTAAATACAGGAGTGCATTTACAGTCTTTCTGGCAGTTTCAGCAGCTGGTTCTTAAGTCAACCTATATATTAATGCTACATCACCACAAACTGTATAAAATTCTGCTAGAATATTATATTTCCCTATATTCACATGACGTACTTTCTGTGCACTGTATTGCAATACGTAACGACATATGTACAGGACAAGCTTTAATAAAACATCTGTACAGTGAATTACACGTTATTATCCCTGTGTTTCATATTAAATGAAGCTATATATTCCTGCTATTTTTTAAGAAAGGAATGAACAATGATACATGGTAATATGTATTAATGCTGACCTTGAAACCAATGTGTGACATTTTAATGTGTGAAATACATTTAGAATCATACTGTTTAAGTGCTTTTGCCTTTACCCAGAACGGAGGAATATCAAAATGTATGAAGCATTAACTAAATGTTCTGTATTTTTTACTGCCTTTAAACTGAAATGTATGCTTACGTTTGTAGCCCACAAATGACACTAATAATATAGAAACAAAATGCATGTACTGTTTCCTTATGAATAATATAATTTACTTAGCAAATGCTTTTATGCAAACTGATGTACAGCTGAGAGAGCAGGCTCAGCCAGTCCCTGGAGCAGCTGGGGTTAAGGGCCACACTCAGGGGCCCGATGGGGAAATGACTGCTGACCCTGGGATATGAACCAACAACCTTCTGATCACAGGCGCAGAGCCCTAACCTGAAGAGCCACACATCACATACCAAAACATCAGCACATATTGTACTAAAGCATCACTCCTAACAGGATAGTTTCACATTAATTATATCTCTTCTTTTTATTACTAGGCTGCAAAAAAACAATGAACTTTTTTCATTTCAAATTTTCTTCCTTTCTTCTAAATTATGACCATTATGTTTAATATTACTACACTTTGGCTTTTAAGCAATATAAATTACATTTTAAATAAAACTAAAATTTAAAAAGCCACCATATCCACTCATCCTGGAACTTATAGGGTTTCAAAGTTTTTCCTCTTCAGCTGAGAACAGAAAGAAAAGCTTGAACTTAAGCAGCACCGAGCACAACGCAAAACTCCACTAAGCTCGAAAGATAACTCGGAAAATATTTCATTTCTCGCCTATTTACACAGCTGAGTAGCTACTGCTCAGTTCCATTTATTTACACTTTCCACAGATACAACAACAATAAACTTGTCCCTGATAAGATGTTCTTAATCACCGTCTTCTGCTGACCCCTAAAGCACAAGCATCAGCAGCTGACAAACAAAAAAGTTCCAGTTGTGTATCACACCCTATAATCTCAACACATAAAAAACGCAACAAGATAGTCTGATTGTCAAGTGAACCCTGCTAGCCTGTCTTGGGTGTTAGATTCACCTACTGGGTCAAGGGACATTCCATATGGAACAAACACCACATAATTCATCTAAAAAAGCAAAATAATGCATAAATTAAAAGGATCAGTGTGCAAATACAGTGCATGCAGAATATAACAAAACATTCTGAAAGCACCATAATCATCTCCGGGTGCCTGACCACAGCTGTCCGCCACATGCACTGCTGTGGACTCAGATCAGTGGTTCTGGGGCAGCACCCGCTTCGGAATAGAAGCACACATTATCTCTATTTTTGAATTACGGCGTCATTTTGGGAGCGGCAGCTAATGATAGAGCCGGTACGAGGGAAAAGAGCGTCTAGGCTTTGAGTTTTAGCGTCTTGTGATTAAGTTATAATTTAGTGGCAGGAGAGCTGAGTCTTTCAGGCTCAGACATGAACTCTCCTTTTCATGTCCTCTGTTCTACTTCTCTTGCTCTTCCTCCTCCTTTCTCTCCTCTCCCATGTTTTACTTCCCTTGTTCCTCCTCTTCCTTGCCCTCCTCTCCATCCTCTGCATCTCCTGCTTCTTCCTGCTCCTCAGGACACACTTCCACTGAGAGCATCTCCTCCCCACCGTGCCTGGGTGTCATCCGTATCAGCATGGAGCAGTCCGAGGTTTCCGACACCACGTCGACATCGTCATGGGGGAGCTTGCGTGGGACGGGGGAGCGGCGGTGCACGGGGGAGGGAGGGGGAATCGGGGACGAGCTGGACGGCTATGAGGACAGAGACGAAACCGCAGATTGGGACATGGATCAATAATCAATAACCCTTGGGGAAAACATCTAAAAAACTGAACTATATACACTGCTGAGAGGCTAAATGAGAAATAAACCATTCAGCTCAAACCGTGCGTCTCATCATGGAGAGAACCATTGTATGGAGATAATGCCAAAGTTTGTTATTGAATTAAAAGTTTTCATTTTTTGTCATGAACGGGAAATCAGTCTGCAGATCATCCAAGGTCATACCTCTAGGGTGGAGCTGGACGTGTGCGTCTTGCCCTTCAGTTTAGAGAAGATCCCTTTCATGCCAGACTTTTCTGTCACATCCAGAGCTGCCCTGAATAATTTCGGAGTCTCTGGACGGGGTGGGATCACTTTGGGGGGGTCCTTTGTCTCCCCTTTATCATCCGCCGGCTTCTTGTTTTTTGTTAACATTTTTCTGGGAGGGAGAATGACAGTAAAAACAGCTGAATTCGCTATTTTGATGTTTTATACCAGCATGCACATTTTATGCTTATAACATTGTCCCAAAAGTCGTCATTTCCTTCTCATCTCACAAGGGGACGAATCACAAGAAAGAAGGCTGATCACATGAAACCACCCAACTCCTTTCCAAATGTGTTCTGTTATACAGTAAGGGCTTTTTTATTTCCTAGGTCCACCTCCTTCTCCCCAGAGAAACTGGGCAGCACTCTGTGTCGGCTCGGTCACACGGGAGGTCATGTGACCAAGCATGTGATTCCCCAGCTGTGATAAAAAGCGCTATGTTGGGGTTGTGGAGGCTGCAGAGGCCGCAATCCACTCTCACTTGGCCTTCTTGCGTAGCAGCTTCTGGGATTCGGGATAATGGACCAGGATCTCCGCCAGGTCCTTCTTGTCCAAGATGAACAGGTTAGCGAAGCCATGAGCCACTACATTAGCCGTTCGGCGGTTCCCTCCTCCCACTGCCAGCAAGCTTCCCCCCAGGGGACAGACAGAGGAGGTGAGTTTCAGAGGAATTTCCCACTCCATGTTCACTCAAAATAACGTGGTGAAGTTATTTTCAGGATCAATGAACGTGGGACAATAGGCTTCATATCAAAAACAAAATAAATAAATGTGCTGGTTATCAAATGTAAATATCATGAGTGAAAATGCGTTTAGTAATAGTAGCAGTAGAAGCAGTAATAATAGCAATAATGGTAACAACAATAATTACATGTGTGAGTGATGTGCAGGTTAATTGCAGGTCACATGAGCATTCCAGCAGTAACTCCTCACCTAATTTCTCCAAATACAGAGCCTGCCTTCAGCGTCACAAACACAGTCTTCCCGTCGGGCCCGCCCACCACTTGCACCTCCCCAGCTTTGATGATATACATCTCCCTTCCGATCTCTCCCTGCAGTGGCCAAGGGCGGAGCATTAATTTCCTAGACAGACCGTGATTGGCTCAAGGGTGACCAATGGCATGCTGCTGTTCACGCAACAAACAAGAAAAAATACTGACATGCTACAGAGAACAGAGTCCTGTGGGGTGGTTCAAATTACTGGAAGATCAACAGCATGTAACCTGTTTACAAGTACATGAAGTTCACTAAGCTAGGCTTGCCCTACCCCATCACATCCACAAAGCAGAAGTCAGTGATTAAATGAAATGAGAGGATGATGTAAAAAAGTCAGGTTTATTGTTGCGGATTCATAAAAAAAGAGGATAGGCATATATACCTTTTTGCAAACATAGTCACCTGGGAGGTACACCACAGAGCGCAGTCGCTTTAACATGTCAAAAATCATCTGTCGGTCACAACCCTGGAAGAAGGAGAGACATATGAAACCAAATAAAAACAAAAAACAGCAGCGTAAACAGTCAGAGCCGCTCTCTAAAGTCAAAGGTAACTTCTGTTCCATCAAGAAAAGTCAAGTCACCGTTTAATCAAAAGAAAATTTGGTTCACAATGTTAAATAAGTGGAATAATGTTGCTCTTGAATGACTGGAAAACGGGGTGATTATGCAGACTGGATGTAGCAGAACTGAAACGTGGTCCCACGCTCACGGCCGACCGGCCGGACTTGCCTGGAACAAAGCCACTTTGCTGACAATGTCGTAGTTGACATCCACGGCGATGTCGAGTCTCATCTTGTCTGGCAGCTGTACCAGCAACCCCTGCTCGTCTGATGCCGGGATGAACCGAAAGAATCACAAAACACTGACATTCAAAGCTTCTTGGAAAGCTGGAAAGGCCCTGAACTCAGTAACAGCAACACAGAATGTATGTAAGTGGTTAGATGCTTCTTACCCAGCATTCCCTGGGACTGCCAGGTGTAGTCATACCAGGTCTTGACCCGGTTCTGCACATCACGAGGAATGTGGTAGGAGGCCATGTACTTGATGGTGTTGTCCATGCAGGCTCTGTAGTAGGTCTTCCCCGCTGTGGCTGCACCTACCACATCTCTCATCTGTAAGAGCACAGCGAAGTGAGGAATCAGCTGCAAATCAATATTTCCAAATAGCTGGTTATTAATGAAAGACGTCACACAATTTAAATCATGTGACAGGTTGTGGGGCTTGAGGGCTTTCTGTAAACGATAGGTTAAAGCAAACTTATAAATCTGTATTTGTGCTAAGTAAACATACCACCCACCTAACCATCCATCTTCCAATCAATTATTGGGAACAGGGTCATAATTATTAGTAACTGCTAGTTATGTCTTATAGAATAATCGGTCCTTAACTTAACTGTTCCATATATAAATGATCAACTGAAATTCTTAACGATTACAGTATCAGTATTTTTTGGGGGAAGCCCATCTTTCATCATCGGCACTTTTTGGATCCCCATGGGGAAATTCACGTTTCACCTCCCCCATCTTGCCGTCCACGAGAGCCAGCTTGGCTGTGAAGGGCAGCCACCCATAGCAGGACCCAGAGAACTGAGGGTCAAGGACCCCGGGGCTTGAACCGGCAACCTATTGATCACATGCACTGAGCCTTGGCCCAGGGGGGAGCCAAACGCTGCCTATTGAAAATGTATCCTTTTTACTTTTGCCTCAAAACAATATGGCTGCAACATAATGGGAAACTTATATCAGGTCTGATGGTAGAACATTTACCTTTGTGGTGCTATAATTAATACCTTAAGCTTAATTAAACCGTCAGTGAGACAAAAATCCAATATTCATGGCATGCCATGAAAAATAAGCTTGGGAAGCGATCGATTGTGTAACTCAAGCTGACTATGTAACTCAAGCCTACCTGTCCAATCATTATGGAAAAGGCAAAGACTCCTACAAAGTAATTGACCAGCTGGAAGAGGGTCTCAAAAAGAGTGGTGGGTCCAGGAACCCCCCCAATGGTGAGGAGGGTCTTCACAGCATAGTAATAGCAGCGAATATAACTGGATGACAGAAAAGAATATAAATCTGTTAAACCATGACTGGGGGAATTAGAACTCAGGAATCCAATTACGTCTTTGTTACTGCCGTTCGTATACCTGTTGCCCGATCCATCATATGCCCATTGAGTGGATCCAAGTCCCTCGTAATCTGAGCCCCAGTAGAAGAGACAAGCATTGCAGTGCAGGGAGTAGAGGAGGTAGGTGGTAGTACGGATGACTCTGACACGAGGAGGATAAACATGTTTTTGGAACCTCATGGCATTTTTACAGAACTCAAACGTATCGTGTTTCATTTGCTACCAAGGGACAGTTTCAGGGAAAAGTCAGACAAGAATGGGCCTCAGCCCCCTCAGGAATTAATCAGCCACATTATCATCTTACCTGTAGATGTAAGCTTTGCTCAAGATGGCTTCCAGACGGTCATTGAACTCAAAGAAAGACATGAACTGTTGGTTGAGAATGGTAGAAGGGCTGTCATTACATGTTGCATTGATCATGCGTTGAACACTGAGGGTTGCTCTGCATCATGAAGAGCAGTGCACTTCTACAATGTTACTCTTCCAGGGTCTTCAGCAGTGTTTCTCAACCCGGTCCACAGGGACTCCCATACAGTCCACGTTTTTGCTCTCTCCCAGTACTGAACCAAGCAATCAAGAACACTGAATACCCGGTACAGGTGTGTTTGGAGCTGGGAAGGAGCAAAGATGTAGATTGTCTGGGGATCCACGAGGACTGGGTTGAGAATCTGTGATCTAGGAGAAGTAATATGATTCGAAGAGGCATTTATTTAGCAATAGATGTGAATCACTGCTATTTGGGCTTCATACCGTCGCTGTGAACCCAGAGGAATGCAAAGCGCTGCCTCCAATAACACAGGATTATTTCCTGTAGGCTCACCTTCAGAATCCGAGGGAGACGAAGCAGTGAATTGAAACCAGTCTTAATATACAACAACTCCAGTGGAATGAGAGATACGATATCCATCTGAAATACATAGTTTTGTTAGAATAAACATTTAGTAAAGGATCAATGACAATACACTCTCGAAATGCAAGAGTATATAAAGTAACTAGTATGTTAAAAATGGTCCTGACCTTGAAACGCAGCGTTTTCATGTAATTACCCCTCATTTCTTTTTTGTCACACTGCAACAAAAACCAGAATGTTGTGGCATTAAAAATTGGTGGATTTTGCTAAGGAACCTGTGTCTATAGCAAAGTGACACTCGTCATCCCCAGATGACGAGTGTCACCTGTTCTGTGTTACTCTCCATGAGACATACTTACAGCTGAAGGCAAACTTGGAGGGGCATAATTTTGGGTTGAGCACTGGGGGAATTGAGGTCTCCGCTTTAGATTATTGGGGGGGTTAGAACCCCCTGATAATTTGCACCCATGCCTGGAGCAACTGGAGATTAAGGGGCTTGGTCAACAGCCCAACAGCAGCATCATTCTGTTAGCCCTGGGATTCGAGCCAGCAACCTTCTGATCATAGGCACAAAGTCCTACCCAGCTGAGCCGTATAACTATATATACAGCAGGGAATCAATCACACTGCTCAGAAATCTGTCCAGGATGCTGCTCACTGCGGTTTTGCTATTCACTCACCACGATGTCTCCGCTACGGACAAACTGCAGGCGAGGCTGAAACACCAGAATGTCCAGGATGTAGATGGCGTCACACAGGTAGTCCGCCAGCAACCAAAGGTGGATGTTGTCTGGGGTCTGGTACGGGAAGGCCCAGCGCACTGGGATCAGCCATATGTTCCAGTTCCAGGCAATCGTGACAAAGAAGAGCCAGAGAACATAGACCAGGTCTGCAGCAAAGGAGATAACCGGAGTCAGCTGTGCGGACACACTTATCCAATAACTGGCCCAGCTGGGTTGCAGCACATTCATCACTTCGATGTTTTGATTTTTCCATTTATAAACTTTATATTCCACTCAGAGGTGTGTCAAGTGTTTATCAAACCGGTCCTCTGAAAACCCAAGTCCCCCAGACAGTTCACATTTTTGCTCCCTCACATCTCCTGGTAGGGTCCTCAACTAACCTCATTTAATAAAATTGAACCCCACCCCCTTCCCTCTGGTCCACAATCTTTACTGTTATAGAAAATATTGGGGGGAGGGAGGGGGGACTCTGACAACTCAAGTAACCCAGGAGCCTTTGACCATATTAATGGAGAAACGCTTAAACTGTATGAACAAATATGAAACAGACATTTCACTATAGATATTGGTTAATCATAGTCATTCTCTTAAGTCATTGTCTTAAATATCTGGTCTCTTTCTTGAAATGACATTTATTGACAGCTTTTTTGGCCAATAGAAATACCGGTTTGGGAGGCCTGCTCTATTCGACACGCCCATTACTCCAGTCTGCAGAAGTCTGTACATGTATTAATGTGCCTCTGGTTCCTCTAATTCTCCCCGTGGATGTTTTGGCAATTTTACTGATGACACCTGAAATCTCTCTTCCTGAATTAACACACTTGACAGACTCAGTGATAGTCGCTTGTGAAGTGCGGCTGGTGGATCAGTCTGGTTAAAGTGGGCGTCATATTTGCAGGCAAGGAGGAAGCCTCAGTTCTGCCTGTTTCGTTTCTTTAGATATTTAGTGGCTGCTCCAGTTAGAAGACCAAGGCCATTTAGAGCGTGTTTTATTCTACAGGCTGATAAGTTATGCGTAAGTGCCAGCATCTCCTGTTTATTATGTCTGAGTCACTGAATATGTAATTGACTAACCTGATATTTATGTGTATGCATTGGATACCCCCACAACATAAGCCTCTGAAATTCACTTTCTCACATTAAATAAAATACTCCTTTTCATGCTTCACTAGTTACCTGCTATTACAACTGAATCATGTAAATAAATCAGTCGCAGGCCGGAATCCACTTGTTCCTAAATTCATGTAATTATCTTAATCACTCTGCTGATCTCTGTGCCTGTGTGGTTGCTGGTTCAAATTCACACATCTAAAGTAAAAACATTCACTGTCATTAAACAGTGAATGATAATTAACCATGTTAAAGTTTAACGACCATCCATGAGGTTCACAGGGCCTTTAATATCTGTTTATCTGCTAGACCACAGCACTCCTGTACTTTGCTGCTTGGTCGACTTACGGAATCCTTCCTCGGACTTTACCTCTCCTTTTTGTTCTTGGACAGGACCTCCTCCTCGTCTCTCACTTTCAGATTCTTGCCTCAGCCTCTCCTGCTACATCTGTTTACTGCCAGCTTGACTTTGACACTCCTGCTCATTTCTCAGAATCTTCAGTTCTGATCTGCTCAGATATATATGCTGCTCTCACAACATTCACCCTATGCATGTTTGCCTCCAGTCACCGCTGCTTGATGCAACATTCAGCTCTTCAAGCAGATGCCCATCAGCCGCTCACTGCTTGTCTTACTTACACAAACATGTCTTGACGGTAGAAGGAACAATGATTGGTTCAGAGTGATAACTAATCAAATTGTAGAGGAGGTGGGTCAAAGACATATGATTAGTTGCTAGGATCCGCCTGCTCTACAATTTTATTGGTTATCACTATTGGTTATCATTTTTGTGTCAGTGAAACTTCCATGAGCGCTAAAAGGCTGATGGTGGTAGAGTGCCCAAAGATCAATGAAAGGTTGGTCCCCATTGTCATAAGCAGAACACCAGTGGTGTGGTTCCTGGAGGGTTGCCCCACGTAGGTAGACCATAGTCCCCTATAAATCAAAACTCCCTCTTTGATTCCATATACCAATGTTTCCCAATCCAGTCCCCGGTGACTCTCAGACAGTCCACGTTTTTGTTCCTTCCTAGGGAGCATAAAAGTGGACTGTCTGGCAGGGAGCTGGGAGGGAGCAAAAATGTGGACCGTCTGTGGGTCCCCGAGGACCGGAATGGGAAACGCTGCCATAAACAGAAGAAAAGGCAGATTAAGTTCTCACTGGTGAAGGGGTCGATGCTTTCAGGGAGCCGGTACTTCATAGCCTTCCTGGACCACGAGGGCAGTTTCACTCTGCAGCACAGCCTTTCATAGTAATGTTCCTCTAAATCCTTGTCTGATGGACCAAGGGCCTCGTCCTTCTTGTCTTCCTCAGGAGGAGGATTCTCTGCAGGCTTCTTGGAGGGGGCTGCATATGAAGAGGTGAAAGTGAGAGGCTCAAGTGGGAATATGGCTGAATGTCACTATATTAGATAGATAACAACCTTGCTTTGTCAAAAGGTATGATTACCGATCCATAGGAATAAACCACAGTGCATCCCACACGTGTCTACTCACAGCCAGAGGGGCTCTCATCATCAGAATCTTCTGGATCAACAAGTTTTTCCTTGACGCGTTCAGTCCTTTCCTTGAAAAGCTTCACCAGCTCCTGGAGCCGCTCGGTGACAATGGTGCTCGTTTGGCTCAAGGCAGAGGCTGGCCGCTCCCTTGTGCTGTGGAGACAAATGACACGCTGGCAGAGAGGAAGTGACATCACAGCACTGTGTGCTTGAAGAGAAACCAAAAAGCATCGGCAAAGTGACATGACAAAGACAGCTGAAATAAGCTAATTTATTGAGAAGAGGTCACTCTTAGTACTATACTGTACGACATCTAAAAACTACCAAAAATACTAAAATCAAAAGAAATCCCCAACTTTAGCATAAAATGAGCTGCATTTGAAATACAGGTATTTATTCCAGTGACATTGTGTTTCTCTTGTTTTTGAAACAGAAATTTCAGCTGCTGGGTGTAATATTTATAGATGTCAAGCTTAAATAGAGATTCTTCCTCATCAGTTCACTCCTTTGTGTTTAGGGATGTTGAATACTCAGCCCAGGAGGCCAACTCACCTTTCATCAGCACTCATGAGGCTGCTCTGGCTACGCCAAGCCCTGGTGGTTCTCTCACCTTCTTCCTCATCATTATCCTCCTCGGAGTACAGCCTTTTTCTGGACAGGGCAGAAGAAGATCAGCTGCAGCACAGCAAGAACCGCAGAGACGGATACCACATGTGTTTTGGTCTGGTGCCTTCCAGCACCGGCGTGTGACACGGATTGACAGACAAACAAGAAGGTTATGATTCATGATTCTGTGCCAAGGAACATGATGAGTCACTTGGGGATGGAATGGGTTGCATGACATTTGGAAATGGGGCTTTATTGGGTTAGCACACATGACCTGGCAGGACATATTGTTTGGATTCTGCTTAATCTGGCGCACGGGACGTCACAGATTCAGACTTGTGAAGCCGTAACGCAAGGTGAGGGCAGGCGGGATCTGAACATGTGATGTCCAGGATGTGGGGATGCTGAAAATGTAAATGGCAACAACAATGGGCAGTTGGGTTTGCTTGGGTGCGTCTTACATCTTTGTCCAAAATAACTGCAATTTGCGGCCTTTGGGTCCACCCATGCATCTGCCCGCGTGAGGGAGATGGGTTGGACATGGGGTTGCCGCAGGAAGTGACGGAAAGAGAAGGAAGGAAAGAGGAACGAAAAGACAGAGGACAAGCTGTAAAACTACCAGGCTGGGTTCTGTCTATGCCACATGTATCTTCTATCATTCACAGTGTAAAATACACAAAATACTAACACTTTGGAAACACTCTTGTAAAAATCTAGTAGTTATTTGCACATGATTATGTGTGTAACCTGCGCACAATATTTTAATAACATTACTTTATACTGATAACATCCAACATCTACAATAAAACAGAGTTGTAATGACAACTTTTATAATGTTAATCATATATCTTACTGTTGCACAGATAATATGATTGCACTGTGAGCTAAAGTGATTCTGAGCTAATGTTTCCCTAGCTGTGAGTGATGTTAAGAGGTAGGCTATTTTAAATGTTCCACATGTGATCACATGCTAAACAGCACGGTTTCCCAAACCAGTCCTTGGGGACACCCGGCCAGTCCATGTTTTTGCTCCCTCCCGGCTTCCTGCCAGACAGTCCATGTTTTTGCTGGGGAGCTGGGAGGGAGCAAAAACGTGGACTGTCTGGGGGTCCCAGAGGACCGGGCTGGAAAACACTGCTATACATCATGACTTTTTATTTTTGGAAATGTTGGAATAAAAACTGGAACAGAAGGAAAAGCACAAGGGATGTAAGACAAATCTCTATGTTCCTATGATCTAAAAGCCACTGACGATGGAAGGGGGGGGGATCTCACTGCTCTGACCAAGCAGGGCTCACAAAATACAAAGAAACACAGAGACCAGGATAAGAGAAAGGCTCAGCTAAGGGGGTAGGATGAGCTGCTGTGGAGTGTGGAAGCATCTAACTGCGTACATGAAGCTGATACACTGTACAGTGTACACTCTACAGCTACAACTATCCATACATCTCATCTCTGCTGCATTCACACTGTACACTCTACAGCTACAACTATCCATACATCTCATCTCTGCTGCATTCTTACTCATTGTCCTCTGATTTGCTGTATTTTTTCCGAAGAGAGAAAGAGAAATATACAAAAGGAATGAAGTTTTATTATCTCCCAATTTCATGAGGCTGTATGTCACGATTAATGCACGACAGCTATGCATCTTAAGCTTTTGAACACTTGGCTGTGGAGACAAAGAACCACCCAGTGCACTGTGCACTGAAAATTGCATTGGGGGTTTAAAACATATAATGTGTGAACTGGAGTGCATTAACCTGCTTATAACACTGGCATTACACTGGAGTGCATTAACCTGCTTATAACACTGGCATTACACTGGAGTGCATTAACTTGCTTATAACACTGGCATTACACTGGAGTGCATTAACCTACTTATAACACTGGCATTACACTGGAGTGTATTAACCTGCTTATAACACTGGCATTACACATTTGGCTAACGTTTGCGCCTAAAGACATAATTTCCACATTGACGAGCTGAAAATGCATGTATTGGTATAATTACTTTCTTCTGCCAATGATTAAGACATTTTGCTTTGATATGACCATAACCCTTCATTAATTCAAAAATTGTCTATTGCTAACAGAGTACATCATAATATTGTAATAGTACGCTGATCAGAGGCGTCAGCTCACCTCCGGGACGTCATTTTCATGCCGGGCACGGTCAGGGTTTTAAGGTTGGGTTTGTGTGGGGTGACAACTTGAGGCAGGTAGCTAGGACCCCCTCCCAGCTCTCCGTCTGAGTCCACATCTTCCACGTTTACAGCGGGGTGTGTGCTTAACCGGGAGCTCTCTGAGGAAACACGTACATGTACGTGAGTCTGAGTGAGCATCCTAAACCACAGCAAAGTCACTCTTTTTGCCGACTTAAGTGGCAAACATCTGATATCTGAATTTTCCGAATTATCTAAAGTAGCTTTCCTCAACCCAGTCCTTGGGGACCCTCAGATGGTCCACATTTTTCTCCCTCCTAGCCCCCAATACACCTGTACCAGGTATTTGGGGTTCAGGTGTGCTGGAAGCTGGAAGCTGGGATGGAGCAAAAATGTGGACCATCTGAGGGTCCCCAAGGACTGGGTTGAGGAGCACTACTCCAAGTAAGTGAGACCCTTGAGAAGCACAGCATTATGTATGTTTGTGAGAAACTTGCGATGCAGCGTGACACACCATGCTACATCAGCGCACGATTTAGGATGTAACGGCATGGCACTAGGCTGCCCTACAAAGACAGAATTCAGTAACTACACTCACACTAAAACTGATGAAACGGGCTTCAAAGTTCTTTGACTGTCCACCCGAATAGGTAGTAGGTAGGTGAATGACAGTGTACTTCTTAAATGTATATTTATCAAGTAACTAAGACATTTTGTTATGAGATAATTCAATGCCTAAGAGATCAGATTTCAGTCATAACTCAGTTTTGATAAAATACGCTGGGATGGAGTTGCCTTTGTATGGCACTGGAGGATGGTGCGGATGAGGCTGTCTCACCCGAGGGTCGGGCGGAAGGCAGGGCGGGGTTTTCCTCACTGTGGAAGCTAGCATTGGAGAGGCCTGATGACTGCTTGGAAAGGCCAATGGGAGGCAGGCGGGGGTAACTGGGAACGTTGGGAAGCTCCAGCGTGCTGCCGGGGGAGGATGGGGAGGCGGTCCGCGAGAGCAGGGCGGGGTCCTTCCGCACTAGTTGGTCTAACTCCAGGGATAGATTCTGCTGCTTAGGCATCTTGTTGAGGCTTGAGTCTGTTAAGGTGGTTCACGATGTTGAGGAAGTACTGGTGGCTGAGCTGGGGTATCTGAAGGAGCTGTGGGGGCAGTTGAGGTTTCAGCTGGTCCAGCTGCGCCTGCAGGTGCTGGTTGAGCTGGTTCAGCTGCGCCTGCAGGTGCTGGTTGAGCTGGTCCAGGTGTGGCTGCAGGTTCTGGTTGAGCTGGTCCAGGTGTGGCTGCAGGTTCTGGTTGAGCTGGTCCAGGTGTGGCTGCAGGTGCTGGTTGAGCTGGGCCAACTGCGGGGGCAACTCAGGCATGGGGGGCAGTTTTGGCAAAGTCACGCCGCCATCCTGCAGGCGACGGCTGCAGTGGTTGAGGCAGTCAGGCATGCAGGGGACTCGCATTAGGCAGCGTTTTACTGCAGGACAGCTGCCTGGGGCTGAAAGGCAGAGACAACACAGCCTGTCACTGTCTCATGCTCTGCAAAACTGACAGATTTGTTCTTTTTACAACTGTCAGCCTATTAAGCTGAGGAAAGTTCACACTCAGCATCAGCACAAGGGCAGGGGCTTAAAGTCACCGGGAAGCCGAGCCTGAGAACCTCACAAGCGCACTCTGCAAAATCACAATATTACACAATTATTACATAATTTACTCATATTAATTACACTATAGGCCAGTGTTTCTCAACCCAGTCCTTGGGGACCCCAGACAGCACACGTTTCTGCTCCCTCCCAGCGCCCTTTGAGCTGAGAAGGAGCAAAAACATGGACTGTCCAGGTTGGGAAACACTACTACATCCTCCTGAGACCCCACCCATTCATTTATGTCCATTCTAGTGGACATTTTATTTTTGCATCTATCTTTTCACTGATGTTAGGAAATAACTGATGTTATTCCTGTTGTACACTAAAGAGGACATGCTGTGAAATTAGAAATAAGAATAAATTTGAAAAAATCTAAATTGTAAGATGTCTTATTTCCTCCAAAAACAAATAACCTAAAATTGAAGGACACTTTTTTCCTTGGGTCTCAGGAGGATAGGCAGTCTGCAAAACATACAAGCCCTCTACAGTGTCATACACTACATTTGTGGATGATTTGCACATCTGTGAATTTCAGTTTTAACGAGGCATGCGGACTTGCCTTCACACTCGACCCCCTTATCATCTTCACCCTGCAGTGGTGCAAATGAACAGCTGTGAATGACTGAACTGTGAAGCTGCATAACCAGGATGTCACAATTATTTGGCAGCAAGGCAACGCTGGTCTTACCTGTGCAGAAACTGGGGTGAGACACTGATCCTCACTAGTGTTCGGCTGCTCGGTCACTGGTGGACAATCTGCGTTGTCCTCAGATGGGGAAATTCTGCTGCGTGAGTCTTTCTTTGTTATCACTGCTGGTTTAGGCTCTTCTGGTTCCTCAGGTGGCAGTGATGATGGTTCAGTTACTGGTTCCTCAGTCGGAGGAGATAATGTCCTTAGATGTTCAGGTTCTTTGGGTGAAGGAAGTTCTGTCTCTGCTGATTCTGGTTTCTGATCCTCAACAGGAGCTGATAATGCCTTGACTTCATCCGCCCCTGGTTCCCAGTGAGAATTTCTGTGTGGTTGTGAAGGGGGGCTCTGAGTTAATGTTTCTGTCTCTGACGCCTCTACCTCTGAAGCCTCCGGCAGTTTGCGTTCTGGAGGGCTGGGTATATTCTCCACGGGACACACAAAGCACCTGTGGAAAGCCAAAAAATGTCATGAAAACAACATAATCAAACCAGGAGCATGTGCAGTATTAACTGTCCTATACACTATGTGACGGAACCCACAGCGGTGCCTATATCACGGCTGGTCTTTAAATACGAAATTTCCCAAGCGTTTGCAACAGTGACATCATGTTAAAAGCTGGCGAAATTATCACAGTATATAGAAAACCCTTTAGCATCGAAATCGTGCAGCAAACTAACATTCACAATAAAATAAAAAATAAAAACATCACAGGAATGGCAATAGTGTTGCGTAACTTTTTAATGGTTTTAAAACGGCAGCGACAGCTAGGCTACTAGACGCATACTGTAAATATCTGGTATAGCATATTTACAAGCAGCCCTAAAAATGAAAACAAAAAAAGAAATTGCAAAAAATCCACTTACAAAAGGTCCACCGGAAGGTGCTGGATAAAAGAGCACGGTTCTAGAATTTACACATGAGCAATCATGTCAAAAGGAGTTATGAAGTGCAACCAAACACGCATGGAACAAGCTTATGCAGGAGACAAATCGAGCTTCTAAATCATATTTCTCATGCAATAAGTGGAAGCTGCGCCATCCGTTTGCAGTGTCAGCGCAGAGAACATGAAAGCCGAGGTAAGTTTCTAAGGCAACCGTCCAGAGGAGAAGCAGCGCAGTTGCTATGACTGGGAAGCGTGTTGCCATAGCAGCGGGAATAATTAATGATCATCCTACTGGGATTATAGGGAGTTTACAGTGAAGCGAAGGGCTATAGGGAGAAGCCCGAGCGCATTCTGTCCCTTAGGCGGGAACATATGGGACAATGACTTCACAAACATTTACTGAAAACACGTCACTTTGTCGCACATCAAAGGTAATTTCATGCTCATTAATAATTTATTTTAGAAAAAGACTCAGGATGACAAGACGTGCCAAAAATGAATTCAAGATTTAACAACCTATAGTTAGTAAAGCATGTGAGTTTAAAAGGGAAGTAAACGGTTTATCTTTAAAGCATTAATTAGTTTCCTTTTAAAATAATTGAAAATAACTACAAAGTAAATAAAGTAAAACAAATGTAATGTAAACTTGGAAAGTCTCTCCACCTCAGTATCAATCTGCTGTTTTGAAAGACTGAGAAAATCTATTGGACTTGTTGCATGATAACTTCAGTCTTTCTGTCTTTGAATCTACAAGTGCATCACATAGTGTATAAGAGACCACTCCATATTTAAAAAAATCAGCATTTTTAAATCCTGGTTTAATCCTGGTTCCACTGGCAGGAGGCTACACTGCACGGCAGGCTGCTTCCAGATTTGGAGATTCTAAGACAGCAGTAGGAGACACTGGGAATAACCAGAAACCAGCCAGGTAGAGGACAGAAGCAACTTTCTAATGCCAGAGATGAGCGTCAATTTATCCTGCAGAGCCTCATGAATCGTAGAATGACCTCAAGTGACCTTCAAAAAAAATGTGAAACATTAAGTGGTGTGAAGTGCACTGATAGGACAATGAATAACAGGCTCCTAGAAGCAGGACTGAAGACCCATAAAGCAAGGAAGAAGCCCTTCATCAGTGAGAAGCAGGGAAGAGCCAGGCTGGAGTTTGAAAAAAAAACAACATATATTTTACACAGACACATACCCACAAATTGAAAAATTTGAAACTGAAAATTTTGCTGTGGTCTCTTAATTTTTTCAAAAGCTGTATACTTGGATGTACTGAAAATTAACTACTGAGTACAAACAATAGTATCGTTACACGATGGTACACCTGGAATTTCCTTACACATTCAGCAGCTCAGACTATCTATGTATGAATAGAAGATGCAGAGGATCTCTGTGAGATATGGTGGTTCCCACTGTCAATGAATCAGTTTAGTCCAATGCCATCATTGCCATATTGTGGCAGAACCAAAACTGTGAGTGAATTTCCATTTTTTCCAAATAAATGAATTTCACAAGGGTCTTCACGCGAAGGCTGAGCAAGATCAAGCAATTTAACACTTACTGCGACAGCAGTGCGTATTATTGAAGAACCTGGACAGAAAATACACGACTAATTCCACCATGCAAAAACCCACTGATACAGAGGCATAGAGTGTGGATGTTCGCCCGGCCGGGCACAGCTTCTGCCGACTGACGGCTCTTACGTTCGCCCTGCCCGGGCACAGCCTCTGCCCACTGACGGCTCTTACGTTCGCCCTGCCCGGGCACAGCCTCTGCCCACTGACGGCTCTTACGTTTGCCCAGCCTGGGCACAGCCTCTGCCCACTGACGGCTCTTACACTGTCGTCTTATTCGCTGCCATCTCCTCCTCGCCCTCCTCCTGTACCCTCAGTAACCTGTGCAGCACATGACAGGGCACACAATCAAGGTCAGCCTTCTCGCTCGGCCAGAGGGTAAGAACAGTGGCCCAGAAGCCAAAGCAATCAGAGTGTGGTTAAAATAAAGCCCTACTTGTCCATATTTCACTTGTTTTAGATGTAAGATGTGGAAATGAAAATGTGAAAATTTAATAAGAAGGAAAACTACCTGATGTCATGCACAAATCAAACAATGCATGACATTCTAGGATGGACCGCTTGAGAATAATGAGCTGGTCCGTCCTAAAAGCCTCTTTCAGTATTAGGGGAAACAGTCTGCTCCATTGTAAACATAAATTACTGAGTGATGCTGGCTTGTTAATCTACTACAAAAATTAAATTAGAATGGGAACAAGACTTACTCTGGATCTTCTTCATTCTCTTGGTCCTGGATATCTGGACATCTTTGTGAAACAAACAGTGGTTAGACTGGCATGTTCATACAGGACTTTGGGAGATGTCATAGATAGCTACTGTTGAACCACATACTTACGTCACAGCTCCCATTCTCACATAGCGCTTTTTATCACAAGCCGGGAAGCCACCAAGAAGCCACCAAGGTGCCCCCAAGGTGCCACCAAGGCAGTACAGAGATATCCAGAGTCAAGGAGAGGTGCCTGGACCTTTCTCATATAACTCAGTGTGGTGCAGGCTGGTGACTGAGACTCGGCAGCATAGCTTACTGTTCTCCACCGTCTGCCTCTGCCTGAGGCTCCCACGCCTGCATGGCGGCCCGCTCCTCCGCCCGCTCCTCCGCCCGCTCCTCCGCCAGTTCCCTCACTGCTCTCTCGGCGGCCCGCCTGGCAAACTCCTCCGCCATCCTCGCGGACTCCAGCCTCTCCAGTTGGAGTCTGGAGAAAGCAAACAGGGCTCGGTTGCCAATCTGAGGTGCAGTAGAGGATTCTGGGGCAGGGACCAGCAGGAAGTATGACTGTAAAATTTGGTGTCCGAACTCTTGAAGCGATGGCCAGCCTATTTAACTCACTCTCCACACGGTATCCCCACCCACCGTGGCTTTGAAAGTCTCATTTCTTGAATGACTAAAGTGTTTAATTCAAAACAGAGGAAAGATCTTTCTATGTCACGATGCTACAGCATGGGTCCTCTCCTGGACACCCTCAGGCCCAGGTGTGGGACAACTTCCCAGTTCTCCTCCTGAAATAGGTGGCCTGGTTACAGCACGTATGCCAACAAAGAACCTTTAACTATACAGTATATATAAGAGCGTAGGCTTGATTTCAACACTGGTAAGGACCAAATCAGCCCTGAACCTCCGGCCCCCTTAACACGCAGAGTACTCCTACAATACTGGTAGAGACGTGTCCCCAAATGTACACCCTTGCCTCTCCTCCAGAGTTGCCAGCAGAATCTCCTGGGCCTCCCGCTTGATGCGCTCCATGATGGGGGTCCAGCGCCCAGTTTGTGTGCCGGCATCCTCCTTCTGCATGGCCCGAGGCAGGAGGCCCAGATGGACCCTCGCGTCCCGCATCTCACACTTTCCCCTCTCCCAGTCTGGATCGATATCTTCCAGAACCATCTCCTCGGGATCGTGATATAGACAGTCTGGAGGAAAGGCAGCCATGCGGGGGATCAATGCTGCCAGTCGGACTCCATAACCAGCATTCAGCACGGGGGGGGGGGGCACTCACACCACCAACATGGCCGGCGGTCAGGTTTTGCTCAATCATCACGTATGAACTATAAATAACAGCTAAGTAAAAACCGTAATCGTGCTTAAGTCACACAAAGCATTAGCAGTAATGACCAATGTTCACATGTAGCATCTACCGTAAATATTGCCAAAATGGTTTGATTAAACTTAAAACCACTGAATGGAGCTTACAGCTTTTTTAATGGTTTATACTTAAGATCTCTGCTGTAATTATTATGTAGATTTACCATTATCTGTGGAAACCTTAAAGAAATTCCGGCTCAGCATAACCAGTGTTGGTGCGTGTCTTGCCTGACTAACTGCTCTCATCAGTGTTGAGCTTGAACCTTTATGTTCCTTTATGGTAACACTTTGCCGGTACAGTGATACAGCATGGACAAGAAATGCTAACCATGAAATGCCCTGAACACTGTAAAATGCCAGCCCCCCCCCCGTACACAACACACTATACTCTGTACTCTGGCTCATGTCTTTATTTTATACCACGAAGCATTTTCAACAAGAATGCTGCTTTAGGCATGTGGTAGCTTTTTGCAGAGAAAGGAAAAAACATCAAAATATCTGAAGAAACTATGATTTGCAGTTATGGCAGTATGTAGTTTCTGGCTCTGATCGTGTTTACGCAGGGGGTGAAGAGTTACAGGTACAAAAACATGCAGCTGCATTCTGTGAGCTCAAACACAGTAATGAGAGATGCAGACTTTGAAACACGCGGCGAGGGGGGGGGGGGGGGGGGGGGGGGTTTATGGCCCGGACAATGGGGGCGGGGGTGTGCTCATAAACAAGAAATGAGCACGACAAAG
>JABJVO010000020.1:23288318-23304063 GCA_026770805.1 Boulengeromyrus knoepffleri
GGAAGAAGGATATATACCTTATATGTGTGTGTGCCTTATGTAAAGGACGAAGGATACATACCTTATATGTGTGCATGCCTTACAGGTATGTTAAGGAAGAAGGATATATACCTTATATGTGTGCGTGCCTTACAGGTATGTTAAGGAAGAAGGATATATACCTTATATGTGTGCATGTCTTATCTAAAGGAAGAAGGATACAAGACTGAACGCAATGTGTTAGGAATGAGAATCTCATGGCAGATAATGAGCTGAAATGAAAATACACCCTCCTATGGCTGGAAAAACATTGAGATTATTATAACAAGTGTATATGCTCTAATGACATGTGAAAGCCTGGCGTTTTAACAAAATATTTCAATATGGAAAAAGAACAGAAAAAGTATCAGAAAAAAATCCATGTGCGCATTCCTTAAATTTTGAAGGTGCTGCTACACTGTTTTGTATTCAGTCAGTATTCAGTTTTGAATATGCTTTGGGATTTTTGATATTCCCATCTGTCTTTCTCTTTTCAGTCTACTCCCATGTTTGCTAATTTAGTACTGCTACCTCCCTCCTCTGGGGATAGGGGTTGAGTCTCCACCATTTGCATGTTCTCCCTGTATCATCGTGTGGTTAATTGGAGTTGTCAAATTGCTTGTAGGTGTGCCTGAGTGAGTGTGCCATGCGATGGGTTGGTGCCCCATCCTGGGTTGTTCCCTGCCTTGTGCCCATAGGGCAGGGATGCCCAACTCCAGTCCTGGGTGGCCACAGCCCTGGGTAGCTTAGTTCTTTCCCTGTTCCACCACAAATGATTCAACTCAAGAGCTGTGTGGTAATTAGCACAAGGAGTTGAATCAGGTGTGTTAAATGAGGGGAAACCCAAAAATGTGCAGGGCTCCGGCCCTCCAGGACTGGAGTTGGGGACCCCTGCCATAGGGTCTAAATCCCCAGTGACCCTGAATAGGACAAATGGCTAAAGAAAATGGATGGATGGAATTTCCTTTGATACATACAAATTGCAGTTGGGTGGTATAATTATGGTCTATGGTTGGTGTGGTGGCTCACTGTCCACCACTGTAGATTAACGGCCATCTTTAAATTGCCTTTAGTATATGTATATATGTGCGTTCCCTTCTGGGCAAAGCCCAGGTCTCCCATACACCTTGCGATAGGCTCCAGTGACCCCTCCAGTGACCCCTCCAGTGACCCCTTCCTGTAACACAATGCTCACGGCGTAATGGTAATCCACACATCATTAACTGAAAGATTCATGGAAGATGTTTCCCAGCATTTGTCCTTCAGGCAGTCAGATAGTAAGGCAGTGTAAACAAAGTATCTGAGCATGAAAGGGCATCACACAACAGGTCAGTGTTTGTGCAACTTGGGAAATTTTCCGTTTTGCTCTAAATTTCTAATCTACCGCTTTCTTCTTTTTGATTCGACTTGGACACCCTTGGGTAATCACACACAACATTACACACAAAACCGCAACTCGCTGACAGGAAAAACAAACGTCGAAGGCCATGTTACGCTCATCCCGAAAATGGATAGTAGATCCAAAACTTTCCTGTACTGTACCAGGGGTCCCCAGCTGAACCAGGGATTCCGAGGACCAATCGAGGTTCCATCAGCAACACAAGACGAAGGTTCACTGCATTCAAAAAAAAAAAAATCTGATTGCTGATCTGGGAAAGGAGTCAATCACACAGTCCAGATTCAACTGTATTTCGGTCCTGATGCAAACTGGGATCCACCAGTTGGTGACAAACAGACTAAGGGTGTACTCACAACTGGCCCAAATGCCTTGTACCATGCTCGGGCACAATTGTCCCTCTTCCCTACTCCCCCCACTGGTCTGTACTCACATTGCGCTTAATGATCCTGGCCTGAGTACACTTTAATGATTTTGGTGTGACTTTTTCAAGTTAAAGAAAAAAATAGGAAGGGATGTGCTGTCACACAGAACAGTGCAATGCATGATTAATGGCTTATTTGGAGTTGTTTTAGGCAGAATGATACAAATAGATTTATCTAGTATTTTTATTTATTTGTGCTGCATGTATAAGACGGTTGTCCCATATTTTACCAAATATTCTACCGCCATGTTTGTGAAATGTTTGTCGCTACCCAAGCTGTACGTGTCATTGTTTTTCACAACGCAGTTTTGTGTAAAAAAAATGATGCACTCTGAGCCTATCCGATCCATTCCTTCCAGGTCCGGTTCTTGTACAGTGTACATGTGTGCGTGCGTGTGTCAGTCACATCATTGACGTCATGTTTGTTCCGTGCCCGGGCATCGTTAGCGGTCACCGTGCCCAAATCCGGCTAACCATGTCATGCAGAATACCACGCATGGCACAACATGCAGCGATCACACTGGTCAAACGAACTGGACTTTGGGGGTTACATGTGCTTGGGCATAGAACAGATTGCCTAGTGTGAGTTACAACCTAAAATGTCCTATTGCCTGAAAGTCTTTCACCTCAGAAGGTTACAGATTAAGTTTTGTGGTAGATTCCCAGTTTGCCAGTGTGTCCTTGGCTGGTGCGTCTCTCTTATCCGACCTGCTCCTCTCTATCTAATCTCTCTTTGCTTTGGTAAACAAAGTGTTACTCAATGTGTTACTCATGCCCTTGTGGCTTGATTGTGCTAATTTATCAAGTTACATCCCAGTATTCCCACAGTGCTTCTGCAACTGGCGAAATGCCGTGTTACTCAGAAAATGTTGCCAGAATATGTAAGTGAGACACTGCAGCACTGCTCAAAGTTGACAATGAAGAAATATGTCTCCCGCATGTCGGTGTGAGCTGTGTTGATCAGCCTATTAGGCAACATTGGTGGCTACCTGGGGGGCCATCTTCTGAGGGGGCTTCCACTTTGGAGACCAATTTCACTTTGTCTCGGCCACGGTACCGAACCGTTACAAACACACAGCACCTGGGAAATAAGGGACCAGACCATTTCCTTCTTGGGATCAGTAGAACCTGCCCCCCCCGCCAAAGTGCATGACTAATCCATTCTCCAGGTGACAGGAGATGAAAGGGCTTCTTCCCTCCTGATGGAGGTCCTTTAAAGTGTGCGATTGACTTCACAGTATGACATAAAAACTAATGCAGCGTTTAGAGTTAGGGTCTGGGAACCATCTGGCTCGGCCAACCTACTGCTGATCCAGCACAGAATAGGGAAAAAACAAAAAAATGACCTGGAGAGATTGTGGTTCAGGTTCGAGGAGTAAGACGCACTGGGGCGTAATTGATTTGTATTGGGTTTTTGATTTATTTGGGCAGGTGCTGCAATTTGACTCCTCTGAAACTAAATTAAGAGATACCTTTCTGTCTTTGCCATCTTAAGTCCCAGGAAGGGCCCTGTTCCTGAAGGTACTTGGCCTAATTTCCTTTGTTAGGATATCGTTCTCTATACATGGGTAAAATTGCAAGGGTCTTTTGGCTATTTGGCTAATTATAAAAGCATGAGGTTGAAGAGTGTCTTTTTGGCTATCAGTGTGAAGAGCAGGAAGTCCATTTCTGCGTGTAGCTGTCCCCGTCGAATTTGATTTGACATGATGCTCAGTTCATGCAATATTTTCTGTATGATTCCTTGCCTTCTTTGGGTAAGCATGGTGAGCCATCACCATGTGCCCAATCAATATGTTTCACAGAATATTCCTGGCCATTGTTCACTTTCCTCAGGCTCAGCCTTGGAGAATCCCTTTCTGTCTCAAAAGCAGAGTCAACATTATGGTGATGATGTCACCCCTATATTGTTTTTTGACCATGACGGCTTGGCGGGGCTCTCAAGGCAGGCTTGTGCGCCGTCAGCTCTGTGACCACTATGGGGACAATGTGGAGGCACGTGAGGTTGTGGCTGAAGGTTATGAACATCTGAGTCAACTTGTCAAATGTCTGATCGGACAAATCTGTTGCAAAGCCTGTAACTTCAAAGGGGTGCCAGAGAGGGATCCACAGCGACTACAGCAGAGCAGTTGATCTCACTCTCTCACTCATCGGCATTCCTCCTGGAATCTGGACATCTTTAAGCAGAATTCCCAACTGTCCCTCTGACTCATTATATTTATTATGCCTAGAAAATAATAAGCATGGTTTTCCAAACCTGGGAAGGGCTTCGGCAGAATGCTTTGGTGTAAGGTGATATCAGCCTGCTCCCCGTCTCCTGTCTCTTTCATCTTTCTCTTCTCTTTCTGCTTTTACATAGACGGAGGCCAGCTGACAGTGTCTGACATATCGCTCTTCATCTAGGCCCCAGGGTTCCTTTGTTCCCCAGCAGGATGCCGATGGGATCGCTAACAGTCTGGCCCGCCTGTCCGGCGATTGTACATATACCTCTCTGCGTATTTGTGTGTTTGTCAGAGCTAGTCTTCAACCACAGCGACGTCTGTGTGCTTGATTTATTGTTGGTCTTTGTAGGTCCTTCTCCTGTCAAGCAGCCCTGATCTACAGAAAGCACATTTCAACTCTATCTCCTTCTCGGGTCTTTTAGGGATACACTTAAAGTTCAAAATGGAATCAAAATAACATCCTGGGCTACATTAATACATCACACACAACATGTTCTGATAACCAGCTTGTTATCCTTCCTTACTTTATTGATTCCCATTAAGTTAAACCTGTCAGTGATGTAAGTAACCTAATATACTGAAGCATACATTCTCATACATTAAATAAAATTTGACAGCTTCTAGATTCATAAGGATACTTTAATGTTACAATATACAAAGACTGAACAGCTGAGTATTATGTTACAAATATATCAGCTATCATCAAATATATTTTAGCTACAGAATATATCCAGCTTCTGTTATGTCTAAGAATGTTCATGAAAAGTAGCTTCTTTGTGCTATAAAAAATGGGCATTAATCACTATAAAGAGCTTGCTGAGAACCCGTAAAGCTGTTTCTGATTAAATCTTATGATAAATGCAATAGACCAAAGTTGTTGTATGAATATACTTCTCTTCTAAAGAGCGAGAAGCTCTGGTTTACACTAGTCTAGTTAACACCATTAGAAAAACATACTTGCAGAGACAATGTTTCTTTGGAAACAGACTCAAGCTTCTCACTCATCTGAGAAATCAGAAGTCGCGTTCAGCTATGGATGGCTTTACGTTTTACTTTGTGAAAGCTTGAAGCAATCGGACCTTTTTACCCAGGAAACGTTTTAGGTGCAGGTCAGGAACAAAAGAACAATTAGCACCTACTTGCATCCTGCACCCCTCAAATGAGTCACTGAGTCACTAACAGCCTGCCCTTGCATGTTGAGGTAGACATCTTAAAGTGCAGCAAGTTCAGTGTCACAATGGCTGCACTGTAGTCTGTGCAATACACCCCTTACATTCTTGATGAAAATGCAGCACTCCTTTATTACTCATGCTTTATTACCCTCCTTTATTCCCATATCCTGTCTCTTCCTGGGGAGATGTATTGTGCTTCGGAAAACAGTGAAACATTTTCTGCAGACCTCAGCCCTTACCCCACCCTCACTGCCCCTCGGCGTTGAATAGGCTCAGGTCGTCCATCAGCTCATCAAGGGTCAGCAGCATTAACGTCTTGAGCAGACACACCGCAATGACGTCTCCAGTGACGTGCTGGGACATCTCCCGTGGTAATAAACGAGGGTCATGCTGCCAGTGCACCCATCCCTAATTGGGCATTGCAGTGGACCCAGAAACCATAACAGTTGGTTTTCGTATTCCCTCCAAGGCCACAGGAATTGTCAACCAATCTTGTTCTTCCTCGCCGTACTTTAACAATTATTGCATTAGTATTGAGCAGGATGTGGCTGTGGTCGGCCACTGCATTTTTGGCTTGCGTTTCACACATATGATTTATGTCCTCCTTGGCTGGTTGGGGTGCGCAACATAGCGCCGAATCATTAATGCCACCTACCACAAGGGAGGTGCACCAGTCTGCTCGGCCCCTGCTGCCCTACAGCTGCAATGAGGTAATAGTTCAATTCCCCTGTCTGACTGAGAGCATATTATCTGGCTCGGAATCAGGTAAGATGATTGCCTCTTTGAATTGTAGATCTTGGTTGCTTAGCTAAAACTTTCTTCCAAATCAATGTACGATTTTGCATATTCAAACAGCTGGGGTATTTTATTGAGGCAATTCATGTGAATAGTACATTTTTGACTCATTTTGAACATCTCGCAGAAGGTATATTCCAGGCTGCCACCTTGTAATCTGAGCTCTGTGACCTTATAATGTTCAGGTCACAAGTCCTTACCCACTGCACATCAGTCACCCCCTTCTAACATGGGCAGAGAGACCTATAGAAGTCTTGGCCTCTTTCACATGGCTTTTGGGATTTCACACGGTGATAGATTTCGTCGCTGCGGTTTCTCCTTGACGCCAACGTACACTATATTGTCTCAGGCTAAAGATTCATGCCACATGCGGTGCTCTAGAGCAGAATTAACCATATTTCCTCTTTTTATTCTTTTCAGTAGTGGGGAATAACAGTGGTGTCTTAGTGTGCAGACAGGCTGTCCCTCCCTTCTTTGATCTTTGGTCTGGGCCTCTAGCTCTGAGTAAGGGGAGTCATCCCCGTTTCCCCCGATGACAGCAGTTAATGGGGTCCCGTCGCCTTCCTCTTAGAAAGTTTGACACCTGGATCTGTCTACAGCTGTCAGGAAACAAAGTGTCACGCAAACAGTGTTTACTCTGGTCGTAATTCTGCTGACAGCACTTTGCTATGGGTTGGGATGGGGGACGAGGATGTGAGACTGTTAAGGATGCTTGTGGTTCAACTCCCTGGGGTCAGCTGTTAGACAGGAACAGAGGAAGAGGTTCCATTCCAGAGGAGTGGGATCTCTGAGCTTAATGTTCAAAGCCCACCACAAGGAATGACCTGTGTTGGGTTTCTCTGCAGTCTCAACCTGACATCATGAAAAGAGCACATGAGGTTGACCCAACTATGCCATGTAGAACATTACGCAACAATTTCATTCTTATCATTTGCGAATATTTGCTACCAAAAAATGTTTACGATGCTAATAAAGTGGTTTGAAAATAAACACATGCAAAACATTTCAAGAAAATTGACTAGAAATGTTCACAGTTAACACTGAAACATTGCTTCCTGTCTGCTGGTGACTCTGGAAAAGTGTGATGACTTGGCCTGTCAGTTACTGAAACACTTCCTGCCAAGACTGTGGGTAAAGACAGCTGATAACTATCTTCATTTTAATGGTTCCATCTCCCATCAACAGGCTCCTTTCAATTGGACTTGGTCCAGGAAGATGACACCTTCTCCCTTCTCTCAGCACGTGGGCATTTGGGTGGCGGGACTGACAGATACACTTGTGAATGAGTGAATGTGCAGGACGAATGCTGTCCAGAGGAAGACAGGCGCAGGTGGAAGAACCAGAAAAGGCACAGGGCCCTTTGACACAATCTGATGCAGTGATGGAATTGAATCTCTGGGTGGCAGTGTGGAGAAATAATAATGCTATCATCAGTCAGGCCAGGACAGTCCCGTCTCCAAAGCACAGTTCAAACAGCACTATGTCTAAAATAATGAATAATGTATTAAGGGTAATAAATGAAGCTACTCAAAGGACTGTGCTGCAGAACACAATGACTCCATCACATCAAGAGGTAAAAGATTTAATCAGGAGGCGAGAGCACCATCACAGTGACTCAACAATGTCAAACTAACAGATTTATCTCAAAACCAGAATTCCAGAAATTATTGCTATATAGTTTCTGCTGCTCTGATATTTCTTTAGTGTTTGATCGCCAGACTTAAACACCATTTTCATATCTTACTTTTGCACACAGCTCTGGAAAAAAATTGAGACCACTCCATATATTTTTAAAAATCAGCATTTTTAAATCCTGGTTTAATCCTGGTTCCGCTGGCAGGAGGCTACACTGCACGGCAGGCTGCTTCCAGGTTCGGAGATTTTAAGACAGCAGTACATGAGAACAACGTGAAGCAGGAGACACTGGGAACGACCAAAAACCAGCCAGATAGAGGGCAGAAGCATCAACTTATCAGGCAGTGCCTCATAAATTGGAGGATGACCTCAAGTAACCTTCAATAAGAATGTGAAACATTAAGTGGTGTGAAGTGCACTGGTAGGACAATGAATAACAGGCTCCTAGAAGCAGGACTGAAGACCCATAAAGCAAGGAAGAAGCTCTTCATCAGTGAGAAGCAGGGAAGAGCCAGGCTGCAGTTTGCAAAAAATATATATTTTACACAAACAGAAATGAGTGAAACAGTGAGCAAGTGGTCTTTTAATTTTTCCCAGAGCTGTACCCAAAACATTCTTATGCAGTGCATTGTTTACTATACCTGACTTATTATGACCCAAGGGATTTAATTCTAAAAAGGAAATAAATGACATTTTGGTGAATAACAAAACATTAGAAAATCTACAGAATTTGCAATGACTTGATCCTCCATAAACATAGGATACTCCTTTCAAGTCCGGATTACGTCTGAGTCAGCGCAGAGCTAAATGTATCTTTTGTTTGGTTGTTTTTGTGTAATAAAGACAAGGGTACAGTTCAAGGGCATGTTTCCCCCTCACAACATCCATCAGCGTCACGTTTCACCTCAGCAAACCTCAAAAACATATGGAAGTTGATACCAAACGTTTCATGACTTGTGAGTCATTGATTAACATTTACCCTCCTGCAGGGTCAGGTTCACTATTATTGTGCCGCAGTTTGAAGAAAGTTAGGAAATCATGTACACAAACTCACAGATGCATGCATACGCACACACTCACACACAGATGTAAATACAGGGACAAGCATGGAGCCTATTCACCGGGCTGCATTCAGTAATTCATAAATCTCTGCTGGCGGTTCATTCTGTTCCTCCACAGGGTCGGTCCACTGACTCTCCTTCTATGGCACTAGTAGCTACAATGTAAACGCACTTCCCCCTTGGCTGCGTGACATGTCACTGAACAGCTCTACAGGGTCTGCAGTCTAGCACACGGCAAATTAACCAGCGAGTCATACACTAATTGCAACGAATACAGCAGGACGAGGCTAAATGGGCCATTATGCTGACTAAGCACCAGCCCAGGGCCCAGACCAGGCTGCTAATTAGATGGTACACAGCAAAAGTAATGAATGCCAATGAGCGATGATTATGGGATAGGTATCGATTTCCTTTTAGTTACAAACTGAATAAAAGGAACGTAGATCCATTATGGTGTCATAAACCAGATGACTACCTATTTGGGGCAACGTTTCTGCAGACTAATAAACACAGCAGGCTGGATAAGCGTGGGATTATATTATTGCATTACAGTGCTGGGTTCAGTATTATGAGAATCGGGTTGACTTTCTTATATGTTGAAATTCTGTAATCAAATCCTGTAATAAAGGAGTTGAAAAGATATGGGAGCAGAGGTTGTGCAAAGGACCCAAGCGATACAACGAGGCCTGTAATGAGACTGGCGATGCGGGGAATGTAGGATTGGGACATGAAACCCTTATTTATATGAAATCCCAGCCTCATGTCGGGCCAGACAGTGCCATGCATTCCCTGAGGATTAGAGATGAACCGCTATGGTCCCAGATAGAAGTCGTAAGGTATCCTGATTCAGTGACACCACGCTCTCAGCTGTTTGGGTTGATTCTGAGTGTCACGCAATAGATTCTCAGCTAATAACTGGCATTAGCTCTGAGGTGAACTCCTTTATGTTTTCCCTGCGTCATGCTATATTTGTCAGTCTGAGGGTCTACAGTTCATCAGAGTAATTGGGCAGAGGTTTGTTTTTTATCCGTTGAGCAGCACTGCATGTCAGTGACTCTTCCTGGCAGGTGCTGGGGCACATCCAGGCCGGAGCAGTATGGGCAGTATGGGCATCTTCAGGGGAGGCGGTGACTTTTCAAACTGCTGGCGCCACAAGCCCAACCCCCCCCCCCTAAACAATTTAACCATTGCCATCCCCCCACTCCCCAGTACACGTATGTTTTATCATCCATCCCACTGTTTTAAGTTCATCCTGCAGTGCCAGTCCCAGCCAATGTGGCACCTTAGGCGGGCATCATGCCCGGTGCCCCCTGTCTGAGGAAAAGTCAAATTGGCTGGCAGGTCAGCACCCCTCAGAAGTTGGTGCCCAAGGCGGCCGCCTATGTCACCTATACTGTTGACCAGCTAGATTTACATGTATAAAAAAACAGTTGGGCAGTGAAATTCTCCCTGTGCAGTGCGGCTTGCTTAGGCCACCACATGGGCTTTGACCCACACTGCTGAGAGGGACACTACAGTGTGTTTCTAAGATCTCATGTCAGTCCCTTAGAAAGAGGTCTGCAGTGCCTAACGGGAAGGTAACACGCCACAAACAAGCAGCAGGGGTCCTCAGATCATCCTCTGGCATGCCCTCCTTTGTCTCTCATTTCTCATATCACCCTTCATCACAGGATTCATTACACTTACCCTAACGCTCTCAAAGTCACATCCACTCTCCCCTTGTGCTTCTCATGCAATGTGCTGGATTAATATGTAGATTTCTTTTGCACATTTGACCTCTTCACATAATATTTAAAATTAATGTGCATATATCAAATATAAATTTCCCCTTCGCCTCCACCATGCTAAATGCCCGCGTTCCCCCATATCTTCATGGTTCCCAGTAGACATCAGATTCCCTGACTCGGCAGTCTTGCACCAATGTGTTTACTTCCCAAGCTGTTTCACATCATCAGCAGGGCCGGCGAGGGGCCTGTTTCCTCAGAGGTCTCCTCTATAACTGCTGACCATGTGATGTCAATTCAATGCAGGCTTGTTTTGTATATTTTTCCAACAGGAAAAGGCCTTGTCGCCGCCTCCCCCAACTTTTCTGAACTTATTTCACCCATTTCTAATGAAATTATGAGTGTGTGCATGTGGGTTAGGGTGGCTCTGGGATGTGTAAGGCTTCCATCTGTAACTGAGAAAAAAACAAGAGTTCCCTGAAACAGATGTAAAAAACGTCAGGGCAGAATAGAGAACGACTGAGTAAGAGAGAGAGAAAGAATGAGAGAGACTCTGTTGTCTCAGCCAGTGATAAGGACTGAAGACTGAGATCTGAAACCCTCACAGTTCCGTGTATCTTCCAAGATCAACAGTCTTCATTTAATACGGGTACAAACCAACTAGAGGTATGATTTTTAGTAGGTTTTTTAATGCATATCTACTGACAAACACCATCCATGGAAAGAAAAACAGCTCATTGAAAATTACAGCAAGTCCCCCCTCCCCCTTTGTGTCCATAGACTTCCTCTGTCATTTCTTGCCAGTGAAGTTACTAATATCAGCACCAGTTACCGATTTTTGTTCGGCAGAGATGGAAGTCAAAAAGCAGAAGCAGTAGGGTTGCATTTTGGATGGGCTGGTGCTGGGGTCCACACAGACTTCCATTTCTCTAGTGGTTGCCTGACTCGTCACAAGCTGTCAGAAAATATCTATGATTTTAACCAGAAAGTTCTGCGAGTCCATTTGCCAGGTGAGAAATGTAAAAAAAAAACACATCAGCTCCCAAAGCTGCGCTCACCTCCGGTAACCGACCGGGCCAAGCGGGTAGCGGAAGCGGAAGACAGACGTTCAGGGGACGTATTTGTTCCTTGTCTTTCAGGTAAGCTGGATTTACAGTCGGAATCAGCCGCCGCCTTCCAGCACGGCTCTTGGGTGGCCCAATGGCTTCCAAAAACCTGCCAATTACATGCTGAAGGTGACGTCGCTCGGAAGGACATGGTCCTTCAGACTTATTTACTCCATGAACATCTTTTTCATTCCTTCTACTACGGATTTGTCGATCTGTTGAAGGGTTACATGTTTGGAAAGGGATCTTGCTTTAGAAAAGCATCTTATTTCAGAAACCCTTGGAGGGAAACAATGTCAATTCTGAGCTTCACCTATTAAAATTATATTGGTCATTAATTCGGATGGCTCTCTGCTGGCTAGTAATTTTACAGCTTGTAAATGTACGCGATGATTTTCTGTTTCCTTTGACCAGGTGCCCGTGGCTTCTGCTGTCGCTTGTAAACTGCTGGTCCCATTCCCTGAGAATCCAGTGGCCAAGCCGGCGGTTCCCCTGCATTTTGCCCAATTAAGGTCTGTCTGTCCGCCTGTCTGCCTTGCCTGCTCTTCCTCTCCTTGCCACCCAAGTTGCTGTAGGATGAGAGGTGTTCTATGAGCGAGCTTTGACTAGCATTACCAAGCAGAGACTCCCGATAGCCTGGAAGGGAGATTTCCCAGCTACAGCCCCAGTCCATCTGGCATCCTCATCCAAACACAAGGTAACGCGGAGCCTTTCCGGTGAGCCATCCCGAAATACGTAGCATGTCCCTCTCCACTCCTTTTTTGTCCTCTTCTCTTTCTCTCCATGAGCCCGACACTCCTTGTAATTTTGCCTCATGATTGAGGACTCTGTTGTATCTTTCTGGAAAACCATGGAGCTTCAACAATGCTGCCCATAAGCCGGATGCTTCATATCCTGACTTCAGCTGGCTCAATTTATTACACAGTATAATGAGGTCGTTAAGTTAAAATAATCTTTCAGAACTGTAGATAACTTTTGTGCACTTCCGAGTGTTCCAGGGAAATCCAAGATGTTCCGATAAATAAAATGAGCCTTTTTTCCCTTATTTTAAAAAAGTTTTCATCTTCTGTGAGAATATTAACGTAATTCCTCTTGTGGTGACATCTGAGTCCAAATAAAGACAGAATGAAGGAAAATGGGGAGCTTCTGTTTGTCAAGCACTAGAGTTTGATGCTTGTCTTAAATCACAGCATGCAGCATCCATTGAAGTCAGCTCAGGCTAAATTGTCCCTGAATTATCAAAGGTGAACGATATGCTTTCCTTTCCAACAAAAGCCTGTCCCAAAATTTCCATGAAAAAAGGTAAAAAGAAAAAAAGTTGTTTGGAATTCTACTCAAGAGGTTCCTTTGGATCTATATGCAGTCAAGGATCCAGGGTCCAGCTTCCATGCAACGCAGTACTGGATAAGCGGGTCAAGGACAGATGGATGGATGGATGGATGACATGAATCTAGTTCTACCACACTTTGGGCATTTAAAGACAAAACTTAATCTGCAATTACTAATTGAGGTGCTTGTAAATCAACTGTGGTTGGATTGGGCTTTGGCTTTGGATCAAGTGGCTGTGTGCGCTTGACGGATATGTGCGGCACCTTGGTATTCTGCTCAGAGCATTTGGAGGATGAGCCAGCAACAGATTGAATCTTCTCATGATTGGAAAGTGATCTAGAGCTTGGATTCTGCCATCCATGCATCCCTCAGCGATGTACCGTCTGTGTCGGATCAATCGGACATGCAGCAGATATACACCCCATGTGCCTCTCGTTGGAATTGCCACAACTCACAATCCTGGGTCCCTCCTACAGCCCTTACAAACAAAATCAAAAGCGGGGCCAGTAAGCCCTTGTTCCCTGTGAAGGACAGCCAGGACTATGTATTTGTGTCGTGAAATGTACTCTCTGTGATTCATTAACTTAGGCATTTTGTAACAGTCGGCGAAAATGTGAACTCCAGCACATACATGTGTGTTTGTGGGGGATCCTCTGCTGCTATTTCTGATAACGGCCCCGGGATCCTGAGAGGGGGGGCCGCACGCATGCCTGTGAAACCTGGCTCTTAGGTGGGGGAACAAGCCGATTATGTCTAAGTGGGTGGGTGCCAGCTGTAACCAAGGACACTCTTTCCCTCACGAGGAATTGCTGCCGTAATTAACCACGAAAGAGCCTTGCAGTCCAGTGGCGACAGGGACAGGCATGGAAAGACGTGGCGTAGCACTGCTGGATTGTCAATAGTCAGGTCTGATTGCCAAAGTGACATGATCTGGCTGGGGTGCCATTTTCCAGCTAAAGCTTCAATTGGGGCCAGCCTACCCCACCCCAGAGCTCAGTGGAGGCTGGGAAGAAGATGTCCACGCCCCAGCCAGCCATAGGACTCTCACTTTCTCCATATGCAAGGGCCAAACTCTTCACTTTTGTTCATGTGGTTTATGGTCTCCTAAGATCTTTCATCCCCACCCATTCCATCATTCCTCTTCTCCTATATGATTCTGACCATCTGGGACAGACTTCTTTGGTTTCTGAGGGCGCTGTTTGCTGTGTGCTTTCTGCCCATTCCTGTCACACTTCTGGTCTCCGTGATATGATCCGTAGCTCCTCTCTCCACTACATTTCAGGAAAGAGACTAGTTCATCCTCATTGTATTGTGTACAGGGTCTGGCTTTGAAAAAAGTATTAAAATACAAATCATTATGTCTAAAATGTCACCTTCTTTTCTTTCACATCCATAAGTCGTGACACCTGAATTAACATTGTCTGTGACTAAAGGAACATTAGAGATGTTGTAGACGTTCAAAACCACCCCCTTCTTCTACAGACTCTCAGCTGGCTTTTGGACCTCTGTGCCTGTAATCGGAAGGTCATCAGTTCGAAATCACGTCTCTGTGGAACCCTTCAGCAACACCCTTAAACACCCTTCCCCCCTCCCCCCCGAAAAATGCTCTAGGGATGCCAGATAAATGCCCTGACCCTGTGCTTCGACCCCACGCTTTTCTCTCACCTGCACATTTCCGTGCATGTGTGTCTCAAACAGCACAGCAAAAATTGAAGAATGCCTTTGTACTTGTGCAAACGCCAAAATGAAGCATCATTTGAATATGCAACCTTACTATACTGAACCCCCAGCAGTGTTGGATCCATCTAAGATTCGAATCAACACATTTCACTTACGTTTCATTGAAAAGGAGAATGGCTCCCTGCTGTGACTGAAACGTGATTCAAACAGCAAATTCAAATGTGCATATTAACCTTTTGCCCACAATATGAGCAACTAAATCAGATGGAAGCAGCGAAAAAAAATAACAAAAAACACTGCAGTCTACATATATCCACAGGATCTAAATGAATGCTTTGGCATTCATAGATATAAAACTGGAAAGGGAGCATACAACGGAAAAGGAAGGAATTTACAGCTCAAGGACACGTCCTCTTATGACTTTCTGACACGCGTCCAAATGTCCACATTTCCTTTTCCATGTGGAAATAAATCACAACCAGGTTGCTGGAGAACACAATGAAGCTTGAGGTTTGTATGTGTCTGTGTGCGGGTTTCTTTCAGTCAGTGTATAAGCGGCCATAGGTTTTACTGTACGTCTGCGTGCGTGCATCCGTGCATATGCGTGTGGATGTATGCGCGTGCGCTTGTGTGTGTGTAGGGTTGTGCATCCTTGCATTTGTGTGCGTCTGGCTAAGGGGGAATTATTGCTGAATCTATAAATGCTCACCAGCACAGGAGTCTCCAGCCAGCTCAAGCTGAAACACAGACCTGTCCTCCAAAGAAATCCCCCCCGAAATAACACAGCAGTAATACTACCCTGGGCTCTAATGAACTTCACCTTTGCCCAAAATGAAAAGCAGAGGAGGCCAGCACAACATTTGCAGACTCACAGATGAATGTTACATCATTTATATTTTAATCGAAAAAGCTCCTTATCGTCAAACACTATTTTTTTTATTGAAGATACAGTTTAGGACCATGGTATTGGTTCCTCACTTTCTTCCTGTCCTTCTCTCTCACCTTCCTCGTATTTCTTCTCCAACACCTTTCTCATTTTCTTCTCCTCTGGCATGTGCTAGATGCAGAGTGCACCTCCATGAATTCCAATTGGCTCCCGCGACGATTAGGGGAATGGCTGTCAGGAATATAAAGGTCTGTGTGTCCGGGTTGGTGGTGGGGGGGCTGCTCCTGAGTCAGCAGGGTG
>JABJVO010000020.1:23318478-23338928 GCA_026770805.1 Boulengeromyrus knoepffleri
CAGGAGTGACGTCCATCTGTGTAACACCGCATAACGTTGCTGCAGTGTTACAGGAGTGACGTCCATCTGTGTAACACTGCATAACGTTGCTGCAGTGTTACAGGAGTGACATCCCGGGCTGCTTTCTGCTTTCAGATTGGCCACCTGTGTTGCTCCGGGTTTTACCAGAGAACAGTGCAGCATTTGTTGCGTCCCGGGATGAAGTCACTGTTGCTGCAAAGCTGGGTCCTTAATACTCTTGGGTCCAAGGCCTCTAATATCAGGCACTGAAGAGACTGTGGGAACTGGACCCGGGCTCCTTGCAGAACCAGCAGAGCCTTCACTCCCGGTCAGGGATCGGACTTTCTCTCAGGAAATAGGGTGACCCAGAGCAGCACGACTTCATCTTCCGGTGACCTTTCCTGTAACCAACATAACACACCAGGCCAGCTGTGGGCTTTTCCCATGCGCTGGAACTGCATGCGACATTCAGCCGATTATCATCACTTGCGATGCATTTGGTTTTGTTTCGATGCACAGCTGGATTATTGCCAAATCACCAGAATTATGTGACTTCTGTCGATGCTACTTCTCTAGCAGACCTCTTGTTGTAACTGTTATACCCTGAGATTCGGTAGGTGCTGACAAGGGACTGTGCATCAAGCAAATCATAACTTAGAAAAAGTTAGGTTTGCCTGCTATTCACCCCTCGACTCCGCTGGGCCTCTTTGCAATCCATCCATCCATCCATCCATCCATTTTCTGAGTCGGCTTATCCTGTTCAGGATCAGATGGGGTCTGGAGCTTTTCCCGGAGCCTACATGCACAATGCAGGAAACAACTCTGGATGGTGAGCCAACCCATGACGATGCACCATTCCCTCACACATGCACACCTACGAACAATTTGGTAACGCCAAGTAACCTCAGCATGTTTTTGGACTGTTGGTGGGAAACTAGAGTACCCAGAGGACACCTCACAGTGACACGGGGAAATCATGCAAACTCCACACATGTGAAACCCAGGCAGAGACTCGAACCCAGGTCCCAGAGGTGTGAGCCAACAGTGCTAGGGCCTCTTTGCCAGTCAGCAAAAGGAATGCAGTCTGCTTTTGAGCCACTTCCAAGTAGTGCAATTGTGCAAAGACCTCAGTAGTGTGCGTGAGCTCATCGCTAGTGTCTAAAATGACCCTTTGTGCCAAAGCTTGGTGTGAGAAATAAAGAACCAACTGAAAGCAGCAGCCTCAAGACTATCCATGGATTCCATCAGTTGTCGTGATAAAATATGGGAGGTTCTGAATGACTCAGTTACATATAGTTGATGTCAGTGTTTCTTTAGCATTTGGTAGTTGTTGTAGACCCTTCACTGGGGGGGGGGGGCATTGACTGGCTATTTAGTAATGTGAACTAGTGTAAATGTTGTCTAGCTGAGTAAAGGAAAGCACCCCATTTATATAATTGCAAGTAGAACTTCAGCCACAAGTAGAAAAGTAGTGGTGTGGAAACCCAGGAGAGCTCTGCCAACTGGGAAGCAGTCAGTCACCCCCGGCCGGCATGTGTGCGTCGCACAGACGGAATTTTGTGTGTTACAAAATAATTACCCTTTTTTATATAGAGCCAAACGAATGTGGCAAATATTTCAACATAAAATAAACAGGCCAGTTGCGGAGGGCCCCAGCAAGCCCAAACTCATTCCGAAGAGTTTGGACCCTGGATCCAGTGCCAACCTGTTTTGTTTAATTGTGCCTTTTAAAAAGCGCTTAGTGTTGTCACTTTTAATAAACGGGTGGGCCTGAGTGTGATGTCAGCGTGCTTCAGTGCCAGGCTGCCCTTCTGTTGAGTAGTCCAGATGTCTCATGGCCTATATGGTGCCCTTACCCAATCTGGTCCTCTAATTCTTCCCAGCTGCCGAATGGTCCACCTAGAAGAGGAGAGACCTCTTGTTTAGGAAATGCAGGTTCAAAACTGGTCGGCCATAACCATGCTTTCAGAATGTGTGTGATAGAGCAAAGAGTTACAGCAGCCCTGACACACAGCAAGATACATATATACAGTTTGGTAATATATTCTTAGTTAATAGTTGCCTGGTGCTGTTTAATAGGTACTTTATAACCCATATCTGGTAGAATTAGAATTTAGTGATCAGTGGTCATTGTTAACACACCACAGCACAGCACACAGTGCGCAACAACGAAATGTGTCCTCTGCATTTAACCCATATGTGACATTGTGACATAGCAGGGGGCAGCTAATTCGGCGTCCGGGGAGCAGTGCTTGGGGGCGATACCTTGCTCAGGGTACCTCAGTGGTGCCTTGCTGGTCGGGGATTCGAAACCAGCAATCTTCCAATTACAAGTGTGCTTCCCTAACCATCAAGCCACCACATGACAGAGATGCAGAACTGAAACCCAGAAATGGGAGGCACTAAGTAGGGCCATTCCGAGAAGAACAGTATTGTGCTGAAGAAGAGGTCAGAGAATGAACGATGTGTCGGATGCGAGAAGGATTAGTCTGGAAGTTTAAAAGCAAAAAGGAGCATAACATAAGCATTGATGTAATAATGAATGAGAGCCCAAATCAGCTTCAAATGTGGGAGCGTGTTCCAAGCCAAAAGGGAAGAAGCTGTTTATGAAAATTCAGCTGACCTCTTTCTGTTGTTTTGAAGCTACCATCTCTATGGAGGCAACTGGCAGGATTCAGTCATATTGGTGTTACGCATCTTATTCTAAAAGGTTTTGCTGAGCTCAGTTGCTATTCCTGACAGATCTTGGTGGAGATATACTAGGTATCTTGCATGCAATGTGTATAGCAAAAATCCATGCAAGAACACACCCAGCATTGAAAAACATCCTTCAGTTCTAGAATTTCTGGATTGAATGTTTGTTTGACAAATTGCTACACCTTCACCCTAGAACCTACCATCTCCTCTCTCTTCCTGTCTGACCTTAAGAGACCTACTGTGAATAAAGGGCCGGACTCCCATGGAGCACATGTTCCTCTTCCTGAAAAAGCGGAAGTCAGACTTAAGCTTGTGACCCAAAATCTCACCCTGGGAAGTGGGCAGGAAAGCAGGGGACTGGGTGGCTCTTTTTTCCTGACGTCCCAATATGGTGTAAGTACTCTGTGGTATACTGTAGATGTTTCACTTAGTTTTAGTGATTGTTCAAAAAGTATTATGAAAGGGCCTGATATCAGCTGCAATAATTCAGTTACAGTAGATGCAAATAACTGACTTCATCTTTGACATTTCCAAACCCACTCCCATAATACAGCTGAAAGACTTTATTGTGTTATGTATTGTCTATTCTTATTTTGTAAGGTCAATATAGTCTGTCAGAATACATGTATTTCTCATCACACTTATAAGAGAGACCAGTTTGGTTTTTATAACATTTTTATTGTGTAAGAGCTACACATGTCCAGCATGGATCATTAAACACAATGTAACAGTGAACGACACACAAATCAATAGTATCAAATTTTCTGTGATTGCAGCAGAAAAACGGAATGTTACTCACAAAGTAAAAATTAACATTAAAATAAAAAAAAAAACCTGCATACCCATTATATGTTTCTTAAACATAAGTACTATTTACAATTTAAACAATTAAGATAAAAATATTGTCAATACGAATGTGACAAATTACTTGACCAATGACATTTTCGATTATAATGAAGACCATGTGCTTGCTATAGACTGAACTCATTTGTGGAATGTAAGGTGATATCTGGAATTCCCTCTGAGCCATACATGGTCTTAATCCTAGGATGGGGATTCCCTCTGAGCCGTACATGGTCTTAATCCTAGGACGGGGATTCCCTCTGAGCCGTACATGGTCTTAATCCTAGGACGGGGATTCCCTCTGAGCCGTACATGGTCTTAATCCTAGGATACAACACTGGTTTGAAAACATTTTGCTGTCACTGACATTTAACAGCATACTGAGAGCGACACTCCAACACCACTGGTCACTACAGACCACGTGCATTTGCCCTGTGCCGATAAGGAAATCTGAAAGGGAAAAACATATTTTCAGTTTCCTATCTGTAATTCATCGGCCACACGATAAGGGCAAAAATGTCTAGAAAACAACATGAAACATGACAATCCTGCTGTCTTTTTTTTTCTTAAAATATAAAACAATATCTGATACCCTGAAGTGAGATCTAGTGGTTAAGAGAGCTGGCAGAGAGATATATACTTGGGGAAGGATGGAACTCTTCTTGTCATCTGTGAATGTATATGTACTGTATACGGAGTACCGGAGATGTAGAGTACCACTGGAGAGGACAAGGGGAAGGACAGTGGCAGGAACGGCCTGGTACCCGGCGGCCAGACACTGGCACGTCAGCTTGGCTCTTCGCTTAATGGCTGCGCTCAATCGACTTCGCCTGAACTCTCCTTTACCCAAACAAATGGAGGCCGTCCAGCGCGATCTAAACGAGGTAATGGAAGTATTCATCTTTCTCTCCATTTCAAAATCAAATCTACACAAGGTGTAGTTTCATTGGCATAGCTTTCTGTTTATGGTACTGGGAAGGCTGGGCTGGACACAAAAGCAATATGGGTGGAAGCAGCCTGGTGTGTGTGTGTGCGTGTGCGTGTGCGTGTGCGTGTGCGTGTGTGTGCGTGTGTGTGTGTGTGTGCGTGTGCGCGTGTGCGTGTGCGTGTGCGTGTGCGTGTGCGCGTGCGCGTGTGCGTGTGCGTGTGTTTGCCCTGTGATGGAGCTGCATGCTGCCCAGTGAGAATCCTGCCTGCTACCCTATTCTCCCTGGGACAGGCTCCAGGTCCCGCTGACCAGGATAAGTGGTCAGAAGATGGGTGGATCTAAGCCAATTCTTTATTGCATGGGGGGTTGGAAGACTGGAGAGAAACATACAGCTGTTCTGTAAATTGACACCCCCCCTCCCTTCCTGTCAAAGGCAGCTTGAGTCCTTCAGCGTGTGAGTAAGCAGTGAAGGATGCCACCCAGGGACTCTCACTGACCTGCACCTTTAAGTGCTCCATTCATTCCAGCAGGCCCGACAGACAGTGCAGGGGCTTTTATCTCTGATTAAGTCTTCTCTGAACCTCCCTGGGACATTGGGGTGTATGGCAGGAATGGTGGGGGGGAGGGGGGAGTGGGGCTAGAAAGCAACCATACTGAACAGGATTCATCACTGACTACAGCACAGGGTTTGCAGTTTTTGTCTTGGTTTCAATGATTTTTACAGAGCCTTCTTTTTTGTGCCCTATCTCAGTAAGAGTTATAAGCCTTAAGTTTCAAGCCCCACACTGTAAATAGGTAACACTGGATCTGGGAGCTGTATAGGCTGCATTCAACCACAATGAACTCATTTAGGGCAGCTAAAAAGGCTAATCTTTAACTTGGAGCATATTTGCTGCTTGACCTGCTTTATCGCGGAGGGTAATCTCTCCAGCCCAGATTAGCGCTCATTGGAAGCCAGCAGGTGTGTAGAAACGCGAGCTGGCGGCATCGGCAAGCCACGCGACGCACTTTCATTATGAGATGGTGGCCCGGAGCGGGACTCGCAGAGACGGCCATCTACGGGAGTTCAAAGGGAGGGACATTAGGCAGTCCTATCTGGTGGGCCTTTGGGAAGCCTTTGCCGCTTGTTATCGTGGAGCCCAGTCTGGTTTCCATTACACAGATGCAGATTACTTGGGAGAAACCGACTTTCACCAAGGGAGGTGAGGGTTTGGCCAAAACGTGGCAGTGGGCCCGTGGTGTGGCTTCACCATGCGGCCAACACTGAAGACCTTCACAATGACTCTCCTCTCAGAGACTGGATTTTGATATAAGTTAGTTTGCTTTCCCCAGTTCTATTTTCTGAATCATTTCAACCCAAAAGTGCCCATTCCTTTTTATATTTATGCGTTTATTACCCACTGACTTATTTTTAATGATCCATGATGTGCCATTAAGCAGGAACATCATCTGTGCCAGTTTTGTTATGTCTAATACAACAGAAAAGGCTTCAAAGGATCCTTAGGGCATCAACATGGGGAAGCAGCAAGTCCACAGGGGACTTTAAACCACTGAGTTACAGGTGCTGGCATCTGAAGGACTGAAGGTGCTGAGGTCCACGTTCTGTCCTGGATCTGCAGCACAATGGCCTCAACAACTTCTTGAATATTATAGCATTGAGAAAATGAAGAATGACCATGACTTTATAAATATCACTGAATTCTGAGCTCTATAAACTTTAGCAAACTTGTACAAGCCTTGGAAGCTAGCGTTTTCATCTGTGATGAATACTGTTTAGTCTTTTCCATTTGGGATCTTGGTGGTTTTATAGATACATACTCCACAAATGCATGGTATTAACATTTAAGAGAGTGACTGTGAATCTGCCTTTGTACCAAACCCAGCAATCACCCAAACCACTCAAAAAGCTGTGAATGATGTCCAGTCAATCTGCTAGAGCTCTGCAGCACTGCTATGTGATGATAAGATGGTGACTTTGAAGTACACATCTACGTAAGACCTTCGTCAAAAGAGGATCAGAATTGCTGTGGGTTGGTGAGTAGAATAACCACAAAATACTCTGCTGTCCTAAGCTAATGTTAGCACTCTGCTGTCCTAAGCTAATGTTAGCACTTTGCTGTGCTAAGCTAATGTTAGCACTCTGCTGTGCTAAGCTAATGTTAGCCTGCCGCCGCACAGAACTGCACCTTCTGCGCAGTATGAAGTTAGTATTCACAGGAAGACTCCAGTCTTTTGTTATATTGTGTTTGTACACAAGTCATGAAATAAATCCTTTGAACGAGGCGGAGAAGGTAAGACACCGTAGACATGAATTCCTAAAAAAACAATAAATTCAGACAAAAATATAGAAATAACAAAAAAGGACAAAAATAATGTGCAAACTTTTCGATATAAATAGACTACAGTTAACAGATTGGGCTGAGCACCAGGTAAAGTAGGTGTATGTGTGTTTACATGTGTATGTGTGTGTCTGCATGTGTTACTTCGTGGATGTGTGAAGGATGATAGTGATGGAGGAGGTGGACTCCAGTCAAAGGCTGAGAGGTCAAACCCAGTCCTGCAGGGACCGTTTGCAGTGGACAAGCATCTTGGGCGCCCCTTTTCTCTGCAACATGTTGATGATGGCGTAGATCAATCCCAGAATGCACAGCACTAGGACAAGGGGCACAGTCACCATGATGATGTTCATGGTGCGAGCTTCGTTCTCGTCGATCTTGAGGATCACGTCCACCTCATTGTCCTCATCTTTGTAGTCTATGTCATTGGTGCGGTCACGGCCAGCGTCTGGGTTGAACGGTGGTTGATCCACGTCAGGCCACTTGGGGATGTCTTGTGTGTCGGTGTCCTTGTCTGGATCCAGGTCCACAGTGCAGCCCATGAAGTCCCTGAGGATGGATTTTGGGAATCCCGGCTCACACGTCATTCGATGATTGTCAAACTTCCAGTACTTGGTCCCTTTGTAAAAATATGTGTAAGCTGCAAAAAGACAATGACAGGCGATCATTAGGGATGGAAGCCAGCAGAAACGGCACATGTCACCCTTCCTGCCTGGATGACCCCTCACATCGGAAACGGGGCCACATAGAAATTCATAATGGGGAGGTTTTCAGAGGCTTTCAGAACCACGTCTTGTGGCACGAAACCAGATCTGGCATCAACTTCATCCATGTTTATATCTGTCCAGTGGAACAAATGCAGACTCTGAGTCGTTTGCTTTCAAGTAACACGCACCTGTCACTTAAAAGAACAACTGGAATCAGATCTGGCATGCAGTTTCTCATATCACAGCTGAGTGGCTGGACCTTGCCCTCAGACTAAGCCAAATCAGTCATAGGCAATCAAGGGTGCAAGAATAACGACCAGGAGCCTAAGCTAGTGAAAAAAGGGCTCTCATTTCCACACGCAGTCAAAGATTAAGTCACTTTTTCCTTCTCTCTATCTTTTTGTGCTTTACTGTCTCTTATTACCCCCCCTCTCTCTCTGTCAGTCACACAAACACACACACAGACACACACACAGACACGCACACAGACACGCACACAGACACAGACACAGACACACACACAGACACACACAAACACACACAGACACACACACACATTTTCCTCCTTTGTGAAGCACAGTTACAGGTATTTTCCTGGCCATTTGTCCCCCCCCCCCATTTCCCTCACCACCATCATCACTGAGGAAGGCTCCTTTGGGAGAGGGTGGAATTCCGCCCCACACGCTGATTGGCTTGGGGTAGTCTACATCCACAGAGCGGGACTGCTCGTTAAATCGCCAGTACCTAGCAGAGAAAGAGCAGGAAGGCACAGCGGCGTGAGGCAAAGTACACACTTCAGGACAGTTTGGTGGAACATAGACTGTAACTGTAACGTAATGAAGGGAGGAGGAGCTTATGAAAAAGTAAGAAATGCAAAGGTTAGCTGGCCGTGTATCTACCTGTCTTCCTTAAAGAAGTAAGTAAACCCTGAGGGCTCCCACCAGATGGCCGTTTCGATGCCGTCGTACGGGATGCCCTGGCCGTATTCTGTAAGCTCCTGAGGGTAGCCAGGCTCCAGATTTGCCTCCCTAAACAGCCAATATTTACTTCCTGCAGATCAGGAAAGCAACGTTAGAAGAGTTGAAAAGAGTAGCTAATTCCCAGCAGCTGCTTCCCTCCACACTGACTGCAACTTTTGATTACTGCCGTATTTCTTTTGCAGACGCCACACAGCCTTGCCAGCTCAGGCTGCTTATATGTATAACTGTGCAGAAACACACAAAAATGAGCGACACGTTTATGAGTTTTTTTCACTGATTTTGAAATAGTGCAGCTCCCAGGGGGTTGGAACCTATGGCAATCTGGGGTTATCCACCTGGTTATGCAGTATCCAATCTGGTATCCAATCTGGTTATGCAGCACGCCAGGCAGAGACACTGTGCCCAGGTCCGTTTCATCTCTCCTCATTCCACCACCCCAGATCCTTGTTAAGAAGTGAAACCTTTGCAGTCAGCATCTGGAAACCGCTGGCTGATGTAATGCACAGCTTCACATCTGCCAGATGTTTGGTTCCAAGTTTTCTTTTTTCTATTCCGCTTTTTTTGCCTCGTATTTTGGCAGCTGCCCAGACTTTGGAAGGTTTTGGCAGTGACATCATTTACCCTTAAGACGTTTTCGAGGATAGTGCCAACTGTCTTAAAGAGATACAAGTATGGCTTTTCCAGGACTTTCTACAGAGTGTTTCTCACTTTGAAAGTTTTATAAAAATTGCACTTTAAAGTCAAAAAAGCCAAAAATTAATATGTGTTACCTCACCCCAAAGACATATTATAGTTTAACTGGTTTAAAACTGGGATGCTACATGCCAGGACAGTACTGAGCAAGGTGGAATGGAGTGAGGGAGGGTGTGTGAATATATATTTTCAATGTCACCTTAAAAAAAAAAACTTAAAAACTTTAAATAATGAAAAGCAACAAACAAAGCTAACTTGAATTCTTCAGTGTTCTGTGCATCAGTTAAAAGCTGTGAGCATAAAACCATGAATCAGATCCAGTGAAGCTGGGAAAGAGGCTCCAGTTACAGCAAATGAGCTGAGCATCAGCATCCGGGCTGTGCGGGAAAATGCATTAAGAACCAGCCGAGGTCCGTGATTTCTCATCTGTCAGGTTGCTAAGGCTCAGTTACGGTCTTAATTAGTGATCCCAATTAGATAAGGCTAATTTATCAGTCATTGCATAGGAAATGTGATCTACTTTGGAATAACTAAGAAAAATAAGAGAAGCACTGGAAGACGCACCTTTGAAAAAGACAAATTTCCCATCATGCCGTTCGTAGGCAGCATTAATGTCACCAGGCAGCCCCCGCCAGAAATGGCTGATTGGCATGGGGTAGTTGTCCAGAACTCGGTTACGCCTCACCCTCCAGAACCAGCGACCCTGTCGGGAAGAGAGAGCTCCCGTTGGCCTTTTAAAGAACAGGGAAGGGCTTTAATCACGGAGAGCCTGCAGCCCTGTGCACAGTAATGCCGACATTTGAGTCCATTCCTTAGAAACAGTAACAGAGGCCTTAAATCCTGCCCAGAGCATGGCAGCAAAGCTGACCTCTATACATCCTATCTCCCTGGCTTGCCTCCAAACTGTGAGATTGCTTCAGCTTCATCTAATATTGAAAGCAGAACCAGGAAAGCTGCCAAAACCTCCAAATTTACCCCCCAGCCGCTGATGCACCCTCCATACACATGCACCCACACATACACACTGCTCTTTCCCATTTATTTGTCAATGTGACACATTTGACAATATATTACACAATGCTGGATTCCCTTGTGTGCATTCAGAGATATTTTTGTGTTTATCAGGGTGCAAGAATGGACCTTGACTGCCAGTTATTGCCAAGTAATTTAAGGGTGTTCTTAAAGGCACGGGATACATTAGTTAGGGGAGTAGTAGCTCAAAGGTCAATGTGAAAATAACTCAATAACTCTGAATAACAGTCTTATAGTCAGACAGACTGGAACACAGAGATAATTACAGCAGCGGAAGTTAACACCTGAACCGTAACAGCAGCTATATACTCCATTCAGAGTGTGTTACTTTTTTATAATTTATAATTTTTTTTTTTATAATGATTCTAAAATTATTAATTTGCTCATGAATAAATTAATGAAGATTTTCGGTTTTGAAATTCTTAAAGTTCATGCCGTAAACTCAGCTCAAACACAGGAAGATTTCCGTGTAGTTTTTAAATTCAAATCATCCTGTGAGTATGAGAGTCGGGATGGAGAATGACGCTAACACTATGGGCCATTGTGGCTGTAATAAGGCAACTCCGGAATTTCCCTCTTTGAGTTGTGTGGCAACGACTGAAAGACCCTCTTTCAGTGGCTTTGTCAAGAAATATTTTAAAATGTGAATCGGAAAATGGAGGGATGAGGCCTGTTAACTCGAGTCAAAACCAGGTCCTCATGTTCTCTCAGAGCACAAAAAATATCTTAGACTTTGTCTTTATACTTTGACCACCTGGGAGAAAACCAGGCTGTTTATTCTCTGTGAACATGCCTGACCATGTCTGGTCTTCTAGATTGTTTGTTCATTGCAGACATGTGATCACCTCACCTTGAAAACAAACATCTCTCCCCTGAGCATAGTGACAGTGTCAAAGTTTCCCTCGCAGATGTTGGGCCCGTAGTGGTCCGGGCGCTCTGTGGTGTGTGGCTTGTCTGGCCGCCGGGGGGGGGGCCCAGGGGGGGTCTTTGGTGGGATGGGAGGCCTGGGGTCTGGCTGGGCCGGCCTGCGAGGCGTGACGGGTGGCAAGGTCTGCGTAGGGGTGCTGTCTGGTGGCCCTGCAGAAAACAGAATGAGTTTGAATGCATTGAACTTGGACATTATATTTATTTAGCAGAGTCTTTTATACAAAGTTATATACATTATTATTATTCTTTTTTTTTTTTAGAAAGTGGGGTCAGATGGTACCTGGAGCAGTTGGGGGGTTTGGGCCTTCAACAAGGTCCCTAAAGTGAAACCAATGCTAGGATTTGAACCAACAACCTTTTGGTCAGAGGCACTGAGTCCTAACCCACTGAAACACATACCACCCCAAAATATGAGGTAAACAGCCAAGCACATCAGGGGGTGTCATGACTTAATGCCCTGCTGGACACACTGAGAGCAACTGCAGTGCCGGAGATCTTCTGGTGGAAAGAACCAACCATTCAGTATGAGGTCAAAGTCAAACACTAGTTACCCCCAGCAGTACCAATACAAGCTACTGCACTGAGTCAGTGATTCATTAAGCTAGACCGTTCCTATAAATTCTATTAATGAACAATGTCAGATTTACGGAGCCGGGGCACAAAGGCTTGGGGTAACATACGCATCCCTATGCTCCTGCCGGACCTGGCCTGGAACTGCTATCCCTTTGGGGGTTACGTGAAGCATGGGGGAGAGGGAGAGAGGGTGGGAATGGGAAAAACACAAGCGCCTTGTTTCCAGAGAAAGCACACTGAAGCCCTGTCGGAGCGGAGAGGCCCACCGTAGATCTGCTGTATCCCCCGCAGGTCATCCTCAGGCAGCTCGAAGTTCTCCGTCTCCATCCACTGATAGAAAGGAGCCATGATGGCTTGAGGGTTGTTGGAGTGCTCCAAGCCCAGCGCATGGCCCAATTCATGCACAGCCACCAAGAAGAGGTCATTGCCTGAATGGAAAGAATTATAACGCTTAATGCAAATGCACACGATTGTTTCTGTGCATTGTGTCAATTCTCATTCTGCAAAGTTCTAAATCAATGGATAAACAGACCGAAGGTGTGGTCTGCGTTTTTGAGTCGCTCCGGTTTTTCGGGAACTATAAAACCGCTGGGTTCCGAGTGGTACCTGCGTGTCATAAAATCGGCACATACACTGGATCTCGTAACCGGCTCTGAGCGGTCCGAATCGTGGTTTTATTGCACCAAACTCAGTAAGGTTTATAGCCTCTCTACATCACTGCGTGCTAATTCAAGCTCGGAGAACCGCTCCTCACAACCCGTAACTCATAGAAACTCTTTGAAAATAAACACAAATCTCCGGGACCAAGAGTCACTAGACATAAGGCCCAGTGTCCTCAAGTGTAGGTATTAAAAGTATATTATGGGATTTCTGCTACAGAATGAGAAATAAATGTGTACAGTAAAGAAATCCACACTATTTTTAGAATGAATACAGTAATGGTGAAAGCGAGGCTTTCCCTGCTATTGCAGGTCCCTGTTCCAGGTAGAGTCTCAAGCAGCTCTTTGTGTCCAGCCTCTCGCTCAACTCCCTGACCCTGGGCCACTTCCCCCTGGCCGAGGCAGGAAGGGCCGCACAGTGGGGTTTGTGTGAGTGAGCATGCCAGTGCGTGTGTGAGCGATTGTTTGAGCGAAAGTGCGAGGGGGCACTGACCCCCCCTGTGATATCCCATCCTCCCACAGCGCGCCACGCGTACGCTCCGCCGAATGTCACTGTGTGCGTGCGTGTATAAGGGAGAGGCGCGGGACTTTGCGCAAGTAAAGCCTTTTGCTTGCATGTTTTTACGGAAAAAAAGGCCAAGCGTTACGTTACGTTACTCCCCCGCAGAGTTAATTGCTGCAGTTGTTAGCGATGCTAATGGAGACGTATTCGCAGAAGGCCTTGCGTGGTGCCCTGCTTTTACTGAGACTCTGTCGTGCTTTACAGAACCACATCATTTGCGTCAGCTGTTTTCCCATGTTCCGCAAAAATTTACTAAGCCCTAAAAGGCCATTTTATTGCCCCCCAGTCTATGCCTTTGCCTCCCTTTTCACGTAAGGCTGGTGGCCCTCCTGAAGGCTCCTCTCTGCAATGCACACACGGTCCCTGATCAATAGGGTGCAACCATTCCAGTAAAGCAGGGTCCTGACCTTCCAGCATCACAGTTACAATGACCTGCCTCAGCACCCTGCTAATAGGGAAACGTCCAACTGAATCCCAGCCAAGTCCAGAAACAGGGTTTAGCTCAGCACAATTTCAATAGGGGTTTTTTTATTATTAAAGAATTCCTGGAGGTCAGTTCACTTCAGTAGTGCCTCCCCGTTTTCTTCAAGCCTGCATGATTAACTTGACTTTGATTTCCTGGATCCGCTCTCTCTGAGTCTGTGTATTTAGTCCGGCAGAGTGGGATCCCTGTGTCCTGATGCCACTCAGGACAAGCTGAAAAGATGTGTGACTTTGGGGAGGAGAGATCAGGGATGAGATCACGTCTATCTTAGAGGCTGTCAAAGGAAATATAGATGTTTGGGCCCCCATTCTTTCCAATCAGTACAGTACATGTACAAAGGCCCATTTATAATCCATTTGCACTAAAAATGTGGCTAGACTAACATCAAGGCTCACTTGCATGCTCACATATTCAGCTCAAAGATCCTAGCACCTTCTCCCAGCATCCAGATGTCTGTTCTGTTTTAACAGATATGGCGAAATCAGCTGTTGGTTCTGCAGACAAATTTCCGACATCGCAGTCCTTTCGTCTCAGGAATGTTGCACTTCTATTGCAAATTACTGGCTATTAACCATGAGCACTTCCACAAGTGAATACCGAGGACTCTTATGCTGCATTCACTAGAAAACAACCACAGCTTAATTCCCAGCAGATTAGGGATCTCCTTTGTCTGCAACTCCCCAGAAGGATTCATAGATTCCAGAGAAATATTTGTTCCCCTTCCGAAAGCTGTGTGGAATGACTCATAAACGGTTTATTATATACTATTTAATATATACTACGCAGTCTCTGTCCTGCTTCCACTATTGTTTGCACATTTATTTTATTTATTTATTGCTATCCACTTCAATCTTGCATTTTTACACACTTCTGCTGCTAGAATACAGTATCTGCCATAATACTGCATCCATTCAGACCAGTATAGTTACTGCTTTTGTCAACTGCAGGGTATGTTGTCTGGTCCTGTAATGTTGTATTGCTGCCCTTGTGTTTATCTTGCACTCTCTCTCTCTCTTTGCTCTCCTTGCACTCTGTATAGTTCTGTCCTGCCTGCACTTTTGTAGTCTTGTGTTGTTTCTGTTTTTGTTCTTTGTGTTGCTCCATAGTCTTGGAGAAACAATGTTGCATTTCTCTGTATACTGTGCATATAGCTGAAATAACAATAAAACCTAAAACTTGACTAGATAAGTTTCTCTTTATTGCCTACATTCTCTAGACGACAGCATCTACACCTTTGCACAGAAATGTGCCTGACACCACCTCCAGGGTTGCAGACCGGCTCTCTTGCCCATTACCCCGGAGTCTCGTCTCTTCCATATAAGGGCCCCAGGAAAGTGGCTGCCCACGGTACCTCCACGCTTAACAATACAAATGTGCGGCTAACCATCTGTGCCTTTTTTAACTCAGGAAATGACAAAACTGCTGCTTTATTCCAGGAAAGGGTTCAGTTAATTCCTTGGCGTCGCTTAAGAGGAAATAAGTGAAGAATCAAACTGCAAGGAAAACACCAAAACAATCAAGGCTGCTAAAAACCATTGATATTTTTTACGACTGTTTTAGAGTATTGATGTGAGGAGAGGTAGGTGGGACTGAATTAATGGACGACATTACCCTGCTGGTTTGATCATCTAGCCTTTTGAAGTTTACAAACAGCAGAAGAAATAAGTGTGGAGATCAGCCAATGGAGGGCTTTTCTTTACCAACCATAGTAGCATTATTTAGCTGACTTGGAGTCAAGAAGATCACGGTCTGCAACTTGAGATCTGGTTTTAGCCCTGGATACCACCAATAAAAAGGGTTTTTCTAAAGACTATCAACCTGAATCAGCTTGTCCTCATATAAACTGACCTGAATGAATTTCATTGAGGAGCCCGCTAACGAGAACAAGATGAGCTCAACATTCCAGTTTCTTTTGTAGGCACTTCTGTAGAATTATAAAAGTAGGAATGAGACAAATGTGCTTTTTCCATTACTGCTGAAGGTGTCATGTAGACATTTAGCTGAAAGAGTGACAAAGTGAACTAACATGACAGAAACCGTCAGCCTAGCCTCAATCATACTGTCTATTAAAAGTTAGATCATTTAAAACATGAGGTTCCTTGGCCAAGGACACTCTCTTTCTTACTCCAGAGCAGTGATGTCACTGATGGAAAGGATTTCCTATACAACAATGAGGTCTCACAACATTCTACTAGGATGGCCAATGCACTCACCGGAATGGTCTTCATTGGCAACTGTCCAAGGCTCATCCGAGTCAAAATGTGTGTCTCCACCCATACCGGGACCTGGGAAGTAGGCATGAGCTAGAAACCCTCCCTCACCGTCGAAGGGTGAGCTGTCACCATGGAAACCAGAGGCGAAAAAGATCAGAATATCAGGCTCCTTGCGTCGGCCATATTTGATCTCATGGTAGGGGATCTCCTCAAATCGCAGGGGTGTCACTCTGTCCCACACCCTGAAGGCTTTGCGGATAGCTTCATATGAGTTGGACTCCCCCACTTTCGGCGTGTAGTTTTGGATGCTGGAAGTCAAGACACATACCTCAAATCAAGACATATACTTCACTCCAACATTCTATGCAAAATAAAACTAGCTGCAGTAGGACGATCAAGTTGAATGAAGCTGTACTTTGACATTTGCACAAGCACATTACATCTTGTTCGTCTTTGTCATTCTTGAGACATACAGTACATATATGCCAGGACTATTCAAATCACAATCCTCAAGGGCTGAGCAATGTCAATTTCCCAGTCTTCCATTACCTGTCAGCCAGGTATGAAGCATCAGTAAAAATCAGTAATTATTACACTAACTGTTTGGGACAACTGGAAAGAAAGGACCAGATTTGAAGAGCCCTGATGTTTACTCTGGAAAACAAAGGTTGGGTTCAGAATGCAGGGTCAGCAGTTTATGAGATGACCCAAGAGCATCTTGAGGGAATAATGGCCTTACAGAAATGTGACAAATCTTCCGAGAATGGGACTTCACCTGGCAACCTTTCGACCACAGGCACATAGGCACACACTAGCTAAAGTACAATCAAAAATATCTTAAAGTGTATAGTACAGGTTTCTGACAGTGACTCATCTTTATGAGGGTGCCTCAAACTTAATTTTGTACCTGAATGTTAGCAGGTCTTTGGTCCACTTGTGGCCAGTGAGTGCATAGCGCTTCCGCCGAACATTAGTTTTGATCTGACCCCCAAACTTGTCTGGGACTCCACAGCGAGGTTTCTTCATAGCCCTGCCCAAAGAGAGAAATTAGTGTTGACTGCAAGTGGAGCTCTAAGCCAGCTTGGAAAACTTTCCATGGGTATCACACTCCATGGTCAGTGTTCTGCATCAGAATCTTTATTGTCATACAACCAAGGCTGGAGGAAATTCTTAATGGTCCAACTTGCTACTGTTGAATACACTATGACAGTAGACAGTTAACAATAATGGGGTGACAGACAGACTAAATACCAGACACAAAAAACACAACAGAGAGGAGTAAATGCAAGGTATGTGAATAATGCTGTAGTTTGTGCAAATTCAAGTAGTGCAGAATATTGACTCAAGCACTTCACAGACAACTAGATAAATCGATACAATGATGTACAAAGTGATATGCCACTCTCCAGCTATTGAGCTACCGAGATGCTGCACAGGGTTCAACAGTAGGATATGTGATACGTGAACAACGTCCTCTCAATCGTTTGCATCAAGTCAAGTTACACATGACATATCAGACAGACAGGGTGGGCTGTTTCCTGAAAAGGCTTCCAATACAGAGCTATCAGGTTACTACCAACCGGCCCCACCACTGCACCTCCTGCTGCTTCTGTAATCCCACCCATGACACGTTTAGGTGCAGTGGGCCAGGAGCAATTTATTTGACCGTTTTCAGGTGACAGACTGCAGTGCAACCCGACCCGGCAGTGGGGGAGGCGCCGTACTTCTGAGTGGTTGCATCCATCTCGCCGGTGATGGTCAGGCCGTAGAAGCGTTGCATCTCTCTGATGGCGTTGGACAGGATCTGCCCTGAGCGCATGGTGGACATCTGCCGGCTGGCCTGGGGTAGATACCCGTACATCCGTAACCATGCCTGGGAAGAAACAGGAAGGGGGGGGGGGGGCAGCTCAGCATCACCACAAGCAGATGCCATTAGCCCATTATCCCAGCCAGATGGGCTGTCGATGTAGGCGATACAAACAGCGGGGAGCCAGAGGTCAGCAGATCACATGACACAGGGAGAGTAGACCTGCTCCGTGACATCATCGACTGGTTGCCAATGACTCCATCACAACTCGAGGGGGCCCATTTTACCGGCAAAGTCACGATCATTGCAGCATGAGAAATGTCGGTGTTTTGTTTGTATACATCTGGGGTCTCCAACTCCGGTCCTGGAGAGCTACTATCCAGTAGGTTTTCTATCCTACCTGGCTTCTGATGAGACACACCTGTCCAGGGCTGGAGTTGGAGACCCCTGGTAAACATGGACTGAGGAAAAATGTGTTCACTTTAAAAAAAAAAAAAAACTACTATCTGACTGCACTTCACTTGCATGTATAACTACTATAATAACCATTGAATCTCCTTCTGCATCGGATGGCACATGGTTGAAGGACAAATGATCTTGTTGACAGGAGCTTATGTTCCTGTGATGATAAACAATTTCCTAAAGCAGAACCAAATGGCAATATTTTTATTAAAGTAATAAAAATACATATCACACATTTCCCATCTTTCTCAGAAGTACATTAACAGCTGGCAGGATTTTGGATTTAGCTCTTTGCGTTCAAATGGATCCTATAAAAATAAAGTAACCAGCATTGCTTCCACGTGTCTCTGTAAAGCTTCTCGCAGCAAATGCTCACCAGAACCAGACAGTGGGAGAAAGTGGGACGTGTTTACTGGATGCGAATCATGAGAAGGACCCTACCTGCCAGCTTCCATCAGGTGCTGAGACCTATTCTGCCACATGACGTGCCACTCAAAACCTCCCAACCCTGAAGACCTGCTTCTGAGCAGGGCCAGATACCTGTCTGTGGCACGATGTGCCACTCAATACCACCCAACCCTGAAGACCTGCTTCTGAGCAGGGGCCGAGACCTGTCTGTGGCACGACGTGCCACTCAATACCACCCAACCCTGAAGACCTGCTTCTGAGCAGGGGCCCGAGACCTGTCTGTGGCACGACGCCCCTGTATTCCTATGGTAATGGTGCATTATTATCATCAAGGCCACTGACCAATGGTCTAGTCAGAGCAAGCTCTGACCTCCCAAGTGCTTCCCCATACACTAAAACGAGCAGAACCTTTAAGAGTGTCAAAACACAATTCCTCGTCTCTGCTCCCCACTCGCTCATTTATAACATTTCCTTACTCCCATTCCAGTCAACAACGGCCCCTCTTTTTCCGATCTACTGCCCTGTGAATGTCTGAATGCCCTGTCTGTTTGTGACACACCTACACCTTGTGATAAGCAGCCCTGTTCATTGAGGTTTGGGGGGCAGGGTATGTGTGTGTGTGTGTGTGTGTGAGGGAAAATCAATTAAGAATAGAAACTAGGGCTCTGTCGCACCCATCAACTCCACTTGGTTCTACAAAAGGGCACCTGGCATCAGCTGTATGAAGGTATTTATTGCAGGGCACTGAAGCAAGTGTAATACTCTGAATCAAAGGATGTCAGGGATTCTCCGCCAACATCCATTTCCAGGACGGCAACAGTGCATTCTTCAAGGTGCTCGTGCAGGAGAGAGATCTAAAGAGACACATGTTTCACTCATACACTTCCTTGCCAAGTGCTTCTCAATGACAGCCTCGAGTTACAGTGCCAGGATTAAAGATCCACTGACAGAGAAATTGACACAGATCAGTAAAAATGTGCCCTAGATCGGCCAGGGGAATGAACTGCCAAGATACTAACAGCTGGATTATGGTTTAACTTCCAGAAGACTGGGAACTTGCCCTTTCCGACCAAATGTGTTTTTGGTTGGGAGAAACCATAGTGAAAGAGTAGTGGGGGGGAGTTTTCATTTCAGTGGGACTTTTAGACAGTGGAATTATATCTCACACCTGTCCTGTGTCTGCATTCTATGAGCAGAGCCTCTCACTGTGCTCTGCCAAAGAGCATCTGCAGATTAATGTTTTTAACTGAATTATGGTGGATTCCATAAGAGTTTAAGCTGCTTATACAGTAGATGCACTATAAACACTGCAACCATGTTCCACAAAGAACAAATAACGATCTCGAACAAAAGGTCAATTTAGCAGGCCCTTCAACCAACAAAAGAAATTTGAATCCTTCAGAACCCACAAACCACTCTTTCATTGATCTATCGTTTACCTTCATAACTGCATTCCTACCGCATGCAGTATGTTCTGCAATTCTCCCTAAATCCGTTATATCTGAAATATATTATATATATATATATATATATATATATATAGGCTCAGCTGATTAGAATGCTGTGCTTATGATTGGAAGGCTGTTGGTTCAAATCCCCAGCTTGGTAGTGATCTTGTTACTGGACCCTTGAACAATCTCTTTAATCCTTAAGGGACTGCCTGACCCTGCTTTCAAAAAAATGTAAATTGCATTGGATGATGGCAATAATAGTGTCTGGTAAATATATATCCAGTATCTGATACTATGTGGACTGCACCATTTCTGCACTTGTCCACTAGTGGAGAGATTCTTGGATGCTGGTTTTCAGCCACTTTCGGAAACTAACCACACTTCCTTCGGCATCACTTCCCTTTGCAGAGAAATAGCTGCTCTGCCCCCACAATCCCGAGCAGCGGTACAGTACTGGGGAAATCGGAATGAGAGGAACGGATGCAGCAATCCTGCAGATGAGCAGCATGCTGGAATGCTGGGGCTAAGGCAGGATGAACAAGAGCGTCCATTGTACCTCCTGAATGGCCAGGGAGCCTCACGGGCCTCAGTGTCTCTGCTCCGTTTGTTGGCAAAACAGCTGTATTGCTCAGCAGGCACACGGGGCGCCGCCCGATCCCCCCCCCCCCCCCCCCCCCCCACCCCCACC
>JABJVO010000020.1:23344038-23362078 GCA_026770805.1 Boulengeromyrus knoepffleri
CCCCTGTTTTTTTTTTCTTTCTCTTCTCCTCCACGGGACGGGTGGGTTCGGAGCAGCCACACTCTTTGCTATTGAATTTAATGTAAAATAAAGTTGTCCTCAGAAGAGGGGGGGGTGGTGGTAAAAGGTGAAATAAAAAATATTATGTTGTTTGCCGTATTTCCAGCATAGAGTTCATAAGAATACTCTGAGCACTTCTAGGAAAATGTGTAAATGTTTCCCCCTTGGTTGCCTCCGCCTCGTAATTAAAACTTGCTGTTGAGTCTGACTCTAATATTGTGCATTCATAAGGTTTGTGTGGGGTCTTTCCAGTTAGACCCATGGACTCAGGAAGAATCAGGAGAAAACATCATCTTTTCGATAGGTTATTTGACCATTTCCACTTTTTTCATTTGTGATGCTGATTTTGCTGCCCTTCACGCGGCTTTTACGGCACTGCATTTTAGTGCACTGCATCCTTCCCGGCCTATCAAAGACACTTTGACAAAGGTGTCATTTGGTGGCACCCACTGAAACCGGGGCTGGTAATAATCGTTTTTAGGAGAATTTAATAAAGCACAGAGCTTTCGTACAACAGGCGAACTTGATGTTTAAGTGTACCCTAAAAAGATTTGAAGACTAAGTAAAATCAAATTAAATGGGTCAAATGCTATGAAAGGCAATGGGCGGCCTCTGCTGGCGAAAAGTAATTATTATTATTATTAGCGAATGCGAGTCCGGGTCTAAGCAGAACTGCAGATCAAATTGCCTAAAGCCCATTGGACTTTTCCCACATAGTGAGGATCTCACGGCTTCTTACCAACAAGAGAAAATGACGACGTGCTGCAGAGTGGACATGAAAGAGGAATTAATTCACATTCCACAGTTATTAATAATTTATGCGTACATCTTAAGATTTTTTTCTACAATTGGACCACAAGCACAACAGCACAAATGTATCTAGGAAAACATTTCTGATCTGAACAGCACAATCAAAACAGTAAGAGTACTGAGAAATTGACAGATTGGCTCAGCCAATCGCATTGTTCCATATAAAGCTGAACCGCCCACAATAATACGACTTTTGCCCCACATTTCGTCGTAATACTTATCACACAAAGACAAGTTACAATTGTGTGAGGTAAAATAGCAAATATGCAAAGTGAAACAGCGAATGGCACCATTTTATGTGTTTATGTGTGAGGTAAATTTAGCGAATGTGAGATCATTTTTGTGTACGTGAAAGGAAGTTTATAATGTGACTTAAACGGCACCTCCTGCACACTCGTATATTGAGATTGGATATATCCATTTCTCTACCCATCACTGCCTTTGATCAGTGATCTCTGTTGTTGTCCTCCATATGACGGCCTGCCGTGCTCATGTGTCTGTGCCCAAGATCATTATCCACATGAGAAGCTCCCGGTCTCAGGATGGCAAGGACATAGAGTTTTACCTGATAAGCCTACTTAAAGTATGGATGACCAATGGATATCTATGGATATACATATTTCAGCAATATGTTTTTTTTTTTCAAAAAAATAAAAAACCACCAGGCTTTTTAGCCTTAACATTACCCAAGGGCGCGGGTTTGGTTTCAACACCAAACCTGTGCCCACAAACACATACACTATACTACCATAATACCCTTGACATTGCGTAATTTTGTCACAAATAATTTACAAAAAACTGTCAGACACCAGGGGCAGTATTAAGAAACACAGTTATAGAAAATGGATGGAAGGTTGGATGTATTTGGGTGTCTTTAACAAACTAATAATGACAAATAAATGTTTATGTCAAGAAGCCATGTGTTTAGGTAAAATCATCAGTTATGCAGTTTTGCATTAACTGGATGTAATTCTTACTTAAATCAAGATTTCGACATGGTTACACTGACGTCCCAGTCAGCCTGAACAGCAATAACACATCAGTCATGCAGCTGATGGATAATAATGACCATAAATGTTTATGTCAAGAAGCCATGTTTTGTTGTCAGAACCTCTGAAACTCCTCACATGTGAAACAGCCTTTTAAAAAATGGCTGAAGGGCAGCATGATGTAAGAGGTCTAGGTGGTGGTATGGGAAGCAAACATCTCATGAACTTAGTTGTTTTGGAAGTCTGGCCCCAATGGTTAGAAAACATGTTTTTTATTTTTTTATTGGACACAGATTTCCCCCAGTATCTCAGACAGAGAAAAGTCATGGCCTACATCAGTCTTGTGGGCTGTAGTCTGTCCTTAATATTCATGCTTGTGACTCTCATCGTATTCTACAGATATAGGTGTAGAGAGTTCTGAGTGAAATACCACCTATGAAATCCTCCTCTCCGCCTTGTACCTCTCTACCCCCATCTCCCAATCTTCCAGCAGTGAGTTAGTGGCAAACCTGTTAGACTCCAATCCCTGTTTGTACATGGCTGTCCTGCTGCACTGCTCTCTCTCAGCCACCTTCGGCTGAATGGCCACTGAGGGCTTTCACTTGTGCCTGCTGCTGGTTCATGTCTTCAGCACCTACATCAAGTGAAACCTCCTCAAGCTGACCCTTATGGGCTGGGGTGGGGCCTTCACTGAATTTGATCTCTTGACTTACCTCTTCAAGCCATTTCATTCTTGATTGTGGTGCTTCTTACATCTCTAATGTATTACTGGCCCATTTGTAGACCGTAATTGGTTCTTTTATCATTGCTAACCTTGCATGAGATATGACCTACTGTTAATTAAATTATGACAGGTTTGATGGACATTCTTTTCTTCTACATGAGACAAACAATATAGTATTACCTCCTTCCACATACCCTACATTTTGTCTTTGTCTGACTTACTGTGTGTACTGGGGTTTCCAGCTTGTTGGTCAAGCACAGGTTCTGTGTAAAATGGCAGCATGGATCTTACTGGGTGAAGCCATCAGTTTCCATGACACATTTGTTTAGGTCTTGTGAGAGGTTCTCCTTTGTGCCCATTAGGGGAATCAGTAGCTGGCATCATCGAGAAAGAGGCGTATCCGCTTGTGAGGCTTCCCATTACAAACAGCTCTCTACATCTACACTTTCTCTGGACTATTACAAAAACATTAATAACATTAATAATTTGGATGCTATCTTTTCCGATACTGAGTACTCAGATCTTCAGCCTCAGGAAGTACACAATACCAAAAAATATCAAAAGTGTCTGGGAGAGCTGGAACACACCCAGTGCCTTCTGGTGAAAAGGGAGTCAGTGCCTTACCGTCAATAACTGGTTATGCCAGTTCAAGAAGTGATGACTGTAACCAAATAACTCCTATTATACCTGTAAATTATTTTTTTACGGCACCCTGGAGGAATTATTCTGAGATGTTCCACGCAGAACTGCTTCAACTGAACAGAACTGCATCTGAGAGATGCAGTGCTGAAGCTGGTTACCCTGGTGAAGTTCTTGGGTCTAGTGTCTGTGTTCAACCTGGCCATAGTAGAGGTGGTTCCTTACTTGCTGCTGAGTGGAAAGGCCCATAGGGAGAAGGGGAGGAGTTAGAGGAACATCTTCAATGTGCTGGGCATCACCTGTGTGCTTGGTTGGTCTCACCCTGAGCTTTCCATTCTCCTGCATCAGGACACAACCTGCTCCTAGCTGTGCCCTACCTACCCTGCACCCTGAACTCCCCGCACGGTCAGTATATCTATGTAGTCTGTATACTTTAAGTTTGCTAGGCCTTCTGCTACATAGGGGTAAGAAATGCGGACAGCGCAGTCTTATTGACACGTGATTTACCGCATCTAAAGAACCTTAGAGGAGCTCATATCAGTGCAGCAAAAGTGCTGCAGAGGATAATAACACCATTATGAAACGTGTCAGAACTGATCTTTCTATTATATGAAGAAATGTACACAAAGGAGAAATTTAAGGTTATAGTGTCAGATACAGACTTCAAAATTATGCCAAAAATATTTCAATAAAGATATCAAAAACAACCCCACAGCTACAGTGAAGGATCTGCCAGTCCTGCTTGCCATCTATAATTTCCATGTTGACACCCCTAATGTGAGATTAATATGACATCTTGCATTCTGGCCTGCCGATCTTAATCACTTACATTAAGGGCCATCCTCAAGGGCTGAATGGTGAAGGAAAAAAAATCACTGTACTGTGGGATTTAAATTGACAATCTTCTGATCACAGCACCATAAGCCTCGTCCATGCAAATCCTAAGCACCAGACAAAAGCATCTGCCTTGTTACACATCAAGGATATATCTTCAGCCATATTTGACAATCACGACAGTGTAAGGTTTAAAATAAAACTTTATTTAAAGTTCTAGAATAAATTATGCAAAACAGCTGTTTGAACATTATAGATATATTGCTATATTGCTGGATGTGACTTTCCCCCACAACTTTTTAATCCCTACACTGAACACCAGACCATGAGCATCTGCCCAGTAACCAACACAAGCATTACAAACCATTGCCTGTGTTTCCAGAGGAACAACGGATGGAAAAAAAAAACTTGTGTTTACAAACACTAAACTACATATCTATAAAACTGTAAACATTATAATTTTAGGAAAGTCAGTGAAGACATAAAAGGCATCTTTTGGCAGAGGTGCCCGGCACTGTAAAATGCTCTTTAGGGGTCAAGAAGTTAATTGCTCACAGTGGCTGACATTGAGCAGTGCTGTTCATGTCACTGCATGCAGTGAGCTTGCTCGACCTTCCAGAGAACAGTATGCGGTACTTACACGATTTTTCTTTTTGGCTAAAAACAAGACAATACAGAAAAATCTAATTGCATTATACCAGCATCGCTGATGAATCTTCCAGCATAGATGGGCATGGACACAAAGAGCTGCTTTGGGTGGAGAACAGAACACCTTCTATGTCATTCCACAAGCTTCCCCAAAATGAAAAGAAACCTCTACCTTCCCAAAGCTTCCCCCTGCTTGCGAAAGCCAGTGTCAATTATGTTCTTTGGGCAGCCATACTTAGGGAGATTAAAAAGTCTGAGATAGTAAAAGCTGAAAAATATATTTTTAAGAGGTATACACTGGTGTTACAGTATCGAAGAACATTTGATAACATGTCAGGTCTATCACCGAAGCAGAAAATACAGTGGTACCTCAGTATACGTCCTTAATCTGTTCCAGATCCTTGGACTTAAACCAAACAGGGCGTATACCAAACAAATTTTTCCCATAAGAAATAAAGGGAAAATGATTAATCCGTTCCCATGAAAAAAAATCAGATTGTTATTGGTATATTATACATTGATGGGGTTGTATAAAAGAATTTAAACACTGCTTAATACTAAAATACAAAAGCAATTAGATGAAATAAATGAAAAGAGTTATAGCACGGGTTGTTCACTGAGTGGTAGCAACTGGCCTACTGACACTGGTGGGCAGTCCTGGATTTGTCTGGAGAGGTAAACAAGGGTAGTGCGCAGTGTCCTGACTCATTTGGACCCATACAAGTTGTAGCACGCGAGTCGTATTCCAAACAAAGGTCGAATACAAGCAAACAGGACGTATACCAAGTTGGACTTATTCCAAAGCGGACTTATACCGAGGTACCACTGTAATCCGCAACACAGTGACCCCTGGTGGCAGTTGGTGCATTAGCCAGCACCATAGGTCACACATACATACTTTTTGTGGTTCCCCACAGCCGAGCACCGACCAGCGGCACCCAACAACACTGCATGTCACTGGAACAAACCCCGAAGGTGAAGCTGCGTGAAGCCAGCCACTGCTGAACATGGTGATCTGACCATCTCCTGCTAAGGCATGAAGTCCTGAAACGTTCAAAGACCTTTGGAGAAGTCGATGTGTAGGATAATGAGAAGACATTTCTCAGTCTGCAGGCACTGCCACCACCGATGTGACGAACTGAAAGCTACAAAGGTTACTGGATCCCCAAGGTGAGTGTACAGCGTGCTTGGCAGTGCGCAGGCCTAGTCCACCTTGTCCATCTCTGTGAGCACACAGCAGCAGGTGAACTGCGTGAAGTATGTGAGGGAACCTGTCCGGAAACAGAGGTCAGGGAGCACAGGCAGGCATCTGGGTGACACACCCACCAAAGTCCAAATATCCAACATAAAATATGCTACACCGCCTGGTTTCTTGAATTTTATTGATCGTCTCAGCAAAAATATCGCACATTAACTATTCTGCCACAGTTCTTTTACAGTGAACTTTTGTAGACTTTTGTGTTTCACAATTTCCATACAGACAAACCAGAGATTTAAGTGAGTGACCTTGAGTAAAGCTAGATGACGCTAGAAACAGTTTGGGAAGAGGTAGGCAGTGAAGGGGGCTACTCACGGAGCAGTTTTCTGATGACGGGCGGCCTTTTGGACTCTGGTAAATAGATGCCGAGTACGTAGACGGGCACCCCGGAGAGGGCGATGGCGATTCCGATGAGAGAGTTAATGGTGTCACTGTAGAGGGGCACTGCCACCAAGAACACAGTACAGAAGCAGAATACAATGGGGTAGAACAGAGACAACTGCAGAAACACAGACACAAGGGGTGACCATACACACGAGAGGAGGAAAGGATTGGGAGGAGAGAGCAAATGGAAAGATTATTAAATGCAAAAAAAAACAAGGTATAAAAATTGGTGTGCTTTTGTTGTCCTTTTACTCTCACCTTGAGAGGTCTGGGCCTGTCCGGTTCCTTCCAGCGCAGGTAGATCTGCCCAGCAATGGACAGACCCACGAAGAACCAGTAACTGAAGCTATAATAGTTGATTAACTGGAAGACGTCTTCCACGGCCAGGTAGATCAATGCCATGGCACACTGTACACAAGGTTGCAGATCATCAATCTTACCAGCAGGGGGCAACCAAATATTGAAACATTTTCCTTTATATTGAAATTAATGAATTGTTCGAGTAGTCACTTTTTTTGTTTCCTGCCTCCAAATCTGTGTGTACAGTTTTACATGTTCTTTGCGTATTCTGCATTAGTGCCTATAGAATATGTTTGGGAATTGTGAATGGTAATTTCCATAATGAATGGCAAATTCCACCATGTAACAGGAGAAATTAAAATGTACAGCAACATACATTTTATATTGATGAAATGTATTTAATCTACATGTGAAAGGCTTCAATATACCAGTTTCCCCAGAGATAAAGCATGACAGCACCCAGGCCTTACGTTGAAGAGGAGAGCAGGGATGGGAGTGTATCTCTCCACGTGGATCATTGAGAGGGCGTGGGGGAGGTGGCCTTCGCGAGAGCCCACGAAGAAAAGTCTGTCAGTGGGGAGACGGAGGGCAGTTGGAGGAAAGACGGTAATGCAGTCTTCGGACAGAGTGGGTAACTCTGTGTCACATCATCACAGAGTTTAACAAAACTCAGCATGCTGATTTGGTCATACGAGTCACCCATGGAACTGAAATCGCACGTGTCTTGAATAATTAACGGAGGCTGAAGCTAATAAATTGTGGAGAGAAACGCCAGCTCTGTATTTTGTGTAAACACTATAGCTGGCATCACATGGTTTCATATCATTAATGGGTCCTTTACACAGCAGCCATTTTGATGTCATTTGTGACACCTGGGCTTGCTGTACTATTTCAGGCCCATTAGTGATATGAAGACATGAGATGCCACATAAGAGCCATGATATGTTCATGATATGTTTAATCATGGTAATTTTTCATTTTGGGGATAACATAGTATCACGCAAAATAGGGAGCTGGTGAAGAGCTTCAAAATGATATGAGAACCATTTTTGTGCAACTTGTATTAAGGGAGCCATTGGGGTGTTGGGGGACCATAAGTTCACACTTAGTTAGCTTAAATGTCCCTTAACGTTCATCCTAGACATGTTCAATTTCTGTTCCGTGGGTTACTCATATGACCAAATCAGCGTGCCAAGTTCCGTTAAAATCTGTCACAATAAAGTCCAAAAGTGTGATGATTTGACAGGGAAATACCGGAGTTCTGTTAATAGCCTCAAACCTGCTTACATGGGCTCAAGGCCAAACACAAAGGGCACCAACGCCAACCCCATGTGACAAAAATATATCATATTAAGAACAGGCCAACCCCCCCTTCACAAAAATGGAAAAGGTTATGATTTCAGAAGGAAGACCCTGGTTACAGCAGATATTATAAAGTGCATCCAGATGGCAACAAATAAAAAAATGAAAATTATCAGGCATAGAGCATATTAGAGGTGCAATTAATGAATCTTTAATGAATATAAACCAAGGCCCCTGAGCATTAACAATAAAGATTTTGGGGTTGGCCTGAAGAATGTAAGAAGTGAATAGTGAGAGGAACAGAACACAGTTTGGGGAGCCCTGCCTCCCTCACAGGAAGCCACACTGTGACACAACATGTTTGTGGCATTCACCTGAAGTAATACAGGAAGTATGTGTTTGCCTGGAGCCGGGATGAGTAAACGGTAAAGAGATGACGGGACACCGGACAGCCGAGGGCGAGGTGACAAAGCCGTAACGAAGAATCCAGAGCGAGGACTTTTACACGGGTTTGTGTGGGATGCTCACTCACCTGGAGGCGGCGATGATGGAAGCGTTGAGACCCCCGTAGCAGGAGAGAGCCACAGCTATGGGTATGGTCCAGCTCATCACGCCCAACGTGTGGTCAGCAAACGTCTGCACAGAGATGTGGTATTTACATTTACACACAGGCACTGCTGACTCCTGAATATTCACGTATACCAACTTGTAAATACACAGGATACACTGCACATAAAATAACATTGAAAGTGTTTTAAAATTGCTTTTAAAAGCAAATCTATATATAATGACAAAAGATCAGGCACCATTCATGTTCATATTCATGTTCATGTAATGGGAGACAAACCACAGAAAAAGTTTTTTGTGTGCCATTCAGGTCATAGCAGATGCATAAAAATATCATAATTAATGTGTATTTAGCACACATTGTTGTCCAAAGTGATGCAGAGCAGACCAGATAACCAGGAGTAGTTAGAATTAAAAACCTAACTCAAGGACCCAACTGTGATGTTATTGAAGTGACTGCATGATTCGAACCCACAACCTTCCGTACACAGGCAAAGATCCCTATCCCACTGAGCAACCCTCCTATAAAAAGGTAGAACTCATCCATGTGACCTCACACTTACCACCGCAACAGCATCACTCGCAAGAATAGCCCCCATGTCCAGTACAGCGTAGTAAGCCACGTTGGTGAGGATGTAGATCACCGTGACGACTGGCATTGAGATGGCGATTGACAAAGGCAGATTTCTGTAAAGACACATCAGATCCAGTTCCATTAAGATCAGGAACCTCTCACATCAAACTGGAAACCATTCCTGGAACCTGTCCTTAAATGTCTCTTTTTAAATGCAATATTACTGTGGTATGCCAGTAAAAGACACTTATTTGATTCTTTGTTGAGTGGATTTGGGGAAACCGTGCTAGGAAGGGCGCTATATCGAAATAAAGTGCATGGAAAATTGGCAAATGCCTGGGACCTTCTTTGGTTTCGGCATGTCTTCCATTTCTCCGGGGAAGGGCACATATGACCCTTATCACCCTTCACCAACAAATGTCCCTTTTTTTGCAAAATGGCCAGACAAAACTCGTTTAACAAAAATAAAACAAAAGAAATTAAACGAAAAACCTCTCCCCTAACTTAACTATGTGCAATGTCACACAACAGGTAGGCCTAAGTGACGGTTCACTGAAGACAAGGCCAAACTAGAGGACTGACAATGAGAGGAGTACACAGCTCTGGTGACAAACAGACTGACCATAATACAGTCATTTCTGTCCATCCCTTTTTAGGGAAAAAGTTCCCTACAATTCTGGAAATTCAGGGCAATAAGAGTGCTGTATCACATGAGAGTCATAGATTTATGTTACTGCAGAGTAATGCGCTATAAACAAGTTGAACTTGTTAATTGTATGCTTCAATAACCTCTGCATTGAAATCTTTTCTTAATTAAAGGCATTTCCTAATTGCCAATTCTGCTCAGTTGACGTCACCATGTTCAAGTTGTTTTTCTCTACACTGTGAGTCATTACGCTTCATGAGATTGTGTTCCGTTTCGACTGGAGGAACATCCAGAGGGCAAACAACAGCCACATCAATGCTACCCATGAAACTGCCTAATGATTTAATCACAGGCAATTAAGAGTCTGGGACCTCAGCTCAGGATGACCGCGCTTACTGCCAAAGAACTTGAAGAACTGGTAATGGGCAACCTGCAAGTCATTTAAAGTTGCTTAAAGACCATTGAGCTCCGTAACCAATCAAACTGAAAGAAAAAACACCAAAGAAAGGCAGCAATGCTTGAATATTACATTCTGGAAAAAGTAACACAATATCAACCTCTCCGGGTTTTTTATCTCCTCTGTGACAAAGTTGAGCGTGTCCCAGCCAGAGTAGGAGAATAGTGCAGAGTAGAGGCCCAGGGCAATGTCACCAGGTTTCCAGGACGAGCCTTGAAAGCTATCCTCAAAATTTATGGTGTGTCCTATATGCAAACACAGATACATATAGGAGGATGTGAGAAGAAAAACATATTACATTAGCACAAAAAAACCATAACGTGATAAATAACAGCTCACTGCTAAACATGAGCAAAAGCACAAATGGACGTGGGAGTTGCAACAGCGGTGGAAAAGAGGGACAAACACTTCTCAAAGCAACCGGGAAGAATGAAGCAGTCGCTCACTTTGACAGAGTTTCACGATGCCAGTGACGATGATGACTATCAGGGCTATGACCTTGGCGTAGGTGAAGATGTCCTGGACGCGAGTGCCCCACTTCACGTAAGCCGAGTTTATGAACGTCAAAAAGCCTACGAGATTGGGAGGGAGAACACACTGAGGATCTGGGAGTGGTGCTTCCACCAGATAACTTCCCAAATTTCCACCACCACACCCAAATGAAACATACCAAAAGTACATTGATCTGGCAAAAAAACAATTATGGTATATACTTCTTAATAAAACCCAGGATATAAATGCTAAAATGTCTGTGGACCGCATAAATGAGTATAGTATAGCACACAATTTAGGTTAACCTCCAGGACAGAAAATTGCAGGAAAACAAATGGAAAAGTTCTTAGTAATTTGCACTGGTTATTTTGTTAGCATTAAATCACTGGATGAACTTAAGAATAGTCCAAACAGACTTTTTTAGATTAGCTGTAAACTGCTACTTGCAAATGCATCTAGGTTCCTGATCCCAGAGAGACTCACAGATACAAGCGGCAGCGATGAGACGGGAGGCAGCATAAGGCGGCTCGCAGCTGGGAAAGAGCGGCTGGATGAGGTAGTTGGCAAACGTGATGGCGATGATAGCCTGGCTGGTCGGCTCGATGATCAACAGAGACGTCCACAGGCGGATGAAGGCGATGAAGCCGCCGAAGGACTCCAGGATGTAGGCATAGCTGGCTCCCGACTTGGTGATGGTGGTGCCAAGTTCAGCATAGCAAAGTGCTCCAACCACTGAGAATATTCCTCCGATGGCCCAGAGGACTAGCGACAGGCCGAAGGAGGCACTGTAGATGAGTACGCCCTTGGGGGAGACGAAGATGCCTGAGCCGATCATGTTTCCCACGATTAGGCTGATGCCATTGAGAAGCGAGATCTCCTTCTTCAACTGCATCCCTTCTTTCACCGGCTCCGCAGTGCTGACTGGGAGCAACGATGGACTCCCGTTCAATGTTTCACCTGATTCAGGATGTTTGCCCATCTCCACAAACCTCCAACTCTCCCTGCATGAAGCAATATAGAAACAAAACAAAAAAATAAACCACAACCACCAAACTCCATCTGTGTTCTGCAAACAGCAATAGCAAACTCAAAGCACTGCTGGCTGAACCAGTAACAAGATCACATTACTCATTTCACTTACATTCCATCTCATGTCAATGCACTTGGAGGGAACATTCTACATGTAGTATAAAATAAGCCACAAAGATGAGGAATACTTTACTGAGAATACACAAAACACAAACACACACACTCATGTACTCATATCTTTGTGGGGACTGTCCATTCATTTTTATGGGCAAAACCCTAATCCCAACAATGATGACCTTAACTCCCACCCAGTCCTAACCTTAACCATAAGTAACCAAATAAAATACAAGTCTTTGGGCATTTTTAGTTTTTTGATTGCAGTCACAGATTTTTATTTTAAAAATGGTCCCCACAACATCAAAATAACAGGTTTTATCACATTATGGGGACACTTGGTCCCCACAACATAATATACCTGGACCCCCCCTACACACACACACAGACACACAATTAAATAAACTTAAATTTATTTTTAAAAACTGCTAAGTATTTAAACTTTTCAGTCAAGGTTAGTATTAAGGATGTTCACCTGCCTTTAATAAAATGGCCAAATAAGTAAAATACTGAGTAAGAAATTAAGAATTTGCACATAAAATATATATCAAATAAAATCTATAGAAAATATGCATTTCACTAAAGACTCCATATACACACAGCACTATGCAAAAGTCTTAGGCAAATAAAATGTTTAAGACTATTCAACTGGGTAGTAAATGTATATTCACTGAATTTTACATTAGATCTTGCAAATTAACGGTAACAACAAAAATGAACAATTTCAATTGTTCTGCAAAAAGCTGCAACGCACTGGTTCCCACACCTCTCCTCAGGGGCACATCAGCCAGTCCATGCATTCATTAAATTTCTTCACCAGCTCAGTTAATTGATTAATTAACTTAATTAATTAACTATCTCTATGAAGTTTTGATTGGCCAGACAAGGTGAGGTAATGATTTAGCCAAGAAAACACACTGGAGTATAGCATGGTTGCTGGAAATACTGGGGTGATTTTAGGACAGGTTTTGAAATAGCTAAGCTGACACGCTTTGACGATAAGTGTTACACCAACATGAAGATCATTTAAACAATTTTCTTTGACCTCCTTAGATTTTTGCACAGTACTGTATATACATGCATGTATCCATAGAATCATCCCACACACCTCAACATAAACAAGAACATTTCACCTGAACACAACATCATCAATTAGTATGTACTCAACAGTAAAAAAATGTGGAAAGACAGCTAGCTATAGTTTCTTTCCCAGTAATTATTTGCATTGCTAAATGGGTTAACCAGTATTTGTTTAAATGTGATGTCTGAAGTTACCTGAAAAGTACTCATATGTCATGTCAGATGTTAGCCTGCAATGAATGGAACTAGACTCTGGCAAGGAAAGCACTCTTTCTCAACTGATATGTGCTTCACAGAGTTGCAATTAAACCCAGATTGAATAGTAACTCGGTGTTTATCAGGATGCTTCATATAGCTGTGTGAATACAATAACTTGAAGAGCTTGTTTGACAGGATTAACATAAACTGTGAATGAAGATAATGGGGTAGTAGATGAGACCCAGGAAGCTTGTAGGAGAGATAATTAATCCCAGTCAACTGTACCAACATCTCCCCAAGTTTGATTGCATTCAACAGAATTGCCAGCACATCATTCGCAGAACAGACACACTTTTTTACCACAGAAGTCCTTGTTCACGTAATTATTCTCAGCTGTAAAGAAGAGAATGCGCTTGTTCACACATAAAACGGGATTGTGTCATCTGGCTTAATCTGGTTCATGCTTCTGTTTAGCTGTTGCAGTCTCAGATGTTCTTTTGTGATTTGTTTGCGGTACTATCAAGCTTGGATGTGATCATTTCCCTGAGGAACAGCCCCCAATCCACAGAGGAGTTATCTAGCTTGCACAAACATGTTTACTTAAAAAGTAAACTGGGAAAAAAAGGATATACCGTGACTTCATCAGGCCCAAAGGCAGTAATCTAGGGTATCAACAAATACCATCCGTGTGTTTTAGTAATTTCATATCTACTTACTCTAATCGAGCAATTAATTAATTATTAATTAATTAAAATAACATTTACCTGCGTTGCTGTTAGAGCACCAGTGAATTTCCGTTAATCACACTGGGACACCGGCACAGTGGTCTCTCATTTTAGCATTGCCTTCATCTAAGAAAAGAGCAGCAACATTGTTGAGGTGTGTATAATTATCTGTCGTATAACCTGCACACGTACCACTGCAGTTACTAAAGTCAGTATTCACGTAAACCACAGAATAATGAAAGAGATCACGATCTAAGCGTCGTTATAAAAGTTTCAAGAAAACAAAAAAAGCTTCTAAATGATCCACTAAAAGACACTGTAATCCGTCCAAACTGTACGTGTATATCTATATCCAACCAGCGCAGGACTCGCCATTGCCAATTAATAGTCTTTGTGCCTGAAAAACATATTCAACACAAAAGGGAGTCCGACATTCGTGTGATTAAAAATATCGAAGTGGTACGGCAATTCTTGCGACCGATCTAGCTTAAGCGAGTAAAAATCTTTTTACATCCACATCGTATTCACGCCGTTCCTTTCAATAATAATATGCGACCACTTCGTGTGAATTTCCGCGTCATTGCCAATAAAACATAAATAAATATCAAAATTCATGACGGAAATTCAAACCACAAAAATATGTAGCAAAACCGGACAACATATGAATAAACAGCACCGCATATATAGATTCCTTATCTACAGTAAAGGGATATTTACAGCAGTTTTAATCTTTTTCAGTCAATTGAAAACTTTTCCAGTATAAACCTTGAAGATGACAGGGTAGCAGTCAGCGATATATTACCTTTTCTGAGCAGAAGGGTCCAATTTCTGAAGGAAACAACCAAGCGATTTTCTGTTTATTTACGGACACATCCCTGTGTCGATGTACGATGCGCGTCTACCAACGGGCTGAAGCAAAATCCTTCACACAGACGTGATATTAAAACAGTACTAAATTTTACTGTAGCTGCAAGGATATACATAGATTATATGCTCCATCAAGGAAAGTGTCGCCGCTTAAAACGCCCTTTTCTGCCCTGTCAGTTTGGCCAGTCTAAGCAGTAAATACCTGATCTCAGCTGTTTGCGCCTTTGTGCCCCGTCCTCCCCGCCGACGCTGTCTCGCGTTCCCATCAGTTCGCACTCCGCATGTCGTACATTTACGCACTTTGCGTACATGTGGGTTTGTCACGTGACTGCAGCCGCACGCATCCTGTTCCAGTTGTTTACCATATTGCAAGGGGTTGTTCCGCACAGCTGGTTTCGTAAGTATAGAAGAAATCGTGTTTAGCAGGTAACCCCAGTATGTTTACCCCAGAATTAGCGCAAATTCAGAGAGGGGGAACTATTACCGTTTATCATTTCAGGTTTCGACAGTCTGCTTTAGTCTCACGTTTAAAGCATCATACGCCGTGGATTTGCATTCACATCTGAATGATATGCTGAACACAAAGCAACTAAATTTTGGGCGCACCCGATAGGCTGCTGCATATCATTGTCATTTTCCCCCCAGACTTAAATCTCTGATGATAAAGACAATTTCTACCAAATTGCCAAGTTTATCATAAATTATACAAATGTTTACAGGTACTGAACGATTTATTACTATAATTGTATATAAGTAAATATTGCAGGATTCCGTAATGTCATTCTATGCCTAGATACAGCTCAAAATATCATTACTGATCCTTCAATAAAAATCTGTTCAGGGACAGGAAGTCAGTCCAATGCATTAATGCGTAGGTAGTGTTGGAACACTTTATTCCAATTAAAAAGTGTTATTTCCCAATGTTTTGTACCTTACTGTATCCACTCTGAAGTTTATGTGCCACACATAATCTCCAATGCCAAAGCGAAATGGCCATGCCTTGTCAATGATTCAAAAACTCATAGGGTAGGTGCACTGTGCAGCAAATTTGCACAGGGTATGTAACTTGTGTTTGTAGGGCAGTTGGATGGGCTTTTTCTTGGGGACAGAGTGAACCCGTCACGTTGACTGCAGTCATGCTTCAGTCTGACGCACAGCAGGATTAGAGCCAGGGTTGAGATGACTGTAGGTATACTCAAGGCCCGACTGTAGTGATTGTAGGGACTGAAAGTCACCCCACAGAGAGCATTATTATGGCATGTGTGGTACTGCACAATATCACCGCAATCAGACAAGAGTCCACCTCACATTGAGTCCATCTTCATCCACCACACATTGAGCCAGAGGTAGAACATTCCCTCCACATAGCAGATCAGAGTTCGCGACAGTTTGTCTCAGGAATTGCTCACAACCCTTACAATTTGAAACAGATGACAATTTCACTGTAGTTCAATTCATGATATCTTTATTACCCACAAATAAAAATGACACATACTAGAGATTGCGCAATTTTATTTACTTCTGGGTCATTCCATTTTAATTTAAAAAATCCAATAAAGTTTATGTATCACCTTTTTTAATAAAATCTGGCATGTGAATTACACATACATTCTAGAGCTCAGTTTTTTTTTTTTTTGTTTTAATTTTTACTTTAATTCCCTTTGAGGTGCAGTGCCTTTTGTACACCACAGTTAGGAAGAACAATTTATCTCATAAACTGCATTTTTACTATGTTTGGTTATTTAAAACAGTGAAGGGCTTGAAGTACTGTAACACTTCTGCATTCTATAATGAAATATGTATGCGGACTGCTTGTAAATAAAACAGTAACCAGTTACTTGGTTCCCTTCATGAGATAAGCACCTCAAAAGTGTTTTTTTACAAAATGCTATATTTGAGTCTTAAAAAGGCATTTGGGGGAAGAGTAAAACCTGAACTGACAAAAAATCTCCTGAATAACAGGTAAATGTTCTGTGGTACGAATACAAACATGTACAAATGCTTCCCAGTCTGTGTTCCGATATTTTGACTTTGCGATGGCTATTCCAGTTCCATTCTGTTTTTCACTTTCAGTACATAATTCAATAAATCACACAAGATATTCAGCATTTTATTATAAAATAGGCTTTGTGTTAATGATTTTAATGATTTTGCCCAACTATACTCTAATGTAAATGTTCTAAGCACGGTTTTAAGGTAGGCTAGGCTAGGTTATGATGTTTGTTAGGTTAGGTGTTAAAATAGGTTTTCACTTTACAGTATTTTTTCACCTTACGATAGGTTTATCGGAACATAACCCCATCGTGTCTATATTTAATTATAAAAATCTACGTGTTACTCCAAGCCCTTCAAGGGTTATTTAACAGCCAAACATGATGAACACTGACCTTGAAAATAGAAAGTTAAACTTACGAAAAAGTTGATTTTGACCATATCACGAAAGAAGGCTATTTCTGATCCTTCCACCTAGCCATAGCTGAGCTATCTAGCTGTAATAGTTAAAAATGTGCAGGTCATAAGAGAACACTTTTAAATACCAATATTTCCTTTGTCACCTACCGTGTAGGAAAGGTACTAGTTCTCAAAGGGACATTTTTGGGGAAAAAAAAACATTTCTGAAGTCTGAAAGGTACATATAATTCACATTCCAAATGTAATCCAAATCAAAAAAGGTCAAGCAAAGGCCATTGTTTGAATTAAAATGAAATTACCCGGTGTGACTCCTTGACAGGTAACTAGGAAGATGACATTTACATTAATCCTGAGCTTCTAAATTTCTTATTTTCACTTATACAGAGGACATTAGGAACAGGTTCATAATGTGATCAGCAGTATTGTCAAGATGGATGGACCCTCATCATCTTGGGATAGGTCAGCTCTGTTGTGGCAGGAGGATGCACTAGACACTGATGCCATCACTCACTGGGAAAAGAACGATGATTAGAACTACTGATATTAAAGATATTAGCAGGGTTTTGCATACAATCTTATGATGTAACTAAAATTGTAATCATTAATATTTCCTTAAGTAACTGTAATTTAATTACACTTTTTTCTCTAGTAACTGTAAGGGATTACAATTACATTTTTTGTAATTACATGTAACGGTGTTACGTAATTTAACTCGTTACTCCCCAACACTGAGTATAGTATAGTATTACTCCTGGGATGCCTTCAATAATAGGGCTTTTACAGGTTTGGGAAATAATAAATAAATAGCACAGTGTACTTGTAATGAACCATTCATGTGAAATTTTTCCATCCTTTACAGTCATTGACAAAAGTCTTGTCACATAAGGACATAGTAACTTAAAAAGGCATATAACTTTATTTCTAATCAATC
>JABJVO010000020.1:23378396-23393637 GCA_026770805.1 Boulengeromyrus knoepffleri
TCCGGCAGACGGCGCCTTCTGACGGCGTGGGTGATGACCGTGCTGAGCGCGGTCTGTCCGGCAGACGGCGCCTTCTGTCGGCGTGGGTGATGACCGTGCCGGCCGCAGCCTCCGTTTCACTCCGTTTTTACGCGCAGTTGTAAAACTATAGCCTTCGCAAACAAAGAGGTTTTAATGAGAGGGCGTACAAATTCGAGTTGCTGCCTCTCCATTTTCCGCTCCGAGAATAGCAGCCAAAGAACCGAACTATTACACAGTAAATCCTTTATAATGTCAGGCAAGGCCGCATCCTGGGAGTCTGGCACACATATAAACAGCAGTTTCTGGTGCAGCGTACGATATACTGAGCCACAAAGGGATCACTGTGTTGTATTTTCAAATTTTGTAACGTTTCCCACATATGGGAGTTGCACAGCTCGGGCTGACAGGCTGTCTGCCCCCTGCCCCGCTCATTCTCCGCCATGTTCCCCTTCGCTGGGCCGCGGCGCTCCTGTTTCGGGCCGCGCCTCAGTGACAGATGCTGCCGCTTCCTGCTGCTTCTCCTGGACCCGCCGTTCTCGGCGTTTTCGCTGCTGTTGTCGTGCATCATGTCACACTTTGTCTTACGGGCTGACTGGGATTTTGTCATATCTGGCCATTTGCTGATATGTAATATCAAGCGCATTTTCTAAGTTCATACTGTTTATGGCACTGAAGAATTCATTTGATTTTTTTGGAGTAGTTTGTAGGCAGTGATACTGAAATGTTTCCCAATGCAACGAGCCATACCTGATATTTGGTGGCTTATAGTGGACGGCACTCATTTTATAAGACGCCCAGTGTGAAGTGCAAGGTTACTGAGCTGAATTTCTTGAGTAAAATATTCAGCTATTGTAATGAGTAACGCTGTGTGTGTTTCGATACAATTGAGAAAGTTTAGGTACGAGTGGCATGTATTTTTTTTTGTTTTATTACTACAGTATAGTATCATGTTTGGGGATGATGGAGCGGTGCAGGTAGCTGAGATTAGCCGCATCGATTTTTGTTTTTTTTCCCGTCCTGTTCCTCCTCCTCAGCAGTTTATCCTTCCTCTGCCCCCTCTTATCCCAGACCTCAGTGTTGACTTCGATGCCAAAGCTTATTTGCTTGATTTAGATTCATTTCCAAAGTGTCCCACGTTTGTTTATTGTTCCATAATTTTTGTATTTACGTATGTGTCACGTTGGCCTCATCCTTGTCTCCATCTGCCGGGAAGACTGGGGAAAACTGTTCTGATAAATCCTCATCAGTCTCACGACTTATTAGAAGCTCTGCAGCTTTCTTACCATCACCTTAGGCTGGAAGATGTTTTTAAAGATTCATTGCGCCTGTGAGATGAACCACCTGCTTTTTGGAATTGTGTCTGTACTTAAATTTTATTATAAAACCTTCATGTAAGATTTTTACTTGCTAGGAAGGTGTTTTCTGCAAGGGGAGTGGCTCCGTGGGTGGCACTGTCTCAGACCTCCTGAGTTTTGAATGTGTGCATGTTGTCATTATCTCACGTGGGTTTTCTCTGGGTACTTTTAAAATGATCACATGTAGTTTGGCTAGCTGACATCTATGAATGACCTGTAGTGTACAGTTGTCTGGGGCTGAGTGCATGCGCCCCACCCAGGGTTTACCCCAGCTTTGAACACCATCCTGACTGGGATATGCTCCAGGCTGCAGCAGTTAGATATTGGTTGGATGGTTCTTTACTATAGTATTTGTTAAATTGATACCTGTCCATTATGCTTTTTTGCTTTTGGACTTGGTTCATATTCTGCAATGAAAAGCAGCCTTTACAGGTATGCAGGTTGTGTAAACATTGTTGTTAATCTATCCTAACACGTGGGTATTTGTATGAAATTGAATCACACGTGTGTGTGCGTGTGCGTGTGCGTGTGCGTGCGTGCGTGCGTGCGTGTGCGTCTGTGTGTGTGTGCGTGCGTGTGTGTGTGCATGTGTGTGTGTGTGTGTGTGTGTACGCGCCAAACAGTAGCCCTTGCCAAAGCCGGTAGTTTTACATTTCACATGTAAGCACCATATATCTATACGGTATCTGTGAACACTATCGTCTGTTAGGTCTCCAAGATGTCTGACTGGATGTGCAGTTGTTGAGATGGATGAGCTCCCATGTCGGCATCTTCTGCTTTCCTATCTGCCGACGGTAGGTAAGGAGCGTCCCGGCGAGTGAACGGCTATTTTTGAAAGCCACGCTTGGTGACCCGCTCCTGATAAAATGGCTGCCCCTGTTTCTTTGGCACCTGGTGAATGGGGGCCTGGCTGGCAGATGCGACGTCGTTTCCAGCCTCCGTTCCATTTTCTTTCTGATTCATTATGGCGGGAGACTCTTGTGTGGTTACTATGGCGACGCCGTGTTTTCGGTAGACCGGGCGAATTACCACCCATCTGCTTCCGTCTGTTGGCTACGTGTCCGTCTCGGGCATGCAGAGGCTGAGATGTGGGCTTTTATATTGCCTTTGTACAGCCTGTAAAGAATCGAAATATTTCATTAAAAAAAAAAAAAAAAAGCAGGCAGTTAATGGATTGCCTGTTGACATGTTTGCCCATAGAGCAGGGTTATTCAACTCGAGGTCCGAGCACTGCTGGTTTTCCAGCCTTCCTTTACCTGTCAGTCAGGTGTGAAGCCTCTGTCCAATCAGAATCAGTAATTATTAAACAACTATCTGGGAGAACTGAAAACACGGCCTGGATTTGGAATCGAGGTCCAGAGTTGAAGAGCCCTGCCACAGAGCATGCTGTTAAATGGATATGGTTCTGCTGGAACTAACTTTCTTTCCATAGGTTATTACTACTGGTTGTTCAAAAGTGTTTAACCGCAAGTTTCATCTCCTGGTCTCCCCTAGAATCTGCCTTCCACTTTCTGTATCTAATTCCCTCATATTTCCTCTTTGTGTTTTTGATATTTCATCTGCGTGTCTGGTTGTAGTTCACCTACCCGGTTTGAGTTCCAGCTTGACGGGCTTGTGTTTTGGTCAAGGTGAAGACATATGAACCATGTCTTGATCATCCCAAACATGGTGACTGGTTTGATGTGCTGTATGGAACAACTCATTTGTTCATATGGATCTTTAAGTTAATCTGAAGTGACGGTTGGTCTGTCACTACCGGATAGTAAATATTTAATACACTAAGTTCATGGAAGCAAGTTTCCTCTGACTTTTATTATAGTTTTGCTAATCTGTCTGGGGAATTCCATCGTCAGTCCTGTATTTTGTCTCTGTTTTGCTGTAAATTTGTCTCATGGGCAGTACTGAGGATATACGGCTCTGTGGGTGAAAAGCTGCCTGAGCTTATAAAGACCTATTTTGGGGTTGGCAGTCAGCATAGTCAATATGGAGACAAGCCGCTCATTCAGTTAATTTTATTTATTTGTTTTGAATTGAAGCAGGTGGCTCCACTGTACCTGTGATTAGAAGGTCGCTGGTTCAGATCCTGCAGGCATCACTCTGCTGGCTACGTTGCAGCCTTGATCAAAGCCTTTAACCCCAGTTGCGCTGTGTGTCAAATAGAGCTGGGATGGCAAAAAGTGCCCAGTTTCCCCACAGGGGTAAATTAAAGAATCACTATCTATCCCTAATATGGGCACCTTCCTGACACTCGGGTTGGGGGGGGTTTACCCTGGGGAATGCTAGCTCTGGGCTTGCTGTCGCCCTAGAAACCTTCCCCTTGGTCACTTGCCACTCTTTTAATTGATCACCTGTCAATTTTTATGTGGTACCTCATTTAAAGTGACCTTTCTACAGCCATGGTACACGTGAAATATTCTTATCGAGGGCCTGTGTGACTCCAGTGCAGAACGCGAACCGCGGGGGTCCGTGATCGTGGACGAACATTCCTGACTCGGGTCTGAGCTGGAGCTGGAGCTTGTGTTTGACCTCGCTGTCTGGATTAATCTGCACCAGCTGTTATGCAGCGCGGTGCGTCCATGTTGTTTGCTGGGGATTCTAAGTGGGCGTTGGGGGAGAAAATGCTTGGTTTGGCTAATTCTCTGAATTTTTTATTCCTCTGCATTTCGCTGGTCATATTGTATAGTGAAGTATAGAATCACGAATAAGCTGTGAAAATTCCTGTTTTTGTTGTATCTTTATGTATCTGCAGGGTTCATCAGCAGCAGTGCTGTTTTAAAGGAACACAGAACTGCGCCGAAGCTTTAAGTTTGCGTTTTGCTGGACTGTTTCTGTGAGGCCACAAAGCAGTGTTTACTTTTGACTCTGGGTTACTGGTTGTGTGTGTGTGTGTGTGTTCCGGCCCTAAAAACACCAGTAACTAGCAGCAGGTAGATTGAAATTTTAGCCTTGCGTCTTTTTCTGATTTTAGCTTAGAGGTGTGTTTTCTTTACTTCTTGCATACTAATCCTTTATTTTCTTAAGGTTTGTTCTTTTGAGGCGTTTATGTTTAACTGGTGTGTGCCTTTACATTAAAGGAGATTTTCAGTGGGATTTTACCCATGATTCTGGGAAAAAAAACAATGTATTAAAACTGGGTTTATAAAAAAATGCTGGCAATATATATCTGTTTAATTGGGACAGTAGTTATGATCTGATAGTGTCAGACTATCTGAATGCTGGACTAGTTCGTATGGAAGAACATACAGGAGGCTTATCGGGGCTCCGTCTTTAGGGGTCACTGGATCCTCGGGGGGCTGAAATGGCAGCGTAGGAACTGCGGCACATCCGGGAATGGGGGCCGGAAAAGGCGTGGATTTTTTTCCCTGAGCGAGTATCATAGTGGCGAAAAACTTCCCTGGAGGGGAGTGCAGCTGGGGGTGGAGCAGGAATGCGATGAATGCAGTGCAAGTAGTGACTGTTGGCACTGGTGGGGCTCCTCAGCTTGTAAGCAGTAAGCCTTGTGCATTGAGGGTGGGGGTCTGGCGGCAGCTAGGGAACGGCACGCCCTGTGTCCTCTGCTCGTGTGTCCCTACTGCGGGGCTGTGGGCGAATCGTTAGATCTTTGTGTCTAAAGATTGGTGGCAGAGGGGAGATTTATTGGATACTGCTGTATATTAAATCATTTTCAGGGCCTGTTGACTAAAAGTAATTAAGATAAGGCAATAAATATACCCAGTATGTCTGAGAGCTGCTGGTGTTTAATTGTAGGTTTACCTAGTTGATACTCGGTCCATAAAAGTTTTAAGTGGCCTCCGAGAAACGAAACTGTGAAGGATAGCGTCGTTATTAAAAATGGGGTAATTGAGGGTTATGTGGGGTCCTCTGGTTTTCTTTGATTCTCTGCTCCTCGAGCAGAGCCGGATTAAAAAGATGCTTATTTAAATTGGTTAATTAGCCGCAGATGTGGGAAAGCTCACGAGGATATGAATTCAGGCCCCGTGTCTTTATCTAGCCAGGCTTGAGCTGAGTCTGGAAAAACAGCAGAATGGGAGGTATGCAGTCCTCCACCGCTGTCCTCCACGCACCCCTCCACCGCTGTCCTCCACCGCTGTCCTCCACCGCTGTCCTCCACCGCTGGTCTCCACGCAGCCCTCCACCGCTGTCCTCCACGCAGCCCTCCACCGCTGTCCTCCACCGCTGTCCTCCACGCAGCCCTCCACCGCTGTCCTCCACGCAGCCCTCCAACCGCTGTCCTCCACCGCTGTCCTCCAAGTTGCCCCGCCAGTGTGTTGGAATGTGGTCTTGGCCAGACGGGGCCGCCTGCATGATGTCGGTTTGTAAAAACACGGACACTTACATTTTAATACCTCCTCTAAAATTGTCCTTGTATATGGGGGGGGGCGGAAGGCAGAGTGCCTGGTTGGTTTCATTTAGCCGTATGTAACCATCTTGGGGTTGGTCTTTGACGTCTCCGTAGCCACATTGTTGGATGAGAGCAAAGTTGACGTTTGGCTGTTTGTCTGTTCGCCTCTATCGTTTTCCGATTTTTGTATTATGCACGACCTCTCTGCTCGTATCTGGGAGTGGGATGGATCAGACTGAGGCTTTTTAAAAAGTTTTTTTTAAATTTTTTTAACCTATAGGCTTGGCTCTCGGGGGGGGGGGACACTCACCCCCCGCCAGTCCATTAGCAGCAGGATTCTGATGCTTTAATGCTCAATTACTTTTGCAGCACCGTGATCGTCAACCACTTGCAATGTTTGGTTAATGGTTTCTAATCTCCGTCAGCTGTAGGAAGGAGGCCCTCCCTTCCAGCTACGGATTCTCCAATAAAATCAGGCAGAATCTCCCACGGTCTAGTGCCCCCCCCCCACCCCCCAGGCAGGATGTGGGCGGCTGGGGGATCTATATGCCCTTAAAAAAAGGGAAAGCTGACGAATGCCTGAGGCCGCGGAGATGAAGGCCACCCTGAACCCTGGCTCTGTTGGAGCAGGGAGCCTGCGAGTGTCGTAAAGGTGTCAAAGCCCAGCTTGGGACCCCTTTGGTATGAGATCCAGAGAATGGAGGGTTTATCGTAGCCTTTGGGGGGTGGGCGATGTGACTTGTGTGTGGACTTCATTCCAGCGGGGGCAGCAGATGGGGTTCAGGCCTTAACAGCAGGGTAATCTGCCTGCCAGACGGGATTTGTGTGTTGATTTTCCCCATCATGTGGAACCACGCCATGGAGATGGAACCCCTGCATGGTTCACTGCAGGCGTCAAAGATCTAAGGGGCCGTTTGTTTCCGTTCTTCAGGGCTGTGGGTAGGGGAATGTGTCATCTATCCCTTTCTTATAATGATCAACATCTGCCCAACTGATCTGCAGTTTTACAACTATATCATCCAACTGAGCAGTGATACCATGTATGCATTTCAGTAGAGGGGCCATTAAACACTGTCAGCCCTCAATTTGTTTATCCACACCAAATAAGTATACAGTGATCGTTCAGAGAGAGCAACTTGTACTAATGACTTTTTGCATGTCTAGAGGGACTGTGGTTAAAGACGTTTAAATATTGTTGAGAAACTCATTCCACATGCTTTCTAGTAGCACAGAAGCCTGTTTGATGGCCGTTTTTTTTCTCTTTCTCGTAAGTGATTTGAGCTGACCTGTAACACTGCATGCGTGGAGAAAGCGGGGATCAGTCGAGATATAATTATCAGTCCGCTACACTGCTTTTGACAGCTCTTAGCTCTTAAGCATCTGTGTCATGGTTGCCAAAGAATTCCGTTCCTGCTGCTGATGTCCTCAGTATAACTGGGATAAACGCTGAGATGATGGGTTGTGTCACGCTGTGTGCGAACGGCTTCCACAGTTCATTGGAGAAGTGACAGCAGGCTGAGGCTGACCTCACCACGGCCTCGGCGACTGACACTGCTGTTGTGTCCTTGATGACCACCCAGCTCACTCGTTTGTCGACACGGCAACCGAACCCGGGCTGCTCCTGCTGCCGAGAGGCACCCGGTGGAGAGCATCCAAGGAAGCCCAGGTGGAAAGTTTCCAGCCTGGTAACGGATAGTTAATCTTTCCTCGTACACACTTATTCCCTCATACGAGGTCTGGATTGCCTCGCATGCTCTTGGGTCATCTTGAAAGAGCTCATGTGCAGAGAGAGTAAATTTTGCCAGATGGGGTGTTGAATGCGCTTTTTCACCTGACAAGGTCAGGCTGTGAAATGTTACCCCCTCTGCACTGATCAGCTTCTTATCCGCTGAATAAATGATGAGCGCCGACAGTGTGGCAACCGTGCTCTGCTCCCAGCAAGATGGAGATGGACTTGCCTTTCGCATACGACACCCTCCCCTGCCCAAGGATCGGAATTCTTCTCGCAAGGTCACGGCGGCACGCTTACGATGTTTTCCTCGCCGTTTCATTACGAGATTAACGGCCCATTTGGAATCAAGGCGGCTGGAGTTTTATTATCCTTGCCAACGCCTCTCTCTTTTTTCTCGTTTTTTTTCCCCCTATAACTCGAGTAATTGGCCTGGTAATTAGAGGCTCTGCACACAAAGGCTGTTTGTCTTTGGGCAAAATGAATTGGAACACCGTCTTGATGCAGGCCTGCCTGGTGCTGCTGTGGGCTGATCGTGTGTTTCCGAGGCCTGCCTGCAGTTTCTCCCAGGTCCTCTTCGCTCGTATGAGTCTGATGGTACTTGCATTTGAATCTCTATGTGGGGTCCTCTTCACATCTGTGTTTGTGTGAGGCTGAAGAAAGTTTATAATATGTATAGCATAGAAAATGGAGAGCTGCAAGTGGAATGAGGCGTGGAAACATGGCAGGAGGGACTGTTGTACAATGTCAGTCAACATTTGTTTTAACCCGATGTGACCAAGTAAAGTAACCAATGGGAAGTGGGTTAAACATACCACTGCCTGTCAGTGTGTGATCGTCCCTTGTTTCTCCCTTGTATTCTGTAATGTTGGGGGGGGGGGGGTGGGGTTGGTCAACTTTGCCGATCAACTTTGGATTTGAGGTTTTTTTTTTTTTTTTCTCCTTCTGGTTCCTCTCCTCCATTGTCTTCTGGTATTCTTCCTTCTCCCAGTTTCATGCACCATTCTGTATGAATGATGATGATGTAGTAGTAGTAGTACGACTGTGAGAGAGAGAGGGAGAGAGAGAGAGAGAGAGAGGGAGGGAGAGAGAGGGGGAGAGGGGTTTAGCTGTCGGGAGAACTGCATGGAAAAAAACTTTTAAGAACATCCCCCCAGGGCAAAGCATTTTATAGCTTTTTTTAAAAACAAACTTTCTCGAGTAGTTTAAGCATGTTTCTCTGGCTTGTGAATAATGTAAGATGGGAGTTTGTCTCCCTGGACTGGAATACAGGCATGGGTGCAGCTTTTTCTGTAAAGTCACCTCCTATATCAGCCAGTAAGATTCAGAGCACTGGAGGAACATTCCTGTTACTGTCAGTGAAGTTACCGGCCCAACTTCAGAATGTGGGATTCCGGCATTGCCAGAAGAGTGAGTCAGCCCTAACCTGATCCCTGCGGAAGTAGGAGGCGCCGTGGAAACGGCGGATGTCCTGGAGTTATGTTTTACCCCGTTTACAGCCGTTTGTGGGATTCTTCCTCCTTTCTGTGGATCGTGTGAGTTCCCATGCTATGCTTCATGTGGTTTGAAACCAGGGACCCCCCCCACCCTGGTTACCTTGGTGGCCTCTGTGCTGCAGTCCTTTGCTCTGGCCTGTGTGTATGAGACGTTGCATCCAGAAGGGTTCGGATCACAGGGTTGGAAACTTTTAGCTGGTGGTACTTTGCTGCCCCCCCAAACTTGATACCATATGTAAAGTTCACAGTAGAAGTTTGGTGAAGACTTGGAATTGAATGAGCTAGTTTCTGCTTACCACTCCTCTGTGGATGGTCTTAATCGTTTTTTGCTCGAATTTCCTTGCTGGCAGATGTTCTGTGCTGATTTGGGTTTAAACTATACTTAAAAATCAAATCCATCCCATCTATTCCACCCACAGAGCAGAAACAGAAACACGGGAATATGAGAGACCACCAAGCTTTTCCAGTTTGAGGTCTTTAGACCAGTGTTTCCCAATCCGGTCCTTGGGGGACCCCCAGGCAGTCGACTTTTTTGCAGGATGTGGGAAGAAGCAAAAACGAGGTCTGTCTGGGGAACCCTGTGGACTGGATTGGGAAAGACTGCTTTAGACCGACACATGTCCACGTGCGAATGTGGAGAGTGTTCTCTCTGTGGAAAACGGAGGCTCGCATGTCATGCTCACGTCGTCGTCTTGCCCGTGACCCGGATGGCCTTTCAGCCCACGTTGGCTGTTAATCGAAAGACCCTGATGCAGCACGCGACAGGAGAACCGCGGACCGCTGGCGCCGTCCAACCCAGTCCAGGGAGCCGCCTTTCCAAGCCGCTAGCTGGGTGATTTATGTGCGAGAACGAGTCCATCTGGTGTCTCTTAAACCTTGGGGAATGGAAACTAGGCCACCTTTTTGTTATCATTCCGTGGCTGCCTCTGTCTCGCAGAGAACTGGCCTCACCATTGAGCTCATGAATTACTGACCTTCATAACAGCTTTCATTCATGTCGAGGTTTTGTACTGAGGCATTGAAAGGAGACATTTGTTGGTTTCAAGCTGTCATACAGTTTGTGCTCAAGAAATGTAGAGTTGTGCGTAGGGAGGTCAGCTTTGGTCACATGGTCATGTCTCTCTGACCTGCAGCAGAGAAAAGTGCAGGCAGCTTGTTCCATCAGAACAGACTCTGACTGCCCCAAGGTGCTGGGGGCCCTCCGTAATTAAATGATTTTTAATTTTTTTTCTCCGATTTTTTTTTTCTTTGGGCCAAACCTCAATGCCTCTATTTGGGGAGTTTGTTGAGCTTACAGCACATGATCACTCAAACCTTCCTTGCTGAGTGGGACACGCCTCGTTTCAGACATTTATCCCGATGAGGCGTGACGCTGTGGGTCAGCGGACGGCACAGTGCCCTCTGCTGTAGGTCTGCTGGAAGATGGATGAATGTGTCAGTTTGTCAAATTACTTTTTTTTTTCTCCTCCTTCATCCAGACAATCATCAGACTGATATAAAAAAATAAAAAAAAAAACACAATTTTTTTTTTTTTACTATCGGGTTTGAGAATGAACGGGTATTATGACAAAAGTCTATTTTTTTGCAGTAAATACAGATCTCTGTGTGGTCAAGTGAAAGAGAGATCTGGGTTGATATGACCATTAAACTAATGAAGCAGCTGTAACTGACGTTGGAATGAGTCTGCTAGTCTTATGTGAATGGAGAGGAACCTCAGGGTTGTATAAGCCTGGGAATGGTCGCCCAGAAAGTGTTCCTGCCTGCAGTCTGGCTTCCTGACCTCCCCTACCTGGCTTGGCACTTGTCCCAGTCTTCCTGAGAGGTGTTTTCTGGCTCATCCTCCACCTGCTTTGCTTCTTGGCAGTGCAGCAGTATGGCAGAGGGCAGCGTGGACCCGTGTCACTGTTTATGAGCAGTAGTGGAACGTTGTCATGTTGTATTAAGTGTACTGTGGCATTAATTGCTCAACATGTGTCAAGAAGATGTGAGTTTTCTGTCTTCAGCCATTGTGTATAACCGATTTAGTTTTAGTGTCTGAGTGTGAGGAGAAGCTGTCGCTCGTTTGTCTCCTTTGATTCTGGCTGAGGGTTTGTGGCAGCTTATCTAACCCTTCTTTGCACTCTTCAACAGACAGTAGACTGAAATCTTTTTTCAAACAATTTTACTCGTTTCCGGTTTATTTACCCCACTGAGGACATTTCTCCCGATTTCACAGGCACCCATGTAACCTGTTCTCACTGAAAACTTTGTGTTTTATTAAAGGAATCTGACTTCATGGGATTGGAATGATTTTTTTTTTCTTTTTAAGTTTTCATTCATCTTCCTGGGTGGACAGTGTTTTTGTTTCCCTCTTCTGGTTGTAACGCTCCTCCTCATATTTCTGTTTTATTATTTATTTAGTCTGTTTTCACTGACTGACTACATTTTTACACACGAACGCTGCTACATAAAAGCTGGATTAGAGGTCTGTGGAGTCCTCATGTAGGGCCCAGGTGCCACTTGTCGGGTCGTACCATAAATCAGGTGGCCCGTACCGGGGCAGCAGGGCCGAGTACCCCGACCCGCCTCTCGAGTAGTAAATAACCGGGGTGTGTGTGATTCCCCCGTTCTGTCTTTGGAGTCCTCCGCTGTGCCATCTGTTCAGGTCATGGGGCTCTTTTGTCTGCCTCTGCCCCCCCCGCATGTCCTCCTATGCGCTCACCACCTACTGCACTGCTTTCCAGAGTTCTCCTCTGCGACCTGTTTTACCGAATGGATATGACCCGTGTCTCGGCCCTTATCGTCACGCATGTGGTCCTGCACTTCAGACGCACGCAGTTTTTCTTTTGTTCTCCACACGGATTCCTTTCACAGTCCTCTGTCACGTTCCCACCTCCTTCTAGGCTCTATCCACTCCTTCCCTGGCTATTATAGTGACCCCAGGGTTTGGCGCTTGGACCATTTTCCCACATCAGCCACAGATGCAGCTGTGGGGTTTGGCTTTTGTGTCTGTCACATGGAGTTAGTGGACATGCTGGTAGCTTGCCTGGAAGGTCTACCCCACCCAAGTACATGGTTTGCAGTCATCTCCTGGTCCTCTGTTCGGGGTCCGGCTCTCTGGCATGGGCCCTCGCTGTTGATCCGTAGCACTCATGGGACCACTGGAGGTCTTTTAATCAGTTGCATGCTATTGCACAGTAAATTAATTATGTCTCTCTTGTGGAATCTGCGTATGTTCATTTAATTCTCTGTAGGATTCTGACAAAATGCAGCATGAGGGATTTATTATCGCAGTGAAAATGTTCAGTGAGATAATGTCTCTCGATCTAAAGGTGTTTCTTTTGTAATTTTTATTTTAAAATGTTTTAAGCCTGCTGACAGGAGTAGCAAACCAATGCTTTTTGATTTGCTGGTTTTGAACTGTGCATGCTAGGTTGCACAGCGGCTGAAAATAATTTGAAAGGAAAGAAACAGCGGTTGTATCGTGAAGAAATGCACTAAACCGGATATTTTAAAATTAGATTTGCCACAGGAAAAAAAGTGGATGAAGTATGTTTGTGCATGCAGTTCACTCAAGAAAACAGAGAACTTCTACGGCTAATTGTGAATTAAAAAAAAGATACATTTGACAGCCTTGTTTCTGTATGGTTAAAACAACCCTTAACATATTAATAAAGGCTGCCAGTTTGCCTTTTAGGCACAGTGGATTAAGAGGACAAAGGGTTCAAACAGTGCATGCAGGGCTAAATTAGACCTCTGTGTTTTTACAATGACCTCTCAGGGAGAGTGTTGGACTGCTGGGTTGGTTATAAGAGGTCTGTCACAAAGACACGCCACCATGACACGTCCTCTCCGCCTTCTGGACTGAATCGCCGCTGCATCTGCACATGGCTTCCGGAGAACACTGCGTGTCAAGTTAGAAGAAGCTACGCCGTTAACCCAGAGATGGGCCTGTTACATGCTTGCGGCTCTTCCCATGAAAGTTCTCTGCCGAACAGGTGCTTCTGTCTCGTTTGAGCGCACCAGGTCCAGGGCACCAGGCTGTCTCTCCGTCACAGTGGCTCAGCCTGTGGGCGCATGCTGGGTCCTGGCTAGAAATTCAGCCCCCTACTGCGGGGGCAAAACAGGGAATTTATGTGCTGGAGGTGAGGCACTATTAATAACCCAAAATGATCAATTGTTCGATACCACTTATTCCCCCGGCAGCTCCAGACCTGCCTCTCCAGTCTCTTCTGCTGGTCCTCGCTCGCCCTCACTGCCCATTTCCCTGGCTCCTTCATTCGCTTCTCCTCTTCTGCCCCCGCTGATGCGTTTTTTTTCCCCCGCGGTGCAAATCTCTGCTCTGTGCCTGAGCTGAAGCCTGTTACCGCCGTGCACCTGTTGCTTTACAGCCTACAGTCTAAGGCTTTCAGCGTGTTTTTCTGCTTCATGAATAATGGCGCTCTTAACATCCAGATGGGCAGGAGGGACTATCCAATAGCCTGCTGGCTATTTCAGACACTCAAACTCTTCCCTCCACAAAGGGGGTTGTTTTTGTTGGAAAGAGAATTGGGTTTTAGCTGCTGAAATCCCTTTACTACTGTGTATGTGTGAGAGCATGGGAGGCCGCTATGTGTTTTAATGAGGTCCTGTGTTATCAGGCTTTAGCGTTTCACGTTTCACCTAGAGCCTGGCGTTCTGCCTTGTTGCTCTACAGACGAACAGGGGATGTGTTTTCTTTCTGGGCACTCACCACTCCAATCTCTCCAACTTCAGTCAGTTTATGCTCCTTGCAGCTGTTATAATAGTGATACTTTTATTTGCCATTTGTACAAGCGTATAATAATTCTTTTGGTTTCCATATATCCCATTTTATTCACAAATGAGACACACAGACAAGAGTGAAGCTTGCAGTTAGAGCACAGGAGCAACAAAAGCATCAAATTATCCTGGAGCAGTTTTTGGGGTTAAGGGCCTTGCTCATAAGTTCCTTTGACCTTCCAGATATGGGCACAGACTTCCAACCCTCATAACCACACATTACTATTTACAGTTTCCTTCCTAAGCTGTTGAGCTCACTCTTTTGCAAAGCCGCCGAGCCACACTTTAGCACACTGCCCCACAGGGCACAGTCATCTCCTGTCCAAACCTCCCTCTCTGATTCATTTGCTGGGGGGAGGATTCGCACTTGTGGGACCAGCCCCCTTGTGGGTCTATATGATGCAGCTTTTCGTGTGATGTGGAGCCTAGAAGAGAGACCGTGACCTTTGAGCAGCTCTGTCTTTTGAGGGCAGGTGGAGAGGATGTTTATGTCTATTTGTCTCAGGAATCTTACTGAGAAATACAGCAGATGGTCTCTCTCTGCGTCGTGTACCAGACCTGCGGCAGATTCTCTCGGTCTATGCCAAGTATACTGGACCTGCAGTCGACTGTCTCTCATAGTCTCCATTGAGTCTTTTGGACCTGCAGCGGAATGTCTTGCTCTATGTATGTCGAATGTATCGGACCTGCGTTCAACTGTCTTTGTCTGCCTTGAGCGTACCGGACCTGCAGCAGTCTCTCTCTGTCACTCGCTCTATGCTGAGCGTACTGGAGCTGCGATTGACCGTCTCTGTCTGCATCAGCTGACCTCCCAGACCTCTGGTGGACTGTCTGTCTGTGGTGGATGGTTTCTCTGCAATATGCATTTTAATATACAGATACTACAAGATTGTTTGTTTGTGGAATTTTATTTGATAAATGATTTAGTCTTGGCTCTATTAAAGGTATGTACAGTCATGTGAAAAAAGTATGCACCCTCTTTCAGTTATATGGTTTTATATATCAGGACATAATAAAAAAGGTCATCTGGTCCTTACCAGGTTCTAAAATTATTTAAATATAACATCGGGTGTGAAACAACTCGAAACAGTTTCCATCGTGTCGTTATTTATTTAACAAAAATGTAGCCAAAATGGAGTAGCCATTTGTGAAAAATACATCCCATGAATCAATAGGTTTTATAACCACATTTAGCAGCAATAACTTGAAGTAATCCGTTTTCTGTATGACTTTATCAGTTTCTCGCATCATTGTGGAGGAATATTGGCTGACTCTCCTCCTTAAAATGTTGCTTAAGTTCATTTAAGGTTTGCAGCCATTTGTTTATGCACATCTTTAATGTCCTACCACAGCATTTCAGTAGGGTTGAGGTCTGGACTTTGGGCCATTGCAACACCGTGATTTTATTTCTCAGCCATTCTGTTGTAGATTTGCTGGTGTGCTTGGGATCATTGTCGTGTTGCATGACCCAGTTTCGGCCAAGCTTTAGCTGTCGGACAGATGACACATTTGACTCTAC
>JABJVO010000020.1:23415464-23426355 GCA_026770805.1 Boulengeromyrus knoepffleri
AGTTTTTGTTCATTTTATTTTAATTTATACTTCTTTCATTTGGGATTTTGAATAAATTGCATTAAAGTGAGACTACAATGGACCATCCCTGTGGATGTGTGTGTGTGTGTGTGTGTGTGTGTGTGAGAGAGAGAGAGAGAGAGAGAGAACGAGAGCATGCACTGGCAAAATACAAAAGTCACTTTAGTCTGTCTGCCCCTGGATCTGCACTCACTCCTTTTGTTCTTACCCTGACAGATCCATACTTAGTTAATCTTAATGAGTCATTCATGTCGGCCAAGCAGGAGTGAGACCTTGCTGGACTGCTGGTCGCTTGGCTGCTAGTGTGAGGCAGTCGTGAACCTCAGACACTAAAACCATCCACTGTATACATCAGGCTACACTGAGATCTTCTCTATCAAAGCTGATTCCTCTGAGAAATGGTCCATTGGCTGCTTGGAGTTATAGAATTTTCTAGAAGGGTTGACTGCAGGCACCGCCGATGCCCCTCAGGGCATTTGCATTTTGTCTCAGATGCTCTGGCCCCAGAGACATCCGCTGAGCAGAGGGACTCGCTGTAAGGCATATGGCGCTTTTAACATGCTCCTATAATTTAGCACTGCATCATTTTATGAATGTATTATTTTTAAATAGATTGTGTGCAGCAGCTGTAAGATGGAGAGGGTTCTATCCTCTGAGAAGACTTGTACAAAAACACACCGTTACGACAGTTCCTCCAGCAGATGCCTCCTGTTTCTTTTAAGGGTTATTCATGATTTGGCTCTGCGCCTTCCATGTCCTTATTCTCCTGAACAGCGTTTCTCAACCCAGTCCTCGTGGTTCCCCATACAGTCCACATTTTTGCTCCCTCCCAGCCCCAAACACACCTGTGCCGGGTATTCAGTGTTCTTGATTGTTTGGTTCAGTTGTGCTGGGAGCTGGGAGGGGGCAAAAATGTGGACTGTATGGGGGTTCCTGAGGACTGGGTTGGGAAGCACTGGTCTGCAAGCTTCCAGCTTGTTTCTAGGTAAAAGCCACAAGTCCGCTACAAGCTAATTGGTAACTGCATACTGAAAGCAGTTAAAACTCGCACAAAACTGCACATTTAATAGTCTGATTAGTCTTAGCTTGAGTTGCGCGATAAATGTCCAAAATGTCATATCACAATATTTTTGCTTAGAATCATGACCCATGATATAGATCACATTTTTTTTGCTTGTTTACAAACCAGCCAAACTATAATGTATGTATCAATGTTAACTATTTGACCACTTAACCAACCATTCTTTCCTTATAGGAAACATTCCTTGTAACTTTCTTATAATAAACTTAAGGTACGTAATATACTGCACATAAAGAATGACTTTGGAAATGATATTTTTAGCAGTCCAACTGGTATATGCAGTTTGTCTTTGTTTTTTCAGTTAAGCGGTTAGAAAAGATTGATTTAAATTTTTAGTTCAAGATCAAGTTACTAAAATGAGACCGACAGACAGATAATTGACGAAGAAGTGAGATATGCGGACAGCACTGAGAAGTCATGCAGGCTGAAACGTCTTTGTTTCACATGGGTCTGTCTTTGTTGTCATACTGTTGCAGCCTCTGAATTTGCAGCCGTTGCATGATTGACTGTTTGTTCTGTCATTATAATAACAGAGTTAAGTAGTGATGTACTGTGATTCTTGCCATAACTCTGAAATGCTCACGTGGATACAGTAGCAACCAGTCATGAGAAATTGTCGTTATATCACCCACCTCTACGCTAAACCTTTGTTTAGGGTGGTTGCAAATCAGGAATTGTTCCCGCTACTGACCATTGTGTCTCTTGACTGGAATGTTTCGCCATTATCGTTATTGAAAGTGTGCTTGATTTGAGTACTAAATGAGCAGAATGTAAGGCGTGAAATACAGCCTCACTCGTCGCTCTCTCCTTAATTAAGCCATCGTTTCTACTGATGTTTTTTTTTCTTTAAATCTCTGGTCCATTTCCACTTCATCGGTTCTGCGTTTCACAGCCACATTGTGCCTGCCGTTTACCCCGCGGGTGAGGAGGAGAGTTCATCTCGGGCCGGTGACAGATTGTTCATTGAGATGCTTAGTCTGCTGATGTCCTCTTTGGATTTTCTGCTCTGTGTTTGAAACTTATCCTCTCGTTTTGCCAGTGAGATATAAAGGATGAAGGGTGATCAGTCACAATCCTGATCAAGCTGGGAACTTCAAAAACATTAAGAAAACAATGAGCCCCAGTCATCTTATTCCACTGTTATGCAAGATGGGAACCAATGAAAAATAAAATTTTACTGAAAAAGGAAACTTTTTGCCTGAAAGCTTCAGTTCTGGGAGTCAGGGTCCCCCCCCCCCCCCACTTGCTCTCCTGAGGAGATCAGAACTGTTTAATTTTTCAGTAACTAAATAAAGACCCGGCAGTGATCATATATAGATCTGGGCTGTTTTTCCCCAGCTTTTGCCTTGGAAGCAGTTTTTGTAAATCTTGTCCACTGACTGCAGGATTATTCCATTTTGAATTTAAAGCATTTATAGTAAATTTCCCTGTAACATAAACCCTTTGATTTTTTGATGTGTTTAAATAGATTATAGTGCTGTATCTGTCAGGAACATATCAGCTACAAATTCACGTTATAGCATTAGCCTGTGGGGATGTCATATTAACCATAACTCATCTCTTTTATTGAATCTGTGGACTCTTAGCTTATTAAAGCAGCACTAGTACCCTTGCTGTAGTACCCTTGAAGGTGGTTTAAAATATTGGGTCTATAAATGGGCGAAAATGGATTTTCTTTGGTTAAAAACAACGTATAGGAAACAAATATACATTTGACCTCTACTGTTCCCTTAACGGTTTTGTTTACATGGGATATTTGAGCAGTGATTCTATGACACATGAAGGACACCACATCTTAAGAATCTGTTATGGTTTTCTGCTCTGCAAAGTGGGCTTGAATGTACCAGGAGCTCAGGGACCCTCTGGAGGTTGGGTTGTTTCGGGTGGGTGGAGCAAGTGAAGCCCCACCCCCCACACAGATGGCCTGGGGTGGGGCCAGTGGCAGGGACAGTGGGGGAGGGGAGGGGGGGCTAGCAATTCTGCAAGGTGTGCGTTTTGTGAAGGCAGGCAAGCGTCAAGACGGAACAAGCCAGCTTCCTTGTAGAGGGATTCATCCCAAGGACAAGGCGTTTCTGCCAGCAAAGCTGCCCTCCCCCCTTCCCTGCATGAAGACGGCACAGGTTCACCCAGTGGCTTAAAAATAGACCTGTACCATGCCTCTCAGACCCAAAAATAAAAGATGTAAGGTCATTGTCACTGTTTGGGGATACGGCTCTGAACGTAACACTATTTTGTAATAAAACTGTTTTCGGTATGCGAGCTAATGGCCTTGACACTGAATGTGATTTTATTGCCACACCATCTGTTTGTTCCGGGTGAGCTGTGCATCTCGTTAATTCTCCTTTGCTGCTGTTCGTGCTGTTGCTGTTTTTTAAGCCGTTATTGACCATTGTTTTGATTCGCTTGCCTGTTGGATGCCGATCCCCAGATCTCCAGAGCTTTTTCTTTCCCTCAGCAGATTACATACCTAAACTTGTGTATTTCCTGCAAACTGAAATGCTACTATCCGCTGGTGTGTGTATGTGCCCGTGCATTCGCATTGGGCAATGTTGTGGTAAATTATGAGCTGTGCTTTTCCCAGTTGTTTAAAAGCACTGGCTGATTTACTATTCACCATGGTTCAGGCGAGGGCATCGCTATCGCAACAGACAGGTTTATAACCATGCATCATTTTGTTTAGTTACTCTAATTGCATTTTTTCCCAGGAATTTCTTCTGCAGGCGCGTGTGCCAGCAGATGTTCCGGACATTCTGACTGCCAGCCTCACACCGCTGCATGGACTCATTAAAAGTACATTATCGAAACTGAGGGTGATGTCGCAGGTTGGCTGGATGCAGGATGCGAGCTGTTTCACTGAATATAGGATAGAATGGTGCAGACCAATGTTTCTCAGCCTGGTCTTTTGGGACCCCAGACGGTCCATGTTTCTGTACCCTCTCAACTCCTCGCTAATCAGTCCACAAGGATCAAAAACGTGGACTGTCTGGGGGTTCCTGAGGACTGGCTTGAGAAACACTGGTTTATTCAAACGGCTACCCCATATCGCATGCAAACATTTGGTAACCGGAAGCTGTCCATGCAGTGACCTGCGTTCAGCCTAGTTGAACAGTGAGTAGCGTGCAGGTTAAGGACACTCTACAGTGCTTACCTTTGACCCGCTGTTGTATTCTATAACAAAGTTGCGCAACTGGAATGACTCGATCAGAGATGCAGTTTCTGTGCATATACAAAAGTACAGTTTGGATGAGTGTAAGCTAAAAGGCTAACTGCGGAGGGGGGGGTGTGAAATGCGTCAGTGGTTAAGTGACTGGAAATGCATCTGTAGTTAGGGCAGTGGACCATGTGCCTTCAGGTTCATCCAGTGGGATCTCAGAGGAGACACTTGAGTTCTTCACCAAGGTGACTCTAACAAGTGAAGTCTTGCTGTAGAAGAACCTGTTAAGTATTCTAACCAACGTGCACTAATTACTAATCAGTCGGTTTTGTTGGTCTTTCGCTAATCCTCGTCTGAATGCCACGCAAGCTCGCAGTGTTTGGAGCGCGGGCCCTACTGGGGCACATTCCACAGTCGTGAAATAAAAATAAAATGATTGTTTTATTTTCCGTGTGTATGAGTAGAGTTGCATTGCAATGCTTCTTTCGAATATCCCCTCTCGCTCTCCTTTTGAAACCTACACATACATAGATGCTGGTGAGAGTGTCCTTGGGGCCTGAGCGCAGGGTCAGCCATTTATCTGGCAGCCCAAGAGCGATCGGGGGTGAAGGGCCTTGCCTGAGGGCTTAGACAGCAGCATCATTCCAGGACTGGAAACAGCCACCTTCCAGTCACAGGCACGGGGTCCTAACCTGCTGGAAAATGTGCTCACAGGCAGAGAAGGAGAGAAGATCTCCAAAGCAGAGGTCATGGAGAAGACCCCTGAAGCATGCCCCAGCTCCAGGCAGCCCCCCCCCCCCCCCACCACCTCTGTCCCGCACAAGCACAGCTGCATCGTTGCTGACATACCAAGTGAGAGTTCTTAAGTGAGATGAACCAAGGAAAGCAGGAACTTGGGAGGTAGAATGAAAGTGGGATGGAAAAAGATGGAAAGGGGACAATATAAAGAGAGGATAGATACATCTGGGGGTGTGCACTAAGGAGATGAAATAAAGGAAGGAAAATATATTTAGGGTAGGGGGGAGCCTGTGTCATGAGAGGAGCTGGACTAGAATAAGGTAACTGTGTGGGCAAGCAAGAACTCCAATGGCGCAGAGTCACCAACTATGGAGGTCCTTGGTTTGACACCACCTACTGTGTGCTGATTGGTCAGTAGCCTACGTCAACCACCGCACAACCCGTATTTTTTGATTTAAGGTCCTGTAGCTCAAGTCGAGCATTGCGCTAACAATTTTTGGGTTCAGGCGTCAGATAAATGACAATGTTAATATGGGGCAGGATTTGTCCTGTATTATTCCTTCAGATTGAAAGTGGGAGATTGGTAGAGCAACCTTCAAAATGCCGGTGACGACACACACAGAGCAAAAACTGAAGAAGATCTGAAGACACATATAAGGAAAGTTGAGCAAAAAGGTGAGACTTCAGCTAAATGGAAAGCAAAGTTTTCAGGACCTGCAGGTAACTTTAGTGTTGATGGTGAAGATGTAGAGGAAATAGACAGCTTTGCCTCCTTGAAACAAAAACAAAGGATCCTGCAGTCAGATATGTCACAGTTACAATGATGGCCCAGGGGGAAGAATCTTCAAAAATACTGACACATCTTGGAGAACAAAGATCAGAATTGTATTGTGCAGAATATGGTAGGAAGAGTAATGACACGTTTGAACTTGGTGCTGAAGTAGGGTTTTAAGAACATCGTGGAAAACAAACAACTCAAGTGTCAGCTTTGACTTGAAGCGTAAATGACCAGACTGAAGTTGCCTTATTTTGGGCATATTATGTGAAGACCCAGAGCAATGGTGAAGACCATAGTAATTGGAAAACTTGAAAATAAAATAGGATGAGGATGACCTGCAGTTAGATGGATATGCTCTTCACAGTGAACATGTCCTTGGAAAGCCTGGCGTCGGGCAGAACGTTCTAGAGGAATGTTGTCTATATGATTGCCAAGGGCAGCTGATAATAGGTGTGGGTGTGGGCTGGGTCTGAGCTACGTTAGTGATGACCATGATGACCATGCAGCCTGGCAAAGTCTGGGGAGGATAAAGTCCAGCCTCCTTTGCGGGCAAACCGATAGTCCTGAAGCTTATCTTTCATTAGTGCAGGTGAGCCGCCCTTTGATGCAACCATAGGCATAACTTCTGTGTCTGTTTAGTGGCAGAGGGAGAAACGATGGGAGGCTGTAGGAATTGGGACAGTGGGATCTTTTGAATGCCTTTGGCTGGATTTGTGTTGTATCATTGTTGTGACCCAGTGGGGGTTAACAGAGACAATGATCCCACTCGGTGCGTATTGCAGCAGGGTTGCATGTTATGTCATGTCCGCACCTATAGGGGGCTGTATGGTGTTGGTAAGCTGGCCCCATCCTGTCACCCCTGCGCTTTGGCTGTTGTCCTTTAAACTCCAGCATGCTAGTGCTGGCAGGGGCTGGTTGTCACGTGGAACCTCTGTCTGTCCTTGTATCTCGGCAGATTCCCCCCCACCTCCCCCACACCTTGTCTGTGAAAGACTGTATGATGTGTATAACGTGCTGGGCCAAAGCCTGCGTGTACAAAGCTTCGTAAGGGTGAGTTCTGTCTCTTATAGGATTAGACTTGGGTTGGCGTTCATGGGAGTGTATGGAGTTTGAGTTTTGGCATAGGGTTAATGGTGCATGCTGGGAGTATTTTCAGGATGGGGTTCAGTTACTCCTGAAATCAGGGTGGGATCATCATGTTCTGGCAGTAACCTTTGAGTTTAAACTAGTACTGTTGGTTATTAACATCGAGTGATTATCTCCCTGATGTGAATTATGAACCATCAGTCGTGTGGTTTATTGCATTATGCTGGGATCTGGGGTTATTCCAAGGTCTTCTAAGGTGGGGGATCATAAGATATTTAATTTTATGCACAGGGGCTAGCCTTATTAGCCAATGTTATGTTTTCAATTGGTGTGGGCCGATCAGATTTCAGCCGGGGCCAATGTCCTCGGCCCTGTATACGCTCCCTGGCTGGGATTAGGTTTCCGTCATGGCTTGTTGCAGTATACCGGGATTAGGCAGAAGGTGTGTCCATTACTATGTCGTGTATAATGGAGGAAACGGCGTGGACTGTCTGTTGGTCCCTGAGGACTGGATTGGGAAACACTGCCCTAGGTTGGGGATCGTGCTTCATGGTGCTCAGGATCATGGGGGGCCTTAACATTAAGGTGCCGGGTATGCATTCCAAGACAGTGAGCACCTGTTGGCTTGGATGCTGATGTGGAGGACTGAGCTGACAAGCGTAGCCATCACTGCCCTCATTGCTCTATAATCAGTCCCAGTCCCCTCTCTTACCCTCTCACTCGTTATGCTGTCCGGCTAAAGCTGATCTCATAACAGTGGGGCCACGAAATGGCCTTTGACGTGAGAGACGTCCTGCTTATCTATCCTGTTTTTCAGCCGATGATGCTGTGGCCTGTGTTTTTATGACTGAGCCGAATGGGTGAACAGGGCTAGAGTGGACCGTCACGTGGGAGTTTGGTGTAGCAAACTGGCCCTCTACTGTTATCACAGTCTCCCGTCTGGTGGACGAGGAAGGATTAGGCTCTGTTAGGGCTACAAAAGTTATGATAAATGCAGCTGGGCCAAAGACTCTGTTGTCCAGGGATGGAAGAAGTAGCATGATGTTACCTTTGTGCTGCTGTGATGTGCAAAGATATGTGACTAGGTAAACACTGGGCTGGAGATGGAAGAGGCCAGGCCTTACTGGTGAGGCAGTAAATCAGGCTGATCTGTACACCCTTAACCTGGGCCTCATGGAGGGTAGTGGTCACTCTTAGTATCTTAGTGTTTCTGACCATCTTGATTGTTGATGACTCCTGTCCCCTCCATCACACTGAATCTTGGGTTGTACCACTGAGGATGAGGGGTGGGGGGACGGGCGTGGGCGTGGGCGTAGTGAATGGTCACCTTAAGGAACAGCCCACTTTGTCACACCTCTGTGTAACAGGGTGGTGGAGCCTTGATGGTGGTCTGGTAACATTTACCAGTTACTGTACAGGGATGAGAAACCATTTTCAGAGGCGGAGTCCCATGTTAATCTGCTGTTTCTCCTGCGTGTTAATATGCGTGCTTGTTCATTCATGTTTACGAGCTCGAGTTTGTGTTCTGTAATGCTGGGACCAATGTTTTAAAGCGCAGCAATGGTGTCTAGTCACTATTGTAAGAATTAGTTCCTTTTGAAAGAGAAACTAGTTTGGCTCAAGATATTAGAAAGGTCAAGTACTGTATAGACCCTTCCAAATTCATTGCTGTTACTTAAAAATTGATTAAACAAAAGGGAGTTTAAATGTAATGCTTGGTCTTCTATGTATAGCCATAGAAAATCTCCATTGCCTATAATTGAATGCTGCAACTACAGTTACATTTTGCGACCGATCTTTAATTTCTGAATTTATCCAGAGAATTGAGCTATATTTGAATAGTTGAATGTTATTCTTACTGTGTGTAGAATATTCTATTCTATTCACTTCCACCATTTAGAACTTATAATTGAACTAATACATTCTGAAAATGTAAATTACTTATGTATAGGCTACATGTAATACTATGGAGATTCTAGCAATTTGGGGATATTTAGTCATTTTCACCAGGGGTCCTACTCTCATTTTATTGAACTTTGTTCTGGCTCCCTTGCCCTGCAGTGGTCACTGGCCTTCTAGAAAAATCTCTGCATTGGTGGCTACAGAGCACATTGTGTGTGTATGTGGTCTGTTTTGTCAATGGGGTCAGGTCACATTCAGCCAGCTGACTTAATGACGTTGAAGTCCTGTTTGTTTCAGTACCCAAATGTTTTACATAAAAATATATAAATAAAACCCCTTTTTTGGATCAGGTGTCTTTAGAAGCCCCTTGTTCTGGGGGTGTGGAGTTTAAGCCCCTGAGTTTGTGTGATGTTTTTAACCTTTCGTGCTGGCTGTCATTTGGACTGCCAGCCTGCTGGCCAATGAGATCCGCAGCTCTCCTCTGCATAAAGGTCAATGGGCTGAACCATCCTGTCATTTCAGACTCTGCATTCCATTCTGAGAATTTTTCCTTCTGTTCCGTCTCCTGCCTTGCAGATTCTCATTGTTTTCTGCCATGACCATTTTACCTGGCTCTCATGTGTTCTCGGGGGGGGTGGCATCCATTCGGCAGGGGAAGACCCCGTCCCTCCATTAACTAAAATCATACTTCATTAAAATTCCATGTCATGCTATTGGTTTTACTTTGACAGTGTTTACTAGGGCCCCCGCAAACGTAACCTTTGGATGGCCTTTTTCAGACGGAGCAGTAGAACAGCAGGTGATGGGCATCCTCTGGCCCTACAGGCCCCTCTTCCAGGGGAAAGGCAGAGGAAGGAGCCGCGTACCTGCACAGAATAATCTTAAAGGGCTAAAATAGCTTCCCCCGCCCTTTTTTAGGCTGTTTCACAGCAAGCCAAAGCCCATGGCCTGATTAGCCTGGCCTAGAAACAGCCACATGTGCTAGACCTTCGTGTCATGTGACCCCCCCCCCCTTTCTATTTATTTATTTATTTTATTTATTTATTTTCCTCTGTCAGTGCATTATTGTCATGGAGAGGATTACAGTTACTACTAAAGCAAAACATAACATGTCACAAATGCATAAATGGAGCGGCTAATTAGCACAGACCTCCGAGATGAAAAACAAAATGCTGAATAAGAAATGATTAGTATAAACACACACACACTAAACGTGACTGACTTGCCTCTCTCCCTTTCTCCCTGTGTAGTGAAGAAGGGCCCATGTTGTAACGTGGTTCTGCTTTCTACACTCCTTGTACGCGGGCGGCTCTATTAGACCTGCACTATAGCTGTATCCGGCAGTCCACTGCACCACTGCAGACCGCGATAGCCTGACTTTCTGTAACTTTCTGCCTGGGTTGTCTGATGGGGTTTCTGTGCATCTTGGCCATTGCTGTCACTCCCGTTGTCTCGTCGGTCACAGACAGAGACGGTGCAGGTTGTAGCTTTATGTACATGTTCGACAGTGATAAACGAAGGGGCGATTCAGAGCTGATGTGGGATGTTTGGATGGGTTGGAGGGAATTGGGGGGGGGGGGGGGACACTGATGGATTTTTCCATTGCACAGTGTGATGCTCAGCAAAATCCTTGTGCCGTGTGGAGCTGCACCGGCTCTGTGGTTGGCCTCCTTGGAGGAAACCCCTAATCCTTCTGAAGGAAAGGTCTCGGCCGCTTGGGCAGTCTGCCGAGTTCCAGCTTGGCCCCGCGAACGGCCAGGCGGGCAGGCTGAGGCGCGGCCGTCTGTAGTCGCGCAGCGGTCAACGGGGCGGGGCGTCCTGGCCATTGGCGCTTCGTGACTTACAGGCTGTGACACGGTGGCACCTCTGCTGCAGTGACAGGAAGCTGCTTTGGAACATGACCTGTCAGGGAGAGAGAGGCGGATACAGGCAGCGCGGTGCTCAGAACGGATGTTGCCGCTACTGATGTTTTTAAGCTGGGGAGGCGCCGCGTTGTAAAAACAGCATGATGTGCCGTCTGCTTCAGTAAGATCCTTCATGTGGTGTGCGGGGGGGGGGGGGGGGGGGCTTCTTTTCCCCCCCCCCGTTCTAAGGGAACCAAATCACAAAATCTTGCTTTTGCCGAAACCCA